>JAYKAV010003114.1:287544-463877 GCA_035582835.1 Phoebastria nigripes
CAACTAGTTTTTAATTCTCCTTCCAAAAGGATTATTTTAACTAATTTCAACTGTGTATATATTGTTTTCTAAAAAATGCAAAGTATCGGTCACTGTTTCTGCATGAAAAAAAAAAAATATCTGGAGTTATTCAGCAAACTGGTGTTATAAGAGGCTTTGAGAGTAGTTGGTGAAGTTGTGCAGAGAGCAAAGCCTTACTTAATTTAACTTCCAAATTTTGCAGATAGCAACCAAACTGGAATCTTCCTAAGGCAAAAAAATATATACACACACAGGCAAATCTGTTTCTATGGTTTTCAGATACTAGCTTCCCTCTTCACCACCCAAAAACTGGCCTTTAAAATAAATGTAACTCATTCCAGAACAGATTCTTATAGCTGGATTAAAGTGATAGCTCTGTCACGACTTTGCCTGGGAGTTTAAAAACCTGGAGGAATTAGCCGCTCTGGCTGCCAGYGTATCTCTTGCCCACAGGCGTTCTGTGCCAGAGAACAGGAGTCCTTCGCCTCAGACCAGAAAATTCTGCCTCGTCATGGAATATCGAACACATGTCATTATCATTTTTTATGTTAAGGCTTCTTAAAAGCTGGCCAAAGCACCAAGTGCAAAGAGTATTCCTAATCTTATTTATTTCACAAAAATGAACATTATACTAGGACCATGTCAGTTTTTAAGTTCATAGGTACTGGCAATGTAATTTTCCATGGTGCCAGCATTTTAATTTCCGGAAAAACTACTTTTTTTTTTTTTTTTTTTTTTTTGGACTTTATAGAAATAAAAGCAGCAAGACCCTTTAATCTGTTTATCATAGAAGTCGATAGCAATACACTTGAGATGAGATTGACCTGGACAGCTTAGCGGACATAAGCAAGAGTTTTGCTATTATTATTAAAACAACAAAAAAGCCCCACCACCCACAAAAACCCACGAAACTAAGCTACACATATAGTATCACTTCTGAAATCTACTGTAGAATAATTTTTTCACACACTGTAGAGGTGATCATCACTTTTAAGGTCAACGTTAGACAAATCTGATTATTTGAGCACGTTTCAAAGATCACTGAATCTACTACAGATTCTGTGTTCTAGTATGTATTGTACTAATACCAATAAATCAGTGAGACATTGACATGTTCAAGTTTTACAGCAGTCAAAGCAACACGCAAAATATCCATCCCAAAGAGCTCTCTTTTTGCTCTGCTTAGTGCTACATGGTAATGCAAAAGGGAAACACAAATAATGCATTTCATCACAGATGTAATGTTGGTATTGTGTGCACCTCCTTAGAAACCATGAAGTGCATTATTTGGCATGAAAATGCATGATCTAAAGTTGGAACATCAAAGAAAACAATAAAAAGTGCAAATATATGCAATATTTTATGTACTAAATATAAAAGAGAGCAAGGCATTATATGGAGAAAATAGAAACAGCTTAAAATAAGACATACRAGAGAGATGCATTATCTACTTTTCGTTAGCTTTATTAGTTACCTATCCACACCTATTGCAATCTGTGAGAGAGATTTTCTTACTGAAGTACATGCATTTTTCCCTTCCTGCCACATTTCCTGCATATAGCTTCCGAAATAACACTGAAAACCTTAAAAAGGCAGATCCTACATTACAGTTKAGGTTCACATTTCCAGGAAACGCAGACTTAAAACAGAAAAAACAGACTGTTAAAGGGTTAAAAACTTAAGTGTGTCACATTTTACACACAGAAATTGGCTTTAATAAAGGACACTGAAAAGGAAGAAGCCACAAAGGCTAAAGAAACACATCTCCTGCAGCAAGTGAGACAGGATACAAATGAACCCCATAGCTCCACTAAGAATGAAGATCTGTTTTGTTTCACTTACCAGCATTATCCATTTTCCCCCCTCGGTATTGAAAAAAGCAGAGTTCCCCAGAAAAGCAGCCGATACAGTCTCAGGCTCGCTCTCGCTAATGAAGCCGGCTGCCCTTCTCCTGGTTATTAGACCTTGCTGGCAGTCAGAGCATACTTCATGCACTGACTGCAGTAGACATCACCAGGAAATTTATATCTCCAAGGATGACAAACAGCCATTAGCTCCATTATAGGCTGATTAAGATTGTGCGAGCCTATCAAGTAGATACTTAAATCCCCCAGGGTTTTACCTCTTCAGGGAGAAAACAAAAGAACTCCAAGCCTATAATATTGAATATACATTTCTGAAAAGTAAAAGTAATGCTAATGAGGAAAGGTTTAATGGGTAGGAAGGCAAAACTTTAAATAAAAAAGGGGTATATTACAGAGCAAAGGGCTGTGATTTATCAGTGTCGCAACAGCAAAAGTTTTAAGGAGAAAAAAAAGGGGGAGGAATCTATGGCTGAGAAAGTGTTAGGTTAGATTACAATTTGCAGCCATTAGCTCTGGCTGTGCTTTAAATCCTACAAGTTCTGCACCTGATGTTCCCTATGGTTTGTGAGAAACACAGTAGATGTGCTTATCTGCAAATGCATGTCAATATCTTAATTGCCTGGAGACATTCATTATTATATTGTTTATAGCTGAATGTAAGGAAAGGGTGAAAAGTAACTACAGGGCTTTACTTCTTTTAAAGTCAAAGTGAAAACACACTGGATGCTGGAGGGATTAGACTCAACAAAATCTGAATGACACATGCTGAGATGAACAGCTATTACTTCTAAATTTTCCATACCACCTGAGTCTGATACACAGGCTTTTCCCCCATAAAAGTAATCAAACAAACAAAACCAGTATCGACTCCTAAACATTTCCCTTCCCCACACTTCTAGAGTTTCCTCCTTATAAATGAAAAAACATCTTATTTTCAATCTCTCCCCTGGCAGCAGCAGGTGAACAGCAGCAGTACATGGAGGGTAGTAGGAAATTTGGGTTCCATCCCCCATTTTGGCACTGATTTGCTGTGTAACCCTAAACAAGGATTTTGGGGTTTTTTTGTGCCACAGTGTTTGCCCAGTGGTGAAAGGGAGACCATTACACAAACTGCTTTTGGTGAAAGAGAATGTCACAAAGTACTGACACTACATAAATGCCACACAGTATCTTCTCAATACTTTTTCCCTTCTTTTAAATAATTCAATCAGCTACTCCGGTCCTCTTTATTGCAATGGAAAAGAAATACAGATTTTTGTGTCTGTATTATATTGGCATGACCCCCCCTCAGCATCATGAGCAACAAAATACATTTTCCATTCATCACCCCTTCACTGCCCCTTTGATCTTATTTGTGCTTTTAAAATGTTAAATAAAAAGACAGTTGCAGCACTGATCTATTTACACTGATTAAGAAGTGGAGAGAATCAATGGCTGAGAGCTAAAGTCATCAGCAAGAATGGAGAGTATCTAGGGCATACTGGATATATTCTGTATTTCCGGAAAGGAAGCGCTTGGAGGGCTAAGGAGAGACTAAAGATTAGAAATCTGTCACACTTCGTATTAAGCTTCTATTTATAAGTGGCTTATAAAGAGCTTATAAAAAATAGAAGTTATCATAAGCATGTTGCATTAGTACATGTCAGAGATAGCTACAACCACACCAATACAAAGGGTTAAAAATGATCAATAAGGAGCTTATTCATCTGCTAGATTCTGTATCAGTTAATGACAATTGATTAATGTGCCAATTTAGGTAATTGGTTAATGTGCATCTGATGAAACCTAGCTGCATAGAAGCACTAAACTGGAGGCCATGAGTTGGCCACCTGATAGATGCAACCAGTTTTCTCTAACTGCTCTGTGGGAGGTAGCTGCCTGGAGAGTGCTGGATGCCTGGAGAAGAGGTGAGAAAGTGAGGACTCTTGGTGGGTCTTCAAAGCCCCATAGGTCCTGGAGAGAGCTGGGGGATGTACTGCAGCACTAGAGACTGCTCGGGAGAGAAGAGCAGAGGATTGTGCCTTTGTGCCAGGATGCTATTGCTTAACTAAGGAGCCAACCAAGGGAAAAGCAAGCTGCCTGTGTAAAAGGAAGAGATTCCCTGGTTTGGAGATGGGGCTCTGCAGAGCTGCAAAACCTACAGGTGTCTGACTGAGCCCAAATGACACTGACGGATGGTGACAAAACCACCATAGGGCAGAAGGGCGTATGCGTATCTTAAATCCCAGCAAGTAAGCAAATGTCTTGTGCTGATTAAAGCTAAGAGAGATTGGTTTTGAATCCAACTTGTTTGCTTTGAGTTTCACTTGGGCTGGGAAAGGGGAGCTAGGCACTTGAGCAGCCATCAGGCAATGGTGCAGCTATAGGAAACCAGTACAGACCCTTGTGGCTGGGGATACAGGTGGGCAACAGAACAGCCTGTGCCGAAGAGCCCAAGAAAAGATGCAAAGCTGCACCTACTTAGACCTCAGGGCAACAAAGAGCTCCAGATGGTGACTATTTCTATGTGGCAGGCAGGTCCCAGTGTATGTACCGTGGCTGAACCCCATCTGCAGGGCAGATGGGCTTCATGGTGTCCTTCAGGGTGCTGGTCCCACAACCAGGCAGATGAGAAGACCTACGGGAGCATACCACAGCTCCCATCCTGCCCGCATGCACAAGTTTCCTTCCAAAGAAGCTCTGGAAGATGGTAATGTGTACCCAGGTCCCATCCTGACATGCAATTCCGATATAGTCACAGCCTCCGGTCAGCTGAGGATCAGGATTGTAAGGTGCTAACTAGAGTATGGGAAGTACCATTACAACAGCTTGATAAGCATTGAGTTTGGGTGCTTCATCAGGGCTGTGTGACAGGTAACCATTTATTAACCCTTGAAAGCTAACTATAAATGGAAACTTAATATGATATATGACTTAAGTCTCTTCCATTTGAACAGAAAATATCTCACCAGGAACCTTCCAAAAAAAGAAAACTTTACAAAATACATGACTTACTTTTTTCTTGTCAGTAATTAGATTATTGCGTAGAAATTAACAAACGTGTATGATCAGATGCCATTATTACAGGATTAAAGCAATGTCTCCCTGACTGCACATGGGCAAAAGGAAGATATAGATATTAGATGGGGTTGAACAGTTGGCTGCAATTGCTATTTAAAAGTGAAATATACATATATTCTAGGCATAAACGTATTTAGTTTGTGAGTACAGAGCAACCCCTTCACAATCCATAGTTGCATGACACCAAAATAACTCAGTCTGTTTAAGGGCAATTTTGGGTAAGGATTGAGAAGATCAGGTCTGCACAGGTCCAAAGCTCCTGTTCCCCTTCCCAGAATCTCATACTCATCAACCCGTATCCCAGTTTTCTTCAGCTATGAGGTGGTCTTGGCTCACAGTTCATTTCTGTCATAGGCACTGAAGACCTGGGTTCAATTCCCTGTTCAGCCACAGGCTTCYTGAATGATTTTGTGCAAGCTCCTCCAACACCTGACCTCCTAGAGGAACGGCTTGTACCATGCTCACTCCCCACACCCCAGCTGTGTGAGGATAAACACACTGGAGGTTGTGCGAGACCCCGGTGGTACACCGTTAGGAGCCGATGAAGCAGCTAATTCAGATAATCAGTGCCACCTCCTACAGAAGAAAGCATTATGGAGTACATTAGAAGCACCGCTAATGACACAGAACCCTAATGATCCCGTTCTTCAATGTACCTGATGTACACGGCCTGCTGCAGTAATGACATTTCACTCCCGGGAAAATCGATGAGGATTCACAGAGGCACAGCAATCTGCCCAGGTAAGAAGCAAATAGAGAAAGCAGGATAAACAGAGACCTCAGCGCCCAGCCATCAAAACCACTTTGAGTTGACAAACCAACAGAATCGACAGCTTCAGCTGTGGTGTTTCCAATCATGACAAAGACACCTAAGAACACATTTAGAAAATGTGAAATCTGGCTCGGCTCAGTGCAGATTTATCACTGCGATGATCTGACTCCGTAAGATGCCATTTYGGGCAAAATGTTTCACTTCCCTTTCACTGTGCCTGTTTTTTCCCACACAGAAACCATCATGCAGGTGTCTCTGGGAGAAGCTGTGCTTGTTTTTAGATGCTGTGGGTTTGTATAGTCAACGCCAACACTCTAAATATACAGCTTCGTGCAATTCTTCTAAGTATCCACCAAATCCCAGGGCAACAACTGCGCTGAGCACAAGGAATGTGTGGCCCTCCAAGAGATGTTTCCTTCTGTGAAGTACACTTCTAACTACCAGTGGTGGGGCGGTTTCACAGGAAGGGAGGGAAGGTCACTTTGAAGGCATGGGAATGGCAGCAAAAGATCTGGGCTCTCCTATGGACAAATCCTAATTTTTCAGTCAGTAATGAAGATTGCCACTTACTGCAAAAGGATGCTTTATAAAACGCACCAAAATCCTTGATTAGTAGCGTCTCTATAAATACAAAGTTGTTAGATGCACGTTCTTCAGGCTTTAGGTATATGAAAACCATCTCCCCTCTGGCACGTTCTTGAAAATTGCTAGGCAAAAGGGAAAGCCTCTTGAGGAAGTCCTGAACCGTATGCATGGAATGAGGTTTCCCTGGGTTAGGGCTGGGGGTTCGGCATATGGCAGGACTGTCCTCTAGCAGAAGCCTTCCCTAAGCCTCAGCAACAATTCCCAGCATCACCGGGAGAAGGTTTTGCCAAACGCCTTTTCCCCACCTCACAAAGGCAGAAGAGTTTGAGAGCGGGACATAGCAAGGCTGCTCTTTGCCTGGGAAGAAGCTACGGTTCAATCTGGAAATACTGTTAATATACCTCTATAAGTGCAGAGGATGCTTTATTTTGCTGAGCAAACAACAGGAGCTTTTTGTTCCCTGGGAAGCCTTTATCCTTGAACAGCCCAGCCAAATGCAGAGGTTCTGACTCTTGCTGAAAGCTGCAAGTGGAGAAGCAACGCCACTGAAGTCAACAGATTTAAACTGATAGAAAACAAGAAGAGAGTGGGATCCAGACAGCAACGTGTGGTCGTCGTAGGTGGGGAGTTTCACAGCACAGATGGGTTTTCAGAGGGAGCAGGAAGGGGCTGGGCATATGTTGAGGATAGCGCAGAGAGAGTGGCAGGGCCGGGTGAGAGGAGGCACAGAGGCAGTGGGAGGGGGAAGCAGGGACATGGGGACAGGTCAAGAAGGAGGTTTCAGTGTATCGTGAAGAGGGGTGCTCAGTGGGAGAGAAAAGCAAGGACAAGAAAAACACCTCTAAACGCTCGATTATTTAAGTAAATTCTAACTTGTTTCTGAATCCCTGCTTTTAGTAAACACGTATCTAGACAGAGGTGTGGTATGTGTTCGGTGTCACTCTTCCAGAGAGAACAGCTATTTGTAATGAACAGGACACTTTGAAATGTCTGGAAAAGCAAACATGTTTTTCTCCTTTAGTTTTCCCACTGATCCCGCTATGGAGTCAGGCAGCTTTACACATGCCTACCTAGCCCTGGAAATCTTTAGAGGACTTCTTGGACTTGGATGTGCTTGAACGATTTATGCCGTGCCCTGACATGACCAAAAGTAAATATACATGAAATATCTGCTGGTGCCACCATGAGCACAGCTGCACAGCTGGCAATGGGAGCCTCAGAAACAAGACATCTAATGGCTTCAAGCATTTTTACTACTATTTAAACCAGCTCAGAACTATTGGCAGGCTGGCTGCCTTCAGAGTACAATTAAATCTACTAAGAGTCTGGTTGAATCGACATGCTGGTAAAAATGCCGTAAGTCTCAGACTCATCTGTGCTCTCTCCTTTCTCTTAGACAGCCATTACTTCTGTACTGCTTCCCCTTCTTTGTCTCTCTCTCACGGGCACATGTACACACGCAAACTGGGCTGTGGTTAGTCCTCCTTGTTCTTCTCTTTCTGGAAGGTAAACTCGCAGTTCCTGTCATGTACCAGACCAGAGTGGGGCTAGAAGAGAGGGAAGGGGTATGGATCCGAAACTGCCACACATCTTCCACTGAACCGCCAAGTATTTGTCCTCAGAAACAAAACGTGCCCTTCTGTTTGCTTTTTACAGTCTCCCAAAATTGGAAATGACTTGGAAAAGCAAATGGCTACTAAAGGGATTAGGGCTATGTTCTGGGAAAGTGCAGAAAAGATATTTTCCTCTCTGTCATAGAAAACTGGCTAAGTGTTGTCCTGGGAGAAAGGCTACCAGACCTGGACAGCCATTTACAATCCTTGGCATGGGTGTTTGTGCATTAATGTAACATATTGCTCACATAAGTGAATTCTGTCAAGCAAACTGAAATAACCTCTCTCCTTTTCTCTTTAAATATCACAAACAAGTGCATTGAAACGAGTTACTATTCCTATGGAAACAGAGATGAGCTCCAACTGAAACCTTATCTCAGAGCATGGCCTTTGCTATCCAGAGTGCCAGGCTAAATCAGGCATAGGAAGTAGGGCAAATCAGGGCAAAATAAGACTATTGAGTGTAATTGTAAGGTAGCAGGCTGATATAATCCTCAGTATTATCTGATAATAACAAGGAATAGAAAATTTGTATCCATATGTACGTTGTGAAAAAAAGTCCCAGACTCAAAACCCATTTTATGGGCTGCAGGTTTCCCACACCTGGGCTAGACAATTACAAAGCCTGTTTATAAAATGTTCTGGTTTTGAAAATCCATGAACATCTTTGAATGTTCTGAAACCATCATGATATTTGGCTAGATGCAGTATTTGTATTTGGACAGATTTTTCTATAAAAAGGCAAAGCTGAAGCTCTGGATACAAGGACAGCCAATTTTGGGTCTCCCTTTGTCTCTGCCTCAGTCATACTGTGGCTGGTGCAGCAACACCTCGCTCTCAGTGCTCAGCTCGGGGAGGATGGCTAAGACGAGCAAAAATCTTTCAGCCTTCTATTGTAATGTAAAAAGTGAACACACATTTTGAGTCTTAAGGGACAAGGCACCAAGTAAAACAAAAGGCCTTTTAGTCTGGCAGAGAAAGTTACAGTACAAAACAATGGCTGAAAACTGAGAACAGGCAGTTTCAAATAAAAACAAGTATCTACTGCAACAGCAAATGTGATTAAGCTACCAAGGCTATCAGTGGATTTTCTGTCTCTGGAGGTCATCACATCAGGACTGGATGTCTTTATGGATGACAATAGTCAAATGTAAGTTACTGAGCTCAACAAAAGGGTAAATGAGAGTAATTTAAGGGCTTGTATCACAGAAGTCAGACCTAATAACCCCTCTGGCATTAGTGCTATGAATTTATGTAAAAAGGCCAGTCTTCATTAGCCTTGCTGAAATGAAATATCAGACTTTTATCATGCCTTAATGACTGCATATAATAGATTTACAAAACATTTTAACCTGCTCCTTATCTCAGGACCTTATTCTTACCTTCTGCCCACCACTTTTCCTCTTGTGTGTTCTGCAGATTTCTCTCTTGCAATCTTACGTACAGTAAAAAGAGAGGGAATTTAATCTTACTGAGCGGTATAAACGTAACTCTCTYTCTGTTTTGCCTTAAAATCTGCTAACAGATAATTCAGTGAAGGAAAACCAAGGGAAGACAATATATCCTGGTCTGAGGATCTGAGGTGACACTAACAGCAAAACTTCCACTTCAGTGGGGCCAGGATTTCATCTCTGGACATAAAACATGTGGTCAGGCTTATGTTAAGGATAGGGGAGATTCTGGGTATGTCAATTTGTTTTCAGTAGTACGAGTAAAAATACATGAAGAAAGACTTAAGCAATGGAATAGAAGAGTGCATTTGAGATATTTATCATCATTTGTCTTAATCCCTCTCTCCCAGTTGAAGTGAAATTTAGACAAGCGAGAGCTAGATAATTATCACTTAAATGTCGAATGCCACCCATAGGAAAATGATCAAATAAACACTGAGAAAGAAAAAGAAGTCTTTTAAAATCTGAAGGCTGGTGAACAACCACTAGTGTGAAGTCATGCGCTGTACATTATGCACTCTACATTTAGCCAGACAAACCTGACTGACTCTTTTGAGGTTAGTGTTTTGTAACTTGATTCATGAGACAGAAATCCGAGCAGACATAAATTAGAAACAACCAGAGGAGACACTTGACAAGATCCACTACAGAGAGGTATAACTTCAGCTTGTTACCTTCCTGTCTCTTCCCCTGAGGTCCTGCTAGTTATCACATAGATCTTGCTGCTAACCTGTGTTGCTTTTGTACTCCATACTGCGCATTAAAAAAGTGAAATCCATCAGCCAGAAGTTACCATTAAATAAAGGAGGACTGTTAGGTGCTGCCAGATGTTCTGCAATATTTGGAAAGGAGAATGGCAGGAGAACCTAACTTAAGCAGAGTAAAGGACACTGCTTGAGTGTGTTCTTCCAAATGAGTTTAAAAAATATCTATTTATCTATATTTATATATAAATTTGCTCTCTATATTACTGTACTGGGACTGCATTCTCACTTTATTGCAACTTCTATTCCACATAGAAGGGATTCACTTTACCCACATATAGTCCCAAGTTATGGTATCCATATGAGCAATTGGTACCTGTACGAGGTCTGATGGAATTATGTCTCATCTCTTCAAGCTCAGGGTTACTATTACTTCAGCCCCTGAGTTTCCATGGAGTTGCAAAGATTACTTTCCTCCTTCATGGGCAGGAGCTCAAGCTGAATGGGCTGTGCAACAGTGAAGCATGCCCAGCATGCCCAAATGGGTCCATCTATGTCGTGCCAGCACAGACCCCTGAAACAAAACACTCACCTTTTTCCCTATGTCTACTTCACTTGCTGTTTCCTGATTTAAAGTGAGGTATTTATGAATGTGAACTCCCTCTGCTTGATCAACCTGCTCAAGGGATCCAGCTAGACTAGAATCACAGCTCCAGATGCTGCCAGTACAAGGTGCTTCATACTTGCACCAAAGGATATTCCTTTTTAATGACTAATAGTCAGAGATTGACTTCACTTCTCAAGTGCAGAAGGTGTGGTGAATTGATTGTCTGTTGGTGTATGTGTAATTTAACTCTCAGTACCCTTGTCAGTCACATGAATGTCTGGGTTCTCTTTGACTTCTGCTAAACTCTTGTCCTTAACTGCTTTAGGTACCACATAGAGGATCACTTTACCTTGTACAGCTTGATGATTTTCTAAAACCAGCAACAAAACAGATGTTCAAGTGCACCTCAAAGGTAATGGCAGGACAGGTATATTTTAATTCTTATAAAATATATATTTGCCCTGAAAGAGGCTAGTTAACAGCACTAGTTATTTTTATTGTGATTTGATAATGAATATGTTTGCCAGAACTTACTGCAAAATGTGTGTGACAAACACAGAGCTGAACTGCTATCAGCAAAGCCCATCAGACAAATTGGCAAGCAAGAGATGTGCCATATGCAGGTGTTGGGAAAATATGCATTAGAGAGAGTTTGCTTTTGCTGAATGAACAGACAAGGTAAATATTTTCCAGCTCGGGATGCAACTGTGTCACCATAGGCTGTCCTTTCATTAGACCACAGCTGGCCAGTATAGCAAAAGAGAAATGAAACCCCAGAGTCATTTCAGGTAATAATGCTGATAATTCAGCAGCCTGAACTTTTCGTTCAGAGTCAAAACTCTTAACAGTGCTCCACTCCAGCACGGAGCCAGAGGGTAAACTACTGTTAATGCAACATAAAAACTTCCACTGCTGAGAGGTGTATTATGATGAACTCAACAACATGTTATAAATCTGGTTCAAATTGCTTGGATGCTTTGTGCAGAAGCATGCATGTCTGGGGAAGAAGGGCAGAAAGACCAGAGCATTTGACGGAGGAGGCAACAATGAAGCCAGGGAAACTCTGGAAAAACATCCCAAGAAAAACGTAAGGACCAAACGCCAGCTGAAAAGGACTGAGCCTCAGGCAATGAAATTACGCCCTCTTGTTTGACTCCTGCTGTCTTCAGGGAAACAGAACTTGGTGTACAAACAGATGAAGAAATCAAAGACATTCCTGTTTCTATTATCAATTTCTCCCCCTAAGTGAAACAGCGTATAAGATTGCGTAAAAGTTCAAAAAGGAGCCAAATACGCATGACAAGTTGGTTTGTGATATTTCTTTCCTTCCTTAGCTATTACCCAAAATACTCTGTTTATTGTAACATGCCTTTCACCTGGGCATCCATTCGCAGGGTGTCATGCAAGGCAGTTTAATCCCTTTTGTGGCAAACAAGTCAGCACTGTTTTCCTGGGGTGGTAATCAGACATAAAAAGAACTCCAAAGCGACATTTTTACAGCATTGTTCCTTTTCTTTTCCCTTTACAATAGCATGCACTTGCAGTTGCAGTGCCTATTTGGTGTGCAATCTAGGATGCTGTAATTAACTTCTGAACACAGGTCTTTATATTAAAGCATCAACAAAGGTGTAGGAGGGGAAATGATGTATCCTGCTTCATTTATTTCTAAAAATAACAAAATTTCATCAGGAACATGCTGCTTGAATTCGCCCAGAGAGCATATTCAGAAATGCAGGGAAAGCTGCCCTCTTGAGAGCAATATGAAAAAGCTCATTAAAGCTGTTACAAAAGGCAGTTACGTATTTTAGAGCTATGTTGCCCTTCTCTTTACGTTGCAGGGTGGTGAGAAGTATAAGCTTCTTCACTTCAATGAGGAAAAGAATATTATAGAAGGACCCTGACAAAAATCTATTTGAAATATTCTTTTTACCTGCATTATTAAAAGTGTTTGAATTATTAAAATGTAATGAATTTGAAATAGCTAATTATTTCACTGCTGATATCTTTTTCTTTTGTCACTGCAGTCAGCATGGACAATGGAATTACAATGAAGATTGTTTCCTCTTTTATTCCCCATTTTCTATTTTGGTTTTCAAGCACAGGCATACTGTCTTTCGATAATTCCCTTCCTCTAATTTGCTTTCAGTTTAGTAGTGTGGGTATATGGCACAATCATATGCAGTCTTAATCTCCCAAACCTTCTGCTCTCTACTTGCSCTCTCAGGCCACAGTCTTCAAGTCTGGCAAACCCCAAACTCCAAGCATTTTGGTGAAAACTTGAAATGGTATGTTTCTATGTAGTAGCTTCAGCATTTCTCCAAAGCATTTTTTCACACATCTTTATTTTAAAACCTTACAAAACCTTAGCATTGGGCATAAATTACTTGACAGTGATTAACCTCTCAAGTGCTTTGGAATTTTACCTGGATTTCAATAATTCTTTCTTTGTGTGCCGTGGTTATATGAAAACCAGACCAAAGGAGGAGTATGCCAATGGACAGAAAGCCGTATTAGCTCTTTGCTTGAATTTGTGAAGACCGTTTTGACTCCCAGTGCTGTCCTCCTAAGTGCTTGCAACTTTCCTGGCTTGGTAATAGTTGCAAATTTTGCAAGGGTATTCTGTAATCCTACATTCAAATCAAAACTGAAGTATTGAGTAGAACTGGGCCAAGGACTGCCCCCCGCAAGATCCTGCTTGAGATGCCCTTTTAGTCTGACAGAAAAMGACTGATAAATATTTTTGAGAGCATTTTATCAAACTGTTGTACACCCACTTCATGGAGATTACATCTAGGCTGTGTTTCCTTAGCTTATGTCTAAAACACAGTCCTGTGGAACAGTCTCAAAACCTTTTCGATGTCAAGATATATCAGACCAAGATACAGCTAGTGTTTTCCTTCGCTAGGCAACTTAGCCCTCCAAAAGTAGAAAATCAAATGGATTTACCACACATTTGCTCTCATTTAGTTATTGACTTTATTGTCTTCTAAGTACTTGCCAATTGTTCAACAGAACTCATTCTGGGAACCTTCCTGGGATGAATTTTAGTCTACCTGGTCTCCACCTTTTGTTATAAAACACCACACTGAGACCAGGACACTATCAAGCAACACTGATTTGCAAAACACCCTCCCAAAGAGCCAAGGTCATCCACCAATGTAGGTGCCCTGGGCCCATGCAGCAAGCTCAGCTCCTCCGCCGTGCAGCGGGGTGCTCTGCTGCAGCTCTGCCAGCATGACCATGGCTTGCTCTGGGAAGCCCTACATGGAAACAATAACACAGGTCCAGGTAATTCATTTTCCTGTTTGGCTGTCAGGGATGGAGGCAGAGGAGACAGCATGGTACACTCACTTGTCCCCTCCGGCCAGCCCACCTCCACCCCCTGCCAGCCGACCCCAGGAAAGGGACCTCCAAACAAAGGGTTGTGTTGCTACACCAAAACAAAAAAGCTTCTTCCACATGTGGCGTGGACAATCCAGGCCAAGGCGGCTGCTGGGCTGAGTGAGGGCTGTCGGGGGTGGTGGAACCCTACAAACTAAGCACAAGAACCCATAGAGAGGCCCAGCAAATACAGAAGGAGAAAACAACGTTACATGAAGTGGTTATGATGAGCACAAATAAAAATCAGTTAAGGAGGTACATGCTCTCAAGCTGCCGTCACATGGTTTACAAGATGACATGGCAGAGATGAAGCTGATCTAAAAAGAAGATTGTGCTGGCCCCACGTGTTTCAATGAGCCCATATAAATTAAAGGAACAATCCTGTCAATGCCTATCTGTGTGAGAAATCAGCCGTGCAGCCTAGTTGTTCTCTGCACAAGTCCTGTAACATTATAGTAATTTAACATTTTTAGTGACTTTGTATTAATTTTGCCATGCTTCTTTTGGAAAAAGATGATGTTTAAAGATAACTAAGCAAATGACATCAATTTTTGAACTAGACCAGTCCACAAAGAGACTCTCCTACTACAGATTTAACGATCACATTTCTATTTTATGAAAGAAAAGTCAAGTGCAATAGGCAAACCTTCTAATATGCTTAGCCAGAACATGCAGATTCTCTGCTGCACATCTCCCACGGGCTTTTATGTCCAAATCAAGAACTAAGTCACTTTGGAAGCATTCTGAACAGTTAACTTAAAAGGAAGCATTCAGATACTACATTGTCCTAAGGCTGTGACAAGCAGTGAAAAAGGCCACCTTATTTATTGCATCCTTAAGTCAATGTTGTATCTGAATCCAAAACAGGTTAGTGCATAATTTTCAAATTGTTAAAAAAAAACGGCAATGCTTTTCATCCTGACATAAGGATATTATCAACTACACATTTCGAGACCTGGATGGAACTACACCACACCTCCTCTCCCAGAGTCCAGTGAAGATCTTCCACCACACTGCACTAGCAACACAGCCTGCCCTAAAGCTTTCAGAAAGCCTGCAGCAGTCCTGGATATTCTTGAGCCACTGGGGCTGAAACACACCAAGCGTTTCTTGTGGGTGCTGTGGGGTGAGGGAGCTTTG
Source organism: Phoebastria nigripes (assembly GCA_035582835.1). NCBI lineage: Eukaryota > Metazoa > Chordata > Aves > Procellariiformes > Diomedeidae > Phoebastria > Phoebastria nigripes. The sequence goes on from JAYKAV010003114.1 coordinate 302,744, forward strand.
GCTCCTTAGTCTTGCAGATGCTGCAATGGCTGCTTGGGGGTTGCTGGAAGAGTATGACTGCTAGAGGCTTGTACTCGGCTGGGACCTGGCTAATCAGAGCTATTGTGAGGGCCCTTCCCCCCCCCCCCCCCCATTATATTCATCTGCACATGTATGTGGGAGGTGGCTAGAACTTACAGCTGTAATTTACTGGACTTCTGGTTTTGTTTGTACTACTTTAATACTACAATTTTATAGGACATAGATAACATTCTATAAAACACAGTCATTTTTCACTGAGTCACTTTTCATGATCATTTCAGGCAGTATTGAATAAATAATTGAGAAATGTTTTGATAATTTAGTAAGAGTGTTCTTTTCATGTTTCATTTGGAGGATATGGCATGGGAAAACTGCTTTGGCTTACTTTTAGTCATATCTAGTGTCTATACTTTTATTATTTCATATAGAAAAAATTTTCTGTTGCACACGTACTAGCATACAGGAATGCTTTGATGTTATCTTTGATACTTTTCAATTGTATATGAACCATTTAACATTACTGGGGTGTTTTTCATGAAATACAGTCTAAAAGCAAAAATCTAGCCAGGCCCTCCTCCTCCAAGAATAAAGAAAGAAAAAAGGAAAACAAAAGTTTTTTCCTGCCATAAAATTGTTTTGAGATTGGAAAGAATGAGTGATGGCTCTCTTCTAGGCTTCTGGGGAAAGCCTTTCTAATGCTGGACTTTTCAGGCTGGGAGAGGGAATTCCTGTTTTCAGGCTCTTTCAGACCAGTCAAGGGATTCTGCATCTGCCCTTAGGGCTGCATACATCAAATCTAAATCTCTAGCAGGCCAGGAAAACATCAGGGTAAGCAATACCTACTTCAATACATAATGCCAATGGAGGTCTATATGTGTATTTCTGAACACATTTTATAGATCCCATTGAGTTTTGTTTTAGAAAAGACTAGTTCAGGTTCAGCACATACAAAAATTTTAGTCCAATTATTTTAATGGTTTCTTTTTCAAAAGACTACATAATAAATGAACAACTCAGCCTGAGAGTCTGCCTTTAGGAACTTGCTGCAGACTGGGGTCAAAGCACTCTGTACAAATACTGGAAAACCTGGCTCTAATTAAAGCCGACTTCTCTCATAATGAATCAATGTCCAGGTGTGCAACAGGCTGCCAGCAAAGAATAAGAGCTTCTATTAGTTCCCAAACGACACAGACAACAGATCTTGCTCACCTGCTCCTCAGCAGTTCCTTTGACAGATCAATACAAAACCCGCAAGCCCCGACCAAAGTACAGCAGAATCAATACTACAAGGAGATCCAATTTCACCAGTACAACCGATAATGTCAAGCTTGCAGCATTACCTTGGCTGAGGGAAGAGCAATGGCTGATAATAACATTTTGTGTTGTTTAAATACACATTTTATGGATTTAAAAGAAAAAAGGGGGGGGGCCTTCAGGAAATTTAAAACGCTGCCACGCCATCCCATCCCACTCCAGCTTTGTGCTTTTAAAGACAGCTGAGTTTGCATTTGAAGACACTGAAACTAATGATGACTCTGCCATGACTTCATCCGGGAAGGAGCAGAACCCAGCTGAAACCAACTCAGGGCAATCTACCAACTCAGGCAGGAGGGCTGCTCACTTCATATAAACAAGCCTATATCTGAAATCCTCTCGTCTGCGAGCGGGTGGGTGATCCAGGCAGAAATCTGGTGCCGGAGGGACGGGTTTTTGCTGATCAGCATAACAACCACCCCACCTAGTGTATCAGCCTCACACGGCAGCATCTTCCTGAGATACAAAATCTCTCACCCACCGCGTTTTYCCCCCAGCAGTCCCTTGGCAGTCAGCTGGGCAGCTGGAGAGGTTACRGCACCTAAACAAATGTATGGAGGTGATAGGTAACGGGAGGTGCAGGAAATGGGTCAGGAGACCACGGGGGCAGTTGGGAGCATAAGGCATAAGGCATATTGCTGGGCTCAGGGAAAGCTGTTGTAGTGATGACAAGGCCAGATGCTGCAGTAATCGTAAGGATGCTCTTAGCTCTGAAGTCCTACCAAAAATAACTAGAGTAAGTAAGAGGTAACAAAACAGGAGCTACAAGGGGGTTAATCCTACTTTATGGCTGGGCAAAACATCTCATTTCGACCGTGTACTGATAAACCTGAGCATCCTCACAAGAGCCAAAAAGCTTGACTTTTCCAACTTTTTTCCATTATTTCCCTCCTCCTGCAGCAGGAAGGCTACCTAAGCTCTTGGGCCTTATAGGACTGGAAATGTCATGAACAAAGGCAAAAGAAAGCTCCGTTACCTCATACATTCATTGTATGGAAAAAAAATAAAAAAGATTACTCACATGAGTGAGACTCTCTTCAAGAAATTACTATAACGCAAACAAATCATTTAATGCCACCAAACTACTCATTTGCTGTTTTCTCATTTGTATAGTCTGTGTTTTTAGGCTCCTTCATGGACCTGTTGGAAAATCCCAASCCATGGACAATTCTCCTCATCTCCATGGCAGGGCAGAGCTGGAGCTGGTAAGTGTCCAGCATGTCAGCTCTGCTGGCCACCACAGGTAGATGGGCTCCTGCAGTAATTGATGCTAGATGGAGAGCTTCCCCACATTTCTTACACTTGGTGGCCATTGCAGTGCAAAAGATCTGGAGAATAAAGATTTTCCACTGAACAGGAATCAAGGGAGCTGAGCCAAAAAGTGGTTTGCTGGAGACAAAGTGAAAAAGGCAGAGTGGAATCAACTGATTTTTCTAGATAAAAAAAATCATTTGCTCTGTTTGTGGACATAATGGTGGGATTATCAAATAACTGTCAAAAATTGGAATGAAGGAATTGCTTCTGTTCCTGTTGGGGATCTTTCACATTTTAAACTCTCTCCARTTTCCTTTGCTGTCTGAGTCCGTACTTTCTTCCTCTTTTTGATACCATAATAAAAGGACTAGCTGAATGGAAGGAGGTAATATCCCTCACGTCAGAGAAGAAGAGCCAATACGCTCCTCGCTCCCACTCACAGGCAGAAGAGGTTGGAGTAACTCTGTGCATCACGGACAATCCCCCCCTCTTCCTGTCCTTACCTAAGTAACAAGGAGCCCAGGCAGAGCTCTCATCCCATGAGGATACCCTCTCGCGTGAAGCCAGGCTGCCTGGAGACCCCCACATCATCAAGTGTACCTTCATAGGGCTTTCACAGGAAAAAGGTAGACGTCGCTATATAATGTTACCTACTATGAAATTGCTGTAGATGCTTTCTACTTGCTCCTTGTTTAATTTCCTTTGGAAAACAATCTCACATTTATTTTGATTGTTATTGAGCCTGGGCAATCACAAAACATGTTAATGCATCTCACGCCTGCTTACATCAGGATTTTCTTAAGAGGCTGGAACTGAAAAAAACCCAGTCTGGTCCCAAAGGGGACATTGGCCTTCCAGAGGACTCTGATATTGAACTTCAGGTCACCTCATCTTTGTAAAGTGTTGTGAAGAGGCCTTCCTGGGATAAAAGACGCAGCGATGTATTTCAGCCTGAGCCAAAGCCCTTTGAAGTCAACAGCAGAATTGCCAGCCACAAATGTACAAAAATCATGAATCAGGCCTCCAGAAACATGAGGATGACATAGAAAGTGTATTATAACTTCATTTAAAATAAAAAAAAAAAACAGTAAACTTCTCTGTCTCTTTCTCTTTCTCCTAATTTCTGAATGCCTGGGCATGGCAGGATCGTGTTTTCAAAGTTTTCGACACCAAAGAAGCCCAGCAGCCATTGAAAAAAACAACAACTGAGAATGTGACTATGAGAGCCAAACCAAAACAGTATTAAACACTGGAAAGTCACAATGGAATCACAAGCCCAGAAACACTGCATTAGACTTCAGCGGCAGTGTACTGCTGCGTTTAGAGGAAGAGGACTGCACAGCAGCTGAAGGTGAAGCTCGGGTGGGTTGCAGTCACAGCGATGGCTTGGCTGGACCACGCTGCCACACTGGCATAGCCCGAGTTGCATGCTCTGTTGAAGAATGCTCACTCYGCTAAAAATGCTGGGTCTCCTCCTTTTTCTCAAAGTCAATGCATTTGCTGAGGGATCAAAATGTCTGTATTATCTACTAACACTACCCCAAATACTCTGAAATGGGAGGAAAAATGTCGGCACAGATAGGAAGGGGAAAGGAAGGGGGTGCTCAGCCCTTTCTCCTTCCGTGGCAATCTCAAAGCACAGTGACCAAAACCTGCTTCTCTGTTCAGTGCGAGGGTCCCCGTGGCCAGCCTTCAGCCTTTCTCTTGGAGATGCCTGACAGCTACCAATTGGCTCCTTCCCTACCTGTGACTGTCTACCTGTATTTTCTAGCAGAGGAAGCAAGGCTCCACCAGTCTGATAGCTAGATGCTTATATTTCAGTGGTTTAGAAAAACATCATTTAAATGAACTGGACTGAACTGAAGGTGGTTAGTTATTTTGTCATATATACACACATCATCATTGCCAAGAACCTATCAATGCCTATGGACAGGGCATACCTGATATGCTCTTATTCCTTGCATATCATGAATTCTCAACAGAAAAACCCAYGCTGCAGTTTGACGTATAAAATATGCAACCCTACTAAAAACTGCCCTGTGGTTCTATGGCAGAGTATTTCCATGCCCACTATCCACATGACTCAGCCAATGTTCAGTGCTGTTAGAGAAATTCCCGGGCTCAGAGCAATCCCCTTAGGGACATTAGATCCCTCAGAGTGGCACGGCAGGAAGATATTCCATTAGAAGACAAGCAAGGATTTCGGTTCCCTGAACCATACCAGCCTTTACTGCAGGAGTCTTCAGTGTCAGAGTGAATCCCGGAGATATCTGGCATCTACCAAATGCCACTGAACCCAGCTTCTGATTTCTCCTTGGTACAATTATTACACTGGCCAAATCACTTTCACGCTGATCCCAAACTGCCTCAAAACATGAAAGCCACTCCTGCGACAACTCTGTTTCAAAAAGACTGAGCTCCCATTAACAAATGGAGATTAGGACTACTGAAAAGTGCACATATTTTGATAGCTTTTATTGACATTTAAAAGGATTAGAATCAGAAATAATTTGCATGTATTTTTAAAACTCAGGTCCTTCTTATAAATGTGCATCATTTGGAGCATCTAATCCTGAGTCTGAGAGAGATGCATATTTGCCATTTACAGAGCTCTTTCTGGATTTTTTTTCCCCTCTCTCCCATTATTATGATAATCAATGTTGGTATAAAAACATTTGGGATCAAATCTCATTTACTTCATACATGATATGCATGAAGTTTAGTTTTCCGGGATTTAGTTCCTCTATGGCATATATATAACTGAGACAAATTCACTGGAGCAGAAGTACAGAGTTCTAATAAGTATTAGAATTCACTTTACTAATTAGTGCCTGAATTAAAATCTCCTTGACATTATTTCTTTAAAAATAGCAATGGGCTTAGAAGGCAGATGAAACTTGTTTATTCGATGCACTTCTCACTGTCAAGACCCTGTTGCCTAGAATTCATCTAAATATTCTAAATATTCATCTAAATTCATCTAAGTATATATTTATCTTAAGCCTAGGGTAAAAGTGAGTGTAATGCAACTCCTCTTCAAAATACTGAGGGAGAATTTCCTTTGGTTTTGCCCTTTCATTTCACTTATCTTATTGTCAGTTACTTCTTTGTTGCTCGAGAGAATTCCTTCCCATCTCTTTTGCTTCTCTCTGCTTTCCCTCTGCCACAGATGGGGGACACACAGATGTGGCTCTTCCGTCCAGCCAAAAAGCAAGATCCATCTTTATCTCCTTAGCCCAGTGTGTCTGGTACAGGTGGATGGCTTGTATGCGCAGTCCTGTGTCCCCCACTGTCATTCCTGACTTGGCCTAAACACAGAACAATAAAAAACCCCACAACTGCGAAAGACCCTGCTCATTGCCACTGCAAAACAGCTTCTTTTCACATACTTTTCAGTGCATTTCCAGCTCTGATTTTAAGTGCTTCCAGCAGGGTAGCTTTCACTGTTCCTCCTGGGAGACTATTCCCCAGCCCAATAAATCTCACTCCCAAGAAACCTTCCTTACACATGTCCCCTCCTGTGCTTGCAGCACTTTTCCAATCTTGGCCTAGAACTAGTGGAACAAATATCTTTTTCCCCGCAGAGTTTACACAATAATGCAATAAAGTTGCAAAAGCTGTGTGCTCCATCGAGTTACTTTCACTCGTCAGGAATTTATGCGATACCAACTTGCGTGTTGCTTGCAATAGATGATTTCTAATTTTAATAAAAGACAACTCCACCAAAGTGCAAAACCATCCAAAACAGACAATATAATTACAAACTTCATAGAAGACATAAGCAGATAAGTAAAGAAAACCTTTACTTAAACTGCTGACACCAAGACTAAGTCTGATGGGTCTTTTTCCCCCTAAATTCAGCAGACTGATTACAGACATCTTGCCAGCACTCGCTCTGTCGGCGATGATTCCCTTCTCTTTTTAAAAGACTGGCAGCTGCATGATTTTAGACATTGTAAAAAAGTGCTTTCGTTTGCATTTTACTTAACGCAGCTTGAGTTAAGAGTGATTTCAAAGTAACACCTAACTTGCTATTAGGCAATTACCTTGCTATTTCGAGATAGCGTGCCACCTTCCCTCACCCAAGGATGGGCATATCTGCAGAGCTGCCTGCCTCCTTGTGCTGCCTCCATGGCAGGCACCAAGAGAAAGGCTTTATTTGTCCTTATGGAAGCTGCAAGGGGAGGAACTTTCTTCCAGGGTCTGGTGACGATCAGGAGAGCTCTTTGACACAGAGCCAAAAAAGGGCAGGCAGCACGGCCGAAGCCCCAAGCTCACCGCAAAGCCTTTCACCCCTATAGCTGAAAGAAAGTCATTCACTCTGCTGTTTCCCTCCAGGTCTGGCAGATTCTGCACTGCAAGGCTGTAGCTTTCAGGTGCTGTTTCTGATAGACCACCAAATGCACAAGCTGTAGTACAATGCACTCATGTACCATGTGCCCATGATAAACATCCATACCACAGAGTGAAATGGGCGCTGTTGGCTTGTGAGCCAAAATCACCTACAAAATCATATATACATTCACTAGTTCACCTTCTGAAGATCCCATTGGGCAAATCCCAAGTTGACTTCCTTTGGAAATCTTTCCCCAAAATGATTTTTGCTATTTTCAGATCAAAAGCCATTGTTTATCTCAACTTCCAAAGAATAAGGCAAAATTCACAGCAGATGTGTTTCCAGAGACTTAAATAGCTGGGTGGCAGCATATTTTTTGGATTTGCTATTCACTAAAATAAACACGGTGTGAAATATTGCTATTCAGTTTTGTTTGCAGCAAGGCATAACAGGAAGACACCATTATTTTTTTWAAATGTTCAGGGCTCAAAAGTCAAAAGGCTGGAGGAAAGATGCCGTGCCCCTGCGGAGCTGTAACTCTCCCTGTTGGCTCACTCCTAAGGATACAGTTGAGAGTCTGCTCAGAGAAACACAGGCAGAGGTGCCTATAGCCCAAGTAACGAAAGCAGCATGCCGTGCTTCATCCTTGGGGCTAGAGCAGTCCATATCATGACTTGGGATGTCCACTGGTCCCCGATGGATTACACTTGCTCTGGCTGTGTAAGTAGAATGACTTATTTCAAATCCAACCCTTCTGAGCTTGCCAAAACTGCTTTTAATGAGAAAAAAAATCAGAATTATGTCTTATAGATGCTGACTTTTCATGCTGCACTTTGGTAGCACTTATCTTTTTTCAGATAAAAAGTTCACAGTTTCATCAGTGGTTTAAACCACTAACACTAACTGTCAGCCCTGACACTGCGCAACAGAGAAAATAAATAAAAAAATGGCAAGTAGAGGACTGCTAATTATCCTTTCACTCACAAAGTTTAAATATAGCTGCCTGTGTTTGAACACAAAGACGACCTGCAATTAGGACACATTCAACTACAAATGCACCACAACCCCTTCTTTACTGTGCTTGTAGCTGATACAAAACAATACCTCCGCACCAATTCTACTTGGTGCCTGTAATTTTCTTGAGTACTGTGTATATTAGTCACAGATGTATCTTAAAAGCTGTGATTCTCCCCCAAAAACAGAAAAAGAAAACACATGCTCTGGAGAGGGAGCTTTGCTCAATGTGCTCTTTAGGGCCTGGTTCCATGAAGTACTTCCATATACATCCTTATTCTTTCAAGAAGGCATTTGAACCTTTAAAGAATTTGATATCCAATGATTTAGCTATGACAAAGTAAAGTGGCAGTGGTTACACTTGCCCTGTATAGGTGGATGGGGTCCCTTAGAATAATCACATTTCCATGCCAGGGAAATTCTGACACTTTTCTGCTGCCTTCGTTCCTATTCCTGCTCCCCAAACTAGAAGGAAAAAACCTCCTATATCAAATTTTCATGTGATGAAAAATTCTAAAACCCTTAGACTAATTTTTTGAAGTGACAATTTACCATTTTCAAATTTTGTCAGGTATTTCTCCTGAAAATGCAGAAATGTGCCTGAAATCAGGATTGTTTCTACAAAAAAGTGGATTTTCACAAAACTCTTATTTCATCAGGATAAATTTGTATTCAAAGAAACTTTAGCTAACTTAATAACTTTAAATAATGTAGGGATTGTGCCAGACTTCAGCCTTTTCCTGATCCTCACCACTGTGCCAAGCTTTATCTTAAAAAGGCTCTGAAGCACTTCTCCTCCATTCCTAACATTCAGCAATCCTTTTTTTCAATTTTTAGGAGATCTTTTTTTCCCTTCCCAATGAATTCTTAAAACTGAACGAATCTCTGCTCTGCCTGTACAAATCCTGACCTTTATCTCCCTGTGACAGTCAGAAAATAAACTTAATGTTTGCAGGTTCCTAGTCCATTCAGACCTCAGTCTCTGGGCTCAAAGAGCCTCCAACATCTGGGAAGCACTGGAGTGCATCAGACTTGAGTGGGCAGGACAGAACCTAACACATACACAGCCAGACCTAGACAGAGGATCATCAGAAGTGGTATGTAGTTTATTGACACAATATAAATGAGATTTGTTGAAAGCTGTGGAGAAGATAGAAAAGAAGCTAGTCAGGGAGAGGGGAATGAAAGAGTGGGGAGAAGGTGAAAGGAAGAAAGAGGTGAGTGCCTTTTATTTCCGGTATAGTTTGGATAGGAACGACTTGGGTGCCAAAACTGAGCTGCCGACTGATGCATCCAGCTAACAGAAATAGCGTGTGGTACTGTGCAACTGGCCAAATTCCCCAAGTGGGAGCCAACACAATTTGTGTGCGAGACTGAAGTCATGTCTGAAGTTGAAGGGGAAGAAAAAGTAACTGCTTTTAATAGGAGTCCACTCTCCCCAAAAAAGTTTTTCTTCTTGATACTGTAAATTATGCAAACGTTAAAAAATGTAGGGCAAGCTGTAAAATACATGTTTAATTAAAAATAACCATTAAATGCTACATTTTCCGAAAAAGAAGACATTTAGTAAAAACCATGATCATTATTTCAAAGAGAAGCCATTTACACACAGTATTTTAGCGTGTGAAGAGTTGCCATGTTGCCACCTCCGCTGGAAGGCTTCCTCTTCCACATTTCCCTCCCAGCTCCCTGCTGTTCGACCCTGTATTTCTCTGAACGTGGCCAAGCGGTTTTAACAACAACATGAGAAATGGGAAGGGCAATCCAGAATGTGCCAGAAATATATAAGAAACATGAGAGAGAAGAGAGAGGGTAAGAAAGTGTCTTACCACCAAAGCATGCAGTGGTTTAAGCAGCTTTTTAGCTCCACTTCATTGTAAAGTCCTCTACCTGAGAGCATGGCAGACTTGCAAAGCGTAGCGGCTTTGAAGCTTCAGGCTATATTAAAGCAGTGCCAATGCTTCTGAACCCCTTATACTAAGTACTTGATACTGATATAATTTACTAATATTTCTCTGCTTCAGCCTTCCAAAACTTAAAAATCCTAAAAATACTTGTCCTGGTTTTGGCTGGGATAGAGTTAATTTTCTTCCTAGTAGTTGGTATAGTGCTATGTTTTGGATTTAGTGTGAGAATAATGTTGATAACAGACTGATGTTTTAGTTGTTGCTAAGTAACATTTACACTGGTCAAGGACTTTTCAGCTTCCCCTGCTCTGCCAGGTGCACAAGAAGCTGGGAGGGAGCATAGCCAGGACAGCTGACCCAAMTGGCCAACGGGGTATTCCATACCATGTGACGTCATGCTCAGTATATAAAGCTGGGGGAAGAAGAAGGAAGGGGGGACGTTCGGAGTGATGGTGTCTTCCCAAGTAACCGTTACGTGTGATGGAGCCCTGCTTTCCTGGAGGTGGCCGAACACCTGCCTGCCGATGGGAAGTAGTGAAGGAATTCCTTGGTTTGCTTTGCTTGCGTGCGCGGCTTTTGCTTTCCCTATTAAACTGTCTTTATCTCAACCCGCGAGTTTTCTCACTTTTACCCTTCTGATTCTCTCCCCCATCCCACCGTGGGGGGAGGGTGGTGCTTAGTTGCTGGCTGGAGTTAAACCACGACAATACTAAAGGCACTTGTAGAGTTTATACAACACAACATATTAAAAGTCGAATTCTGCATCAAAACTGCCTGATGGGGAACAAGTTTTCTTAGCTCACCACTTCGTTGACTGCCTACAAACTCTGCTTGTATTTCAGGAAGATCACAGTGCTTTCCACATGAATGAAAAGCAAGAGCATTCCTTGTTGTGGTGGGTTTTAAGACTGACAGTTTCAAAGATAAAGTGAAAAGCGATTGAACTTGGAACACTGAAGCCAGGATTTTCTATTTTCTTCTAGGTATTTTTCCTTTTGTGCCACTTGGTTTTTCACCTGAGAAAAACTAACTTCTGCATCTGTTAAAAATAGCAAAATGCTAGGTAAAATGCTAGGGAAAAAAAAAGAAAAAAAAAAAGAAAAGATTACCACTGAAGATATCTTTGCCTTATGCTAAAGCATATTCAATGAGAACTACTAAAAATTCAGAAGCAAGACTAATACTGGTGTTATTGAAAACTGAAATCCTACAGGATTTCTAGCACTGAAAAGATTCTGACTTCAAAAAGCAAAAATAAACAAAAATGTAAATTCTTCACCAATCTTTAAAAAACCTGCCAACTACCCCCAGCCCTTTGACCTTAAATAGTGCCTGCTTTTTCAGGAAATAACGGCAAAAAGAGAAGGCGGGGGGCGGGAGGGGAAGAAAGACAAATGATTTATGCTAACGATGGATTTGACTGATGAAACATTTAGGTTTTAAAACCAAAACAAATGCTTTTTTGGAACAAGTTGTTTACATTCAGCAAGAGAAGGAATAAAAAGTCTTCTTCAGCTACTCTTTAGATCACTTCTGCAGGCTTCATCCTTGACGTGCGGGCTGATATTAAATGGTTACTTGCTAGAAGCCACACACCAGCAGGAAGTGCTAAATGCCAAAGGGCCTTGAGAAACTAAAACATACACAGTAGCAAAACGCTGAACAGATCCCACAGTTGGCTACTGATTAGTTGCTGCAAAATACGCATTAAATCCTACGCTGTGAATGTTTGCAGTCCAATTTCTACTTAGCCAACCACGAAGATTATTACCACATTTTGAAAATACTTTTTTTTCAAGCCTGAGCCCAAGTCTGAATATTTGATTGTAAAGTTGTTGTCCCAGAAACTGGGTCATGTGTAAATGACACATAGTATACATGGTTTGTATTTGCAAACCGCAGTGTTCCCAGTGTTCCCCCTTTCACACTTACTCAGGCTGGGCTAATACCAAGAACCTACCCCAGTTATTCTGCAAGAGCTGGTGTGGAATAATATCTTTTAGTCCAGTATAAAACAGGCAGATTCTTATTTCGTATGCATTATGGTATAAGCTCATATTAGAAATGGCTGACTATATTCTGGCACACACTTCTTCCCTGCACGCTCATCTAATCTTATAAACTAAACCAGTTTTCAGGCAGAATTAAAATTTATCAATGTATGCAGTACAAAATGTTATGATTCCTGGATTTTTCCTCAGCACACTTCTGAAACTACAAGTTCCATGTAAGGATGACTGGAATGAGATTTAACGTTATGGGATGATGGTCTAAGTGTGTTTCCAGATTATTATGAAGAAGTAGATGCTTAAATTCTATAAGCATATGTCAAATTTCGTATCGTTATGGTTGCTGCCTCTTTCTGATTGTTCAAATTTTCAATTTGATGGAAAAATATTAATGTGGACTTAGGGACAGTCGTGTTGAGTTTAGTTTCTAAATCCCCAACAACGATGATTTGTCGTAACTTCTACTATAGTTTTCTACACCAAATTATCTGCCTTGGGCTTCTTGCAAAGTTCTGTACTTTGATTTATGTTGCAAACAAGTCCTGCTTGATACAATGGAGAATCATGTTTTCCCGTAACTCCCATATTTTCATATAATGTACCAAAACCAGCTGCTTTAGTTATGAGTGTTCTTCCACATCATGAGGCTGCTCCCCCCTCACCCCTATCTGATGACTGAAAAACACCATCTTTCTAACCACCCTCCCAAAGCACATCTGATGTCTTCTTCACAAACACTGACTCAACTCCCATAGACCTTGGTAAGACTCTTGCTTGATGTATATGGAAATTGGATCCAAGAAACGGGAATCTGTAGCCATTCTGGGAAATATGAGTACAAGTGCAGAGGGAGATACAGGCAAACCTTAACAACTACCTACCTACCTAGCCAAAATTTATCTTTTTCCCTAGGTTCCAAGCCCCCAGATAGTCAAGTCAATCTCTAGAGCAAGAGTTTTTTGGGTTTCACTCTTTCTAGATGCTCAAATATCTCCAGCTGTCAAAAACATTTTATTTCCTTTGCATCGGCCAGAAAGTTTGTCCTTTAAGAGAATCTGACATTTATTAACTTTGCAAAATGGAGCACTCTAATAACGAAAAGCTCCAATAAGTCCAAAAATTGTCAATTTTCTTCCTATCCAACATCAGCCACTCTGATCACTACATGAAATCTTCCCTGATTCTCCACTTCAGTGGGTGAATTTAAACCATCCTTTCACCCACCCTATTCTGGGATCAGCAGCAGATGGAATTGTAGCTGTTACTCATTATCACTTTGAATAAATTAACCTGCAAAGGACCATTTGCTAGCCAAAAATTCCCAAAATAATCCTGGGATGTACAAGTTTTGAGGCAGGACTGTCATTTGCACTCAGCCTTTCACTCTCTGCTGCAACACAACATCTGGGGTATAGCCTGAGGTATTGATGAATTGCTGTCTGAATTCTCAGGTAGGCTTTTTTTTCATCTGTCATCAGAAAGGTATGAAAAAAAGCATGAAAGGAATGGAAACATGCATGAGGAGCTCACCTCTCTACCTGAAAGGTGCGCTTCTTAGCAGTGGAACAAATTATCTGAAACTTCTACTTCTTGCTAAAGAGCAAGACCTCAAGAGGAACTGCAACAGTATGACAGTGTCAATCCTGGAGTGGAGAAATGGGTGTTTTTTTGACTTCTGGTCTGAGCAGTAAAGTTCCCTTTTCACCAAGATGTACCTCACCACAAACCTCACCACCTTCGGAACAACATGCAAGGCTGTATAGCAAAAACCACAACACTAAAAAGAGAGCAAACCGAAAACTATCTACGTGGACATGCAGATAAAGAAGAGGCACTGCAGCAGCTGAGGTTGGTGCCTGGGGGCTGTCACGAACAGAATGGCCGGTGCCGCGTCGCAACCGAGCACAAAGGCGGCTGATATGAAACAGCAGCCTCCGCCTCCACCCTGCACCCGAGGGCTCACCGCTCACACTGAGAGCTGCCCTCAGCCCTATGGCCAGCAAATCTAGATTTTGGAGAAGTTCTGGGAAAGCATTTGAACAGGGTCTTTATTTCAAATGCAGTTCGGTCCCCATCTATGCTGGGCAAATGAAGAAACTTGGCTAACTTGATCCACCTTTAAGGTGGGTTTAAATCTAGTCATTAAACGTGGAAGGCTGCTGAGAGGTATGTAATTCAAGCAGCATTCCTGGAGTGGCTCTGGTGCTGCTCTGAAATTTTAGGAGAATATTTTTTTCTTCACCAATCTCCTAGAGATGCTCTGGCGAACTAGCCAGTTGTCAGGTGGGGCGTACCATGATGTTGAAATGACGCACAGGCTATGCCTGCCACAGAGGCTCTGAACTTCACTGACATTGCACTTTTTCAGGGTCTAAATCAAAAGTCTAGATCATGCCACCCTTACTCATGATGAGGATCACCTTATTCCTCCCAGGGTTTACCAGAAGCAAAGAAAGAGTTGGAAGGTAAAGACCTGATACAACAATGGGTGAGGTGACAGCCCAGAGAGGGAAATTAAGTAATCTTTTACCCCTAACCATAAAAGAAAAGGCCAGCTTTAAGAAGAAGAAAAAACCTGACAATATACTGTCCTCACAAACTGGACCGCAGCTGATGAAGTGAGATGCTGTAAAGTGATACCAGGAAGTTGCTACTTTCAGCATATGATAATAGCAGAGGAAGGAGTGGGGGTAAGAATGCACAGGCAGCATAAACATGGGGACCACACGACCAGCCTCACGGTACTATCGAGATACATACAGTACTGATCTGGAATAACAAACAGATGCATTTTATGAGCCACTGCCAAAGCTGCTTTTAGAAAGGCTAATATATTTCCCTTAGCTAGAACGGTCTCTACAAATATTGCCTCTCAACAGATCCTGCATTGAGAGTGGTAGATCAGGAGGTGGTAAAATAAACGACAGTGCGAACTGTCTATAGGGGTACCAACCCATCACTGATGGAGTGCGAGGAGACAATATCGTCTTGTCAGCACAACTGACAGCGGGATCTAGAAAACGAAGACAAATATGCAACAGAAACTGCAACTTGTGACTTCAACAGTTGCAAGTGAATCACTCCAAGAACAGGCAGTAAGCAAACATTTTGCAGGTTATTTGTAATGCAAATTGTTCTTTTCTAAATGGAGCAGCTGAAGCACAGGTAACATCTGATGTAAATGAGTGACCTACTTTAAATTAATCAAATGGTACAGCTAGAGAAAGAGGTAGAAGCAAAAATAATACTAAGGCTCATATTGTTTCTCTAAGTGCTTCACATGTCTGTCCCCATTACTGTTGTTCTCCAGGTTAGTGGGGGAATGAAAAAACAGGTTATTTTAATGGCATCTCAGTATAAAAACAATTCTCTAACCACCACATTAAAAATTAAACAGCTTTGCATCTTTAATGCATACTTTCCTTTTTAAAGAGGGAGTCAACAGTTGTGTGGCAGCATGTAAGTATTTTTGTTGTGCCCAATGAGCAGCTGGAAAAAAATACAGGAAGCAGCAATGGAGAAAATACAGGATGAAAGAAAAGATGTCAAGAAACCAAAAACCAGAGAAAGCAACTCTTGTCCCTTGCTGGCAGGAAGCACATCCTCAAAATTAGAAGAAAAAAATCAAGTAGGGCAACAGGGAGGCCTAAATTTTGTGTGTAAGAAACTACAAATAACAACACATCTTCGAAAACACCATCATTTTACCTCCACTGGATTTGCCAAGTCTCTTGTAATGAACCCAGCTCATTGTTAGTAGTCTTTGTAGTTTAGCTAACAACCAACATAGTCTAACATTGACATAGTCTCAAACTTGTCAACCTCTGTGGTGATCCCTCTGCATCCAGGTTAAGGCATCTTGTGTACACATCAAGTCGTAGGGTGTTGGTCATGCAGCACTC
Source organism: Phoebastria nigripes (assembly GCA_035582835.1). Taxonomy (NCBI): domain Eukaryota; kingdom Metazoa; phylum Chordata; class Aves; order Procellariiformes; family Diomedeidae; genus Phoebastria; species Phoebastria nigripes. The sequence goes on from JAYKAV010003114.1 coordinate 318,501, forward strand.
TTCCAGACGGTGCTGAAATACACCTTACACCTAAAAGTAGTCCTTTCTGATTTGGACAAACCACTGGAAACTCCTCCCTCCTCCCTGTCCCAAATGTCCTTCAACATAACTTTTAAGTAGACACAGAAGAAGGTAGAGCAGAAAATGATGCAGAAAATGGCACATAGAGTTGTTTTTGCTTGCAGCCTCTGGCCCGACAAGCTGAATCTACTTGTTCCTATGACTAAGCAAGTTTTCACTCCCTCTCTCCTCATCAGGCAGGCATAGCCATATATTGGAGGTCCCCCAAGCAAATGGTCTGCTTCATCTTCATACTCCCTGAGGAGCAAACATAAGAGGACACTGTGGTCCATTGCAGACCTGACCACACACAGGTTTAGTCGGCGGCGAGCCCGGCGAATCCTCGGTCCCCTTCCTAAGCTACAGCATCGCCCAAAGCAGCAGCAGAGTTGGATGGGAGCATGGCCCCCCCTTCGCCCCAGACATGCATGTCTTACTTGTGCTGCAGTAGAGGAGGTCCCTCAGTGCACTCTGGAGCTTCCCTGATGGCACTGTGGTTCACGGGTACCTCTGTGCAGTAGAGTGTACTACTGCATCCAAAATACCTACATCGCCAGGGACGTGTGTGCCTACAGTCTTGTTTTAGTCAATAGAGCAGGGCTGATTTGCAACTGGGCGAGCACACATTTTCAAAATGTGCTCAGCAGTATGGAGACCAGAATTTCATTTTCCTTAATACCCAACCTCAGGAAACAGCCTAAGTAAAGAATAGCCCAACTGAGTATGTATTTATTTTACTTTGGCCACTTTCAAATATCTGCACTGTAAACTAGGACCCTCACTTCCTCTCATCTTACACAGCAAGTTACTCCGACTCCTGCAGGAAGCCTACTCTGTCCCGAAGGGCCAGCTTCCACCCCCAAATCATCCCCTGTGCACTTGCAGTGGTTACCTCCTGAAGGAGGACGTTGGGATACTGACTCACATTTGTTTTGCCTCACCTGTTAATGTAAAACCCGAAGGCGATATAAGTGCATGAAGTAAAATCCCAACACGCAACTGAAGCATAATGCGTGAAGCGGCAGGACGAGGAGTTTTGATGTCCCCGCAATACACCCTGAAGCCTTCCTGGGGCTTTTCTGCCCTTGCAGTCAGAGATGCTTTGGCGAATGGGTGGGTACCCACGACTTTACTGGGGTTCATTTAAACCTGAGAACACGGGTATGAAAAGCCAGGAACTTGCCGAGCATCATCTCGCGGGGTAGATCAAGCACCATGTAAACCAGGGACCCACACTTTGGCCACTGAGAGAAGACAGTCCCAGGACCGGGAGGGCAGGGCAGGGTGTGGAGGAGGATGTCTTTTCCCAAATTCTCCAGTTCAGCTCGGCTCGGGGGGCTCGGACACAAGGACCCTCCCCTCCCTCCCCCTTACCTGAACCGCCCACGTTGGACCGGAGCAGGCAGGTTCTCCGGGAGGAGGAGAAGGAGGAGATGTCGCTTTGGGAGCGGCCGCGGGGACCGGGCAAGGACCAGGCGGGCGGCGGTGCTCCCCCGGTGCTCCCCGGCCTCTCAGCCATCGCCGTCGGGGAGCCGAGAGGGGCAGGGAGGAGGGGAGAGGAGGGAAAGTAGGCGGCGAGGGAGGGGAAAAGGAAAGTTTGCAGAGGAAGAGCCGCCCCTCGCCTCTGACCGCCCCGCCGGAGCGGGGCCGCCCCACCGGGACGGCGACGGGAGTTTTGGGTCTGACGGAACCTAAATTTTGTGTTTGCACAGGGGCAAAGCAAGAGGGAGGGGGTGCAGATGCACGGAGGGAGCGGACGCGGGGGAGACCCCCGCGTCCCCTCCCTCCGTGCATCTGCACCCCCCCCCCCCCCCCCCCCCGTCATTTCCAACTCTCGGGGAAAAAAAAAAAAAGAATCCGTTAAAAAAGAGCCGAGCAACCGACACCACCATTTCTGTTTTGTGTAACAGGGTGCCCTCCCTCCTCCCCCGGCCGTCCCCCGCAAAACCGGGAGGTTGCAGAAGGCATCGCACCCCGGCAGCCGAGCGGGGAGGGCGATGAGTCAAATCTCCTGGCCCTCCCCCCCCCTCCCCCCGCCTTCGTCCTTCTTCAGGTTTGGGTTGCAGGCAAGAGGCTTTTCACAACCAAATTTACAACCCTGTGACTCAACGTTTTGGGAGGAAGGTACTGCTCCTGCCTTTCAAATCAGAAGCAGGAGTCACACCGACTTCCGCAAAAGCAAAATCATGCCCCATGGTTTCATTTTCTGGTGTTTGTTTTACAGATACACTTTTATGACACGGTTCATCTTTAAGAGGATATTTAATGTTTTCACTGTTTTTTACAGGCAAAATATTTTATATTCTGCCTTGAATAAAATCCATGCTGCCCTGAAGCCACTAGCACGATGGCAAAGATAGACAGGACTTCACCCTGTATTTTTAATGCACCCAGTGCCACATTATCTAGCTATCAAACATGAAAGTCCCATTCAGGCTGTATGAAAACATTTTAGCAACTACCACTCCCCAGGTCTGAATCAAATCCTATTGGGTCTGAAACATGTCCATGTGAAATTCAGTTACTGGCCTCTGCTTCCCACCAAGCAACGAAATGCCCTCCTCTCAACGCCAAGCCCCGTGCGGCTCCCCAGGCGCGGTGGTTTGGCGGTCTTCCCAGCARTCATGCGGCTCAGGCACCCTTCGCCTTTGTCCAAGCAGTCGATCCGGTACATAAGTCTCGTATGTCAGCCATTAGACAGGTCAAAAGGTCTTTTCTGCTCAGGATCTCCCAGGGCATTGCCTTCATTATTCCCTCTCCTTCTTCCCTCCGCTGACAGAGCAGCCTGCTCCTTCCCTAGCTGCAGAGAGCTTTCCCAGCTGTGAGAGCGAGAGGCAGGGGCTTCTCCTCGCCGGGCGCAGCAGTGAGCTCCACGCTTACAGACCTTCCTGCGGGGGCCCGGTGGCTCCAGCATCGTGCAGGCAGGCCCGCTGTACCCAGGTTTAGAGACCTTCCTACCGTTGCAGACGCCGGTCTTGCGTTATTCACAAAATCTTACAATTACTATTTTTATTTTTATTACTATTTATTATTATTTATTACTATTTATTATTATTTATTACTATTATTTATATTATTTATTATATTATTTATATATTATTTATTACTATTTATTATATTATTTTTATATATTATTTATTATTATTTATTATTATTTATTACTATTTATTATTTATTATTATTATTATTTTATTACTATTTTATTCTATTTTATTTTTATTTTTATTACCCTTTGCAGCTTGCGTCATTACAGATGTGACTGCACTGAGGACCTTTTCCCTCACTGGAGACTTCAGTAGCTGTGCCTGTGTGGGCTGGTGACATTTTCTGAATCTGTTTATGCCTTAATCAGAAGTGTACTCATGGCTGCTATTTACTGAACTGTTTTCTACTTCTTTTTCTTTCTTTCTTTCTTTTTTTTTAAATTTAAAGAATGTGACCAAGTTCATTATTGAAATACACAGTTCCTGCTCCAAATCTCACCAAAGTCGATGGCAGGTCACTGATGTCAGTGGGCTTTGGGTCAGACCCCTCAGCTTTTTTTAAATCGTTTTTCCTTCAAAGCATTTTGAGCCACAGAGCAGTTGTAACTTTGGCGTGCTGTACAGAATAAGCTTCAGAGAGTCTACTTCAAAATTCCCACATTAAGGAGCTGCTCAGTGTCTGCAATCCTTTGCTACGATCAAAAAGAAAAGKGGAACATGAAGAAATCCAAAGATAAACTAGAAAAGATACCATAGCAAGAGGTCAAAGGCGTTTAAGGATTCCTTTTGAGAAGCAAAGTGACATCTAAAGGGGTGAAGGTAAAAGAAGACATAGAGAAAGTAGGTCAACATTGAATGTAAAAGAAATATGAAGAGGCTCCTATTGTGACATCGAAGTGCTTTTGTAAATCAGAGTAATGTGAACAGTCAGTCAGAAAGAATACCATGGAAGTCACAATGTTTTTTATCAGCCTGTAACTTAATACACTCATCAAGGTACGTACATAAGTGAAAATATTAAAAAATTACGTACTTCCCATTTTCACAGCACTTTAGATATTTTTGGATGAAATGTAACAGCTGTGGTTAATGCTCTGGAAACTGAAGTTCCGTTTCCATAGAACAGCAGTAAAGTATACCTCCTTCCCAGGCGGAGAGAGATTAATTCAGTTGTCTGCTCATTCATTTTTAACTGTTTTGATCAGATTGCCTAAGAAATTTCCATTTGTGGTGATGATTTTGGGAAGTTAGTATTTTCTGATTAAACCAAATTATTTCACAAAGGCCATCCTATGGCTGCTGGTGTCTGGTGCAAAAATATGCGATTCGGGCATTGGGAAAGACGGGAGAAGCGCCAGCACAGGCTACAAAGATGCTGGAAGACGCATCTTTTAAAGTAGGTGCCTGCCACCCATGATCTGCAGCACAAATGCTAAGTGTCATCTACTGAAGCAAGGCAGCTTCAGCACCGGCTTCCTCCGAAGCCATTCTAATGGTCAAGGAAATATCTCCTTGACAGGCTTTGGGGCACCTCTCTACCCTGGAAGCCATCACATACTGGAGCTGCAGAGCCGGGATGATGCATGATAGGGAAGGGAAGGGAAGGGAAGGGAAGGGAAGGGAAGGGAAGGGAAGGGAAGGGAAGGGAAGGGAAGGGAAGGGAAGGGAAGGGAAGGGAAGGGAAGGGAAGGGAAGGGAAGGGAAGGGAAGGGAAGGGAAGGGAAGGGAAGGGAAGGGAAGCTCTGTGGTGGGACGCTGAGCCTGTGGTTGGAAGCAGGCCGCTGAGGCCACCTCTGAAGCAGACCCTGGCTGCAGATCTAAGACTCAGGCTGGATGAGACTGCAGATCCAGCAGACCCTGGCAGGCAGCTTTTGGGCAAGCACCAAAGGAGGATGGGCAGTGCTCTCCTCGGTGAGGAGGTCTGTAACGAACCACACAGGGCCGAGCGGGCAGTCAGCCTGGGGTGGTCAGGGCCTGGGGTGGGAGTGGGCAGGAGGAGCACGGTGAGATGTTGGCCAAGGCAGAAGTCAGTTACTTCATTTTCTTCAAATCCTTAAAATCCAGGTGACAATTTGTGATCGAGCAGCCAGATAAAAGAGCACCGACGGGGACGAGACCCCCAACGGCTGGCGCGCTTCTCCACAGAGAGGAGCACAAGGACGCCGCGCTGCCGGCTCCGCCGGGACACGGCGGGGCTGAGCCTTGGGAGGGGCAGAGCCGGAGCCCTTCACCTGCAGGCAGTAGAGACAGGCCACATTTTGGCCAGAGGGCGGCGGGCTCCTGCGGAGCGGGCGGCGGGGCGGGGCGAGCCTGAGCCCGCCTTGCGCCCCGGCCCGCCCCGCCCGTGCCCCCCACCCCCGGCCCGCGGCCTCCCCCGGCGCGGCCGCGCAGCGCCGCGACCCCCGCCCTGAGGCGCCTCTTCCCCCCAGCCCGTCGCCATGTCGGGCCCCCCCGGCCGCGCCGCGCCGCTGCCGCGGCTGCTGCTGCTGCTGGGGCTGCCCGGGCTCCTGCCGGCGCGGCCGCCGAGCGGCGGCGGGCGGCCCCGCTACGAGCCCACCTGGGGCTCGCTGGACGCCCGGCCGCTGCCCGCCTGGTTTGACGAGGCGAAGTTTGGCATCTTCATCCACTGGGGCGTGTTCTCGGTGCCCAGCTTCGGCAGCGAGTGGTTCTGGTGAGCTCCCCGGCCTGGCCCTGGCCCTGGCCCCGGCCCCCGCCCCGCCGGCCGCACCGGCCTGCCCGGGCCGGCCCGCGGGCCTCCCCGGCGGCGGCGCCCCACAGCCCCCTCAGGCCCCGGCGCCGCCGTGGGGCAGCTGGGAGGGTCGCAGCGAGATAGCTGCTGCTGCTGCGGATGGGTCGTACCAGCGATCTGAGGGTTTGCTTGGAGAGCAGCTCTTGGGGCAGGTGGGGTTTGGTTTGGTGTCCCGTCCCCCCACCCAAGCCATGGTTTAAAGCCCCTCTGCAGACTGACCCTGGAGCTGAGGTGTGTGGGAAGAGGTTCATTTCCACCTGAGGCTGGTCAGTGAGACCACGGGCTCTATGCGCCGTTTACAAAGAAAGCGGAGTTTGATGTGCTTCTGGTATGTCTGACCGTCTGTCTGCCCAGCCCTAAAACTCTTGAATATGTTGGCTAACGTTAACCAAGTTAAGCAGAGAGCTTGTAGAGCTGAAGGATGTGGTTTCCACAGCGTTAGTGAGTGGCAGAGGGAGACCTCTCCAGGGCTGAGATGAAGGGGCTCTCCCCAGGCTCTGTGGGGACGAGCGTTGGGGGTCTCCCAGCCTCCCCGAAAGAGCCTTGAGCAGTTCTTGCTGGAGGGCCGTGGCACTGTCCGCGGGGAGTGTGTCCATCCTTCCCTTCCTCCCTCCATCGCTGCCCTTGCTGGGCAAACTGCCTGCAGTTTTCTCACRCACGTTTTGTGCTGTTGACGGTTTTCTTCTTTTTTTTATTATTATTTTTATTAAAGAATACTTTCCACTTAAAAGAACCTAAAGCTCTGATCCTTCAAATAATTTTAGTTCAAAGGCTGAATAAATCGTTTGGTTTGTGAGTGTTCACTGGTTCAGGCCCTCTGGCTCTAAGCATTTTTTTTGCTATCTTCTTTCCATRCTCTACCAAATACTTCCTGTATGACTTCAAGTGAGTCTCATTATCATTTACAATATGAAGATAACAGTAGCTCTGTGGCAGAGCTATGGTAAACCTTAAATGCAATATTCGTAAAACAAACCACAGTTCTCTGAAGGCAATATTTGGCCTGCTCTTATCAGAATTACATTCAAGGATTTCAGCAGTTTTTAAAATGTGAACTCCGTTAACTAATTAATGACTTTCTTGTGGGGGGGCTAGCTTTGAGTTCAAGCCTTACTCTGAGTGCTGTGCTCTGATACTGGTACACAGATTCAGGCTCAAGCATTCTTTTTTTTGTTGTTGTTCTAAAAAGACCCCAGAACACTCTAATGTAGTTCATGAAGTTGTTTTTTATATCCCTGTTGCTTGCCATCCTTAGGCACGTGGGTGTGAAGCTGCTTCAGGGCGTCTGGCAGCATGTGCAGTCAGATGACTGAGGTCCTGTGTTAGCAGCTTCAAATGGAAGGTCATAAACTCTGATATCACCCAGCCCATCCTCCTTCCCTCAGAGCTGCATAACCTTGGTCAGGATGTTTCTAGAACCTAATCCGGTCAGAGTAGAAATGCTCACATTGTTAGCAAACCATGTGACAAAGGAAGAGAAGCAAGGATGTTATTTGTTYCTTTATGCAATTACACACTTTAAAGTCAGAGGGTTTTTTTTTTCAGGTTCTTTCATGGAGGGAGGCTGTCTCAGCCTCTTTTTTTTTTTTTTTTTTTTTTTTTTTTTTCTTTTCCCCCTCCTTTCTTCTTTCCCCACTGGCTGCCAGAGATTGTGTTTGTTTATGCTGAATTCTGTTTGGGAAGGTTACAACAATATCCATAGGTTACTGTGGTCTTACAGAACTGAGGTCAGAGTCCAGCTCAGGACAGGAGAGAGAAACACATTTCAAACATTCAGATTCTCACCTATTTAATTCCTTCACTTTCAATTTGTTTTCATTTATGTCTAAATTTGCCAACAGGATTTTTGCTGCTTGGCTTCATTCATAGAAAGGTGAATGCTTTCAGACCCTTTTCCCGCAAGTATTAGCAGTCACAGCGTATGTTGTTGTTAGAAGGTCTCCAGCAATAAGGCTGTTCATGCAGTAAGGGCTGTTGCATGCTGTTTCTGGAGCTCCTTTCATTGCTAGGTAGGGGAGGGATGGAGCAGGTTAAAAATAAATAGTGCTGTATTGGTGATTTATGACCTCTGCCCATCATGAGAGTGAGAGACTACTCTTGGCCCACAGAGCGAAGCTCCAAACCTTGCTGAGGACTAGACCAGTTGGAATAGTGACAATACTGGATCAGGAATTGGATGTGATGGGGAAACACAGGATAGAAACTGTCCCTGCCTTTGCTAGGTGGGATGCAAAAGGAGGTTGTCAGCTTATTTTTCCTTCTGGTTCCTAAATCTGTGTGCACTGATCCAGTGGACCGAGGTAGGTGTGTGCCTGCATGCTAGAGCCTGTCTGACAGCGGTGCATTTGTAAGTGTGTGGGGTTCTTGCAGAGGCAGGTTGTTGTTGGAGGACATGCCTTCTAGTAGGGTGCCTTTGCTTCAGAGCCTCACGTGTGCAGCAGCTGTAGTGCTCTGCAGTCACAGCTCTCTCCTGCTCTGGGACCATGGGCATCCGCTCACACATCAGGTCACTCAGCTGCGTTTGGCATAGAGGACTCTGGACCAGCAGAGAGGTAAAGCTGCTGGCCCGCATGTTTGTGGGTTGCAGGTGTTGCAGCGTTGGGGGCAGAGCAGAGCTGCTTGGTGGGTGATGTGTGAGACTTGAGGAGGGTGAGTTGTTAGTCCAGAAAAAGTGCATTCCTCATGCCACCTGAGCTGCTTACATGGACCACCTGTGCTCTCTGGTATGGTTTCAGGATTTGGGTACTGAATGAGACTGCCAAGTACAGTTGCTTTGTGACATTGATCCAGATGAAATCCTGGGATCTTTCCAAAGTGGAGTGCTTGAAAGAAGCGGAGCGTGGAGAAAGAGGACAGAGAAAAGGAAATCTTTGATAATTAATACTGTAATGTTCTGAAGCGGTTTTACCCCATTGCCAGTGTCATGTACCTCCAGTGCACGTGCCTCTCAGTGTGAATGCAAATAGGAGCTGATGATTTCAATTCTCTTTTCTTTGTCTAAAAATGCACCAGCAGACATGTTTTTGCTCTATATTTTGTAGGTGGTACTGGCAGAAGGAAAAGAGAGAGCCCTATGTGAAATTTATGGAGGCAAATTACCCACCTGGGTTCAGTTATGAAGATTTTGGGCCACTGTTTACAGCAGAATTCTTTGATCCCAACCAGTGGGCAGATATTCTGAAGGCTTCAGGTGCAAAATATGTTGTCTTAACTTCAAAACATCATGAAGGTAAGTGGAAGGTTTGTGAATGTTAGAAATTGTTGCATTTCTGTCAACAGAAGAAAAATTTGGGTGACTTTCCTGCCTGCTAAGAGAGATAGAGAAACCCAGGCAGGCTTACCTGCCCCAAAGAGGAAACAAACCACCCAAGAAATGTACATGCGTTTTCCTGGCTCTTACACAAACGCTATGGCCATGAAGCTCGCGTAGAAGGAGAAACAGATTGTGCCATTGTTCTCTTGCTGTAGGTAAGACAGCCTGAAGTGGTGGGGGCAGCTGAGCTTCCTGCAGTAGCCATGGTTTATTTTTTATTGAGTAGTTTATTGGTCAAGGAACCACAAAAGTGAATTCTGCACTGCTTCATGTATGGAGAGCTGCTGTGTACAGGCAGTTAACGAGCTCCGTAGGTTTCTCCAAGGAATTTAGGAGTATGTTCCAGGAGTCAACTTCAGAGTTAGAAACATACACAGGGTATAGCGCTTCCTGATGCAGTGCATAGAAGCCAAAACCTTGAACCAGGTCTGGAACTTTACAGGCACGACTGATTTTTGGCACTGTAATTGTAAGATACTCTGCAGAGAAAAGTAAAGGAAAAGAARGTGGTTGGAAGGAAACATGGTAGCAAAGAAAGTATAATATACTAAGATGCAATATGACAGTACATCTAGTGAATGTTGTTGGTGTTTGGGGAGATGTGTGTTCAAGACTGGCAACTAGTAAATTGTGAATTTTAGTCTCTAACACACATAAAATCTTGATCCTGATGATGCCTGTGGCATAATTCCCAGTGACTTCAAAAGAACCGTGATTCATTTAGCCTGTCCTGTAGCCTTGGGCATGAATTTTTAGCTTGTTTGTCTAGTCGATGCAATTACATGTATCCAGTTCACAAAAATATTGCAAGATTTATTAGGCAATGAGTATAAAGCAGTTTGAAGGTGAGAGTGGAGCTCTTCTGGCAGTGGTCTAAGTCTGCAGTGCAGTAGTACTTGTAAGTGCTTGTACTGGATTGCTGGATGTCTGAAATGTTAAATCCTTCCTGATATTTAACGCTGATATTTTAAAAGCTGTTTCAGGAGTTTCTGCACTCTGCTTATATACATKTACTGAGTAGTTGATTGAGCTGTTAGAAATGTCAAGACAAATTAAAAGTGAACATTTGCATAAGATCTAAACAGAAGGAAGGAGAATAGTCTTTGAATGCAAATGATAGCATGTGCATTCTGCAACTGAGAAAGCATTTTATCTTCCAATTGTTGAATGTGTATTCAGAGTTCACATTTGATATATTCAGTGAAAATGTAGATGCCTCAAAAGTTGCTGTATTTTTGGTTAATTTAATTGGGACAGATGAATGGTGTGAATAATTAAGGAGAAGGAAGAATTATCCTAAGCAGTACAGAACTGGAAAATTGAATGTTTTATATATATAAAAATATAAATGCATATGTGTATGAATAAAAAAATATATAAACATATCTGGCATGGTGTTCTGATGTTATGACTACTGTCATCGTGCATAAACAGATTATAGGCATACTCTATACCACAATAACAATGTTATTACATATATGATTTTTATTATTTTATATCTATTTTTTGCAACACCCTTGCGAATTACTTTCCAGAAGGAGGAAATATAACTTCCCCTCTTCTGCTTCCCTTTCTTATCCTTCGATTTTTCTCTTTTCAGGCTTTACTTTGTGGGGGTCCAAATATTCTTGGAACTGGAATGCTGTTGATGTGGGACCAAAACGAGATCTTGTGGCTGAACTAGCAACATCTGTTAGAAACAGGACTGACTTGCATTTTGGTTTATATCACTCCCTGTTCGAATGGTTTAATCCCGTCTTCCTTGAGGATGCCACCAATGTCTTTAAGACAAGAAAGTTTCCAACCAGTAAATCATTACCAGAACTGTATGAAATTGTGACCAAGTACCAACCAGAAATAATTTGGTCTGATGGGAATGGAAATGCGCCAGATACTTACTGGAACAGCACTGGTTTCTTGGCTTGGCTGTATAATGACAGGTACATAATGACGCTGGTTTAGCTCCTTATCTGACGTTCTGCTCTGTGTCTAGTTTGTCTCGTTTTCTGTATATTTTGTGGAACCTGTTGCCCCTACTTACGAGGACTTAACTAAATATTAATTCTCCTGAAATATGGAAGCCAGATCTTCCCTAGAACTATCAAAGCTTGCTTTAGAAAAAGACTGTTTCATACTTTTTTAACCACATTTGCAAATTAATCAATTGAGATGGTATTGGTTATCCTACCTAATCATATTCTTCCCTAAGTATTGTCTACTGCACAGACAAACAGGATAGCAGGATAATTTGAGAATATGGGTACATCGTTGTCATCGCAGAGTGAACATCTGGTAGTGGATGTGAAGTGCAGGCTGATTTCTGGCAGACCTCCTGTGAAAGTCTGCAGCATATTTCCCTAAGAAATGCCGATCTGGACCTTTTACTAGGAAGGGATAAGAATAGGATTCCTGAAATTGCACTTAATCTAATTGTAATAAATTAATAGTGCAGAAGTCATCCTAAATGTTAGTTTCTGGGAGGGAGGGGTGTGTGTGGGAAGAGATTACACTGGCTGTGACTGCGTTTTTTAGAATAAAAATCATAAACTGTAAATTTCTCTGTTTCCAGCCCAGTCCGGGACACAGTTGTGACCAATGACCGCTGGGGAGTTGGCAGCATCTGTACACATGGTGGCTTCTACACTTGTAGTGACCGGTATAACCCTGGCCACCTCCTGCCTCACAAGTGGGAGAACTGTATGACTATTGACAAGAGGTCCTGGGGGTACAGGAGGAATGCACAACTTGACGATTACCTCACAACTGAGGACTTGGTGAAGGTACAGTGGGACAAAGGAGTTGCCTGCAACTTTTGATTCTCCCTCCTCAGCATTATATTATGCTATATAACATTTCAATTACATATCTTTTTTTATAAAAAATATTATTTTAATTGAATAATGAATTGATGAAATAATAAATCATTTTGTTCATTTGCAGCCTAACACTGGCAGGATGGAATATCCATGTAATTCTTATTCATTTTATAGAAATGACTGAGAGAATAATTATCTAGTAAAAATTCAGTCAGTTTCTTAGAAGCTGTTTCCCCTGTGAGTAACTGGCCAAAGACTGATCTGGATAGACTCATAATTACCTTTTCTACTAAGTTTTTCTAGTAACTGCACCTCTAAGTTGATGAGAAGCAAACAGTTGCAGTTTCACAGTTCCTGTTTAGGAACTCCTGATCGAAGGCTACATCTTTTCCCCCCTTCTAGCTAGAGACAGTTTATAACTCTTAATAGTCTTTTTACCTTGTAGCAAGAAACTTTCTTTTCATCCCACTTCATTTAAAGAAAAAAAACCAACACACTTATTACAGACATACAGATAAACACTAGCAGATGCAGACAGCTGGTGTTAATAGAGCACTGATTCCCTTTGCTGGTCTAAGGTATTAAAAAAGATTTGAAGCTTAGGAAAACTGAATGAAAGGAAGACCGATCGATCTTTTAGATAAATGCATTTAATTGCATTTATTTAATTGCAAAATTCCGCTAGTGAGGGGAAGATTGTTATTGTTGCTTAATCCAAATCTGTTCCTAGTTCTGTCCTTGCAAAAGATAATTTCAAATTGAAGTAACCTCTTTTCAGAGGCAGGAGGTTTAAATTCATTCAGTAGCTTGTCTCCAGCTGTCTGTTCCTCAGACTTGTGCATCTCAGTCCATCATCTCTGGAGGGCAGTGTGGATGTGAACACAAATATTTATGGACTCTGTAGGCGGCTTCCTAGTGTTTTACAGATGTGTCTCTAAAATAGAGAGAGCATCAAACAGAGGAAGAAGAAGGAAGTTGCTTCTCTCAGCTTCAGTAAAAACAAAGTGGCATCTATTAGCCTTATTCTCCTCTTGTATAGAGAAATCATCTATTCGTTCTATCAGCAAAACCCTCATGAAATTCCTGCCGAAGTCGAAATGTTAAAAGGTTGTAGGATCTGCTTCTGACGTAGATTCAGTCAGACATATTAGTGCAAAAATGTATTTTGGGCCGTCTTCTGCCGTAAAAATTGACAGCAGAGCTTTGTTTTATGGGAGCTTAAATTTTGTATTGACTGTTGGGATGACCCCCAAAGTCTAAACATGCAGCAGTAACATAACTAGTTCAGTTCATCGTTCTGAAGCAGTGTGCCTGGCTTTAGAAGGAACTTCAAATACATGATTTCATTAGCCATAACCATATGTTCTGTGTATGTGTTTAAAAACATTTCAGCAACTTGTAGAAACAGTGTCTTGTGGAGGAAATCTCTTGATGAATATCGGGCCCACTCACGATGGTCGCATTGCTGTTATATTTGAGGAACGCCTGAGGCAGATGGGTGCCTGGCTGAAAGTCAATGGAGAAGCCATCTATGGAACAAAACCATGGAGAGCACAGAACGACACGGTCACACCAGAAGTGTGGTACGGCTACTGAATCAGTGTAGGCTGTGTAAAGCAGCAGCAGTGTATGTGAGATTTTGAAATTCTTAATGACTTGATGCTACAGAAATCACCATCTTACTTTGTTTGCTATGAAGAAGTTAACACTTTTGTCAGTTTAAGTAACAGCACATAAAAGTGTGTATAAAACTGTAGGTAGACGATGGGTGTCAGAGAACGTAGTTTCGGGATGGTGACGAGGCTGAAGGGAAGGTTGCAGGCGTTTCCTTAGTAATCTTGTTCTTCTTAATGTAGCTGGGAACAGAAACTATTAAAAAAAAAAAAAAATCCAGAAATATAAAACTGCCATGAAGTGTTTATCTGTACAAAGGAATACTTGATGTCACTGTTTAGAGAGAAAGAGGGGAGAGAAAGAAACTAGAAATCTGTCTAGCATATTCTGCATTTCTTTTTAAGGTAAAAATGCATGGGAAGATAACAGCAATTGTTTGGTCGCTAAATTCAGCCAGTCTCTGGACTCTCCTCTGCCTTTGTGCCTCATAGCTGCTGTAACGCCTTAACGATCCATCAGGGTTTTGGTCTCGACCCTCTTCTCTGCCTCAGTGGGCCTTTTTACTCCTGTTCCCAGTAAGATTTGGCTATCTATCTGGCTTTAGCCTTGAAATGCTGAACTGTTGACTGTTTAGTAAAATCACTTCCAAGAGCAATAAAAAATTGTAACTAAATGAAGGAAGGAGGGAGGAATGTTTCAAAGGTATGCCACAAGATTTCCAAGGACATACTGTGGATAATGTCTGCTGAAATTAATTTTTTAAAAAACTAGCTATGCAAGGTGGAAGCTTTATTGTCGCACATACTCGTTAGTTCTTTTTTTAAGTAAGTGGAATGTCTGTATGTTTGTGTATAGATGTGAATTACCATATTTTTATGAATATAACCCACAATTATCTGTTAATGATTCCCCCTGCCCTGCAAATACCTCCTTCCTACATGGCTGAGCAGCAGTGAGTTATTATATGCTTGCTAAAGTTACTACAGATGTTTAACTCTAAATTCAGTTCTTTAATAGCCTCTATTACCTCTAGTTTGTTGGAACATATTTTCAAGGAACAGTACTTTATTAAAGGGTATAAATTGTCTGAAAAGATGGTTATGTGTGTGAAAATGTAATTAATGCTGACTTTTCAAATCCATTTTTCCAGTCGTGAAAGCACTCTATATATTGGTTCAGAAAATTTACAAGGAAAAACTGACATGCATTTCTGTTCCCCACTTCCAACCAGGTACACTTTTAGCCCTAAAGAAGGCAAAGTCAATGCTATCTTCCTTAACTGGCCAGTCTCTGGGACTCTGGAACTTGGTGAGCCACAGGCTAAGCTCGGAGAAACACAGGTAAAAGACAACCCCCGACCCCCCCCACCCCCATTCTCCCTCTTCCCCTTTAGAACAGTGAGGCTTTTAACACACAGTGCAAGAAATGAACATACTCTGAAGGAAGACACCTCTAGGATTTGTCATATTCCATCAGTGTTTATTTTAGTTTCTGGCATCTTTGGGAATGCCTAACTCTTAGGACAGAGTACATTGGAAGAGACCCAGCAAAATGTTTGTTTTTGTTCTGTGACCTCCTTGTTGTAGTCCTCCCAGTGGGATATTTCTTCTCCAGCAAACAAAGTTAGACTGAATTGTTGCTGGGATATGTTTTAGCTTGCAAACTAAGGATCATAAAAAGAGGCCAAGCAGGAAAAAAAACCTGCTGCCCCTCCCGTTTCCTGTGTAGACTCTAACTCAGCATGACCTTTCTTTATAAATAGCCATCATGACTTTGGTGATATTGTAACTGCTGTAACGGTGCAGTAGTTTCAAGTCAAAGCCTCGCACAAAGGGAAGGCACACGGAGGTTTTCATTGCCTGGTGATGCTAAACAGTAAGTCAGTGCAACCCTAGATGTGTGACTTGGAGCAAGCGGTGGTCAGAAGTTGAGGACACTGATGCCACACCTACACTAGCAAGTAGTGTAACCCAGTGGAAGCAGATTTATAGAGCAGAACAGCTGGTGCTCAGGACTTGATACCAACACTGTGCATTTAAGGTGGGGATTCACTTTGGCTTAGCTCTGTCCTCGTCTCATGCATTGGATGTCCACTAGCTGCTGAAATACATTAAGGGTGTTTCTAGACTGTCTCTTCTGGTCTAGTTCCATATGAAAAGAATCTAATTAGTGCCAAGACAGCTCTGTGATAAGGAAGAAAGAGTAATTTCAGAAATTATGTAGATGCATCTTGAATTTTGTAGAGGCATCTAGACTATATGTGCACAAGAAAGTAATGTTCCTCGGGGGTAGGGACTGGTCTTCAGCTGCTCCACTATTCTCAGCATTTCACCAGCTGGTGTAAGAGTCTCACCATAAAACCTATTTGTGTGTTTTTAGTGTAGGGGTTCTTCAGGTCAGCTTTGTTCTGAGATATCTGGCTGCACTCTGTAAGAAATACTGCTCACTCAAGACTACAAGTTCCACCATGGGAAACAGGCATTGCAGAAGTAGGTGATAGAGCTGTGTACTGTGGTACCTGGATCCCTGCTTAGACCCAAATCCCATCCCAAATACTTGTGAAGGGTGTTTCTGTACCTTTTACAGACGCAAGCACTTCTCAAGACCCAACATCACTAGCCTTATTGCTTACATATCTACTTTGCAAGTATTTTTCTACTACCTTTAATCATTGTTTTATCATTCATTTGGTTGATAAGTTGCATTTAAAGATAATTGGATAGTAAAGTAGCTATGGAACATTTCTTTTGTCAATTTTGCAACTATATGCACTTTGAAAAGGCACTGTTCTAATTATAGTGGATGTTTCTATCTCAGGTGAAGCTGATTGGCTACAAAGAACTGCTGAAATGGGTTGCACTGGGAGAAAAGGGAATTGTGATTGCTCTACCTCAATTAACTCCTAAGCAATTGCCATGTCAGTGGGGCTGGACTTTGCAACTGACTGACCTAAACTGAGCCATACGCCGCTGGAGCCTTGGGTAGTAGGGAGCGCTGATGTTTTGCCCAGTTTCTCATCACTGGTTTCTAACTCTTACCTGCTTGACTGAGAAACATCAATAACTTCACTTTTTTCTGAAAGGTGTGCTGTTATTAAAGGATGGAATGGAATGAACCTCACATGAAATCTAGTACTAGGTAGTTGAATCTCTGCATATAATTTGTTTCTTTGAACTTGTGTGAAAAACTGAGCATCTACCTTGACCTCTCCACTTTTTTTAGTCAGTTTCTTGCCAAGTTATATGAAGAACAGGGGGGGGGRRAAACAGGCACTAGATTTTTAAAGTCATGAGAGAGAACAAAGCTAGCTCAAGCCAGCATTCAGATGCACAGCAGTTAGATTTCTTGCATTAAAGAAGGTACACAACTGACTGCCACAAAACTGTACAGTAAAAACTGTCAGTTTTAGAGAAAAGAATAAACTTTTTCCACTTTTGTGCAGTAACTGGCAGCTGGTAGTTTTAGCTGAGTAGGGTAATGTCTCTGCAAGAACAGTCCTATAAGGGTTAGGAATTAATCACAAATGCATGGAGGCAATGCAGATGTACATCTTCATTTCTCATCATGAAATTCATTAATTTTATCTGTTCCTACTGTTAAGTAATTCTATCCATTATTGGGATACAAGTAAAGTGGGAGGGTTTTTGCTGTTTTGTGTAATTTTACATGGTTAAAGCTGACTCTTGTTTACAGCCATTGTTTTTACACAGTTACTAGGGTGCCTGCTGTGGACTGTTAAACAAAACATATACTTCAATGACTAACTTTAAAAAAAAAAAAAAAAAGAGAGAAATAATCAGGAGTTGCTAGGGATCCTCAACTTTGGCAGAGAGACAACATCTTAAGCAGAGGTTAGGTTGCATCCAACTTGACAAATTCCCAAACTCATCATGTGTCAGGATTTGTAGGGACAGACCTGCAATATGAAGTTTGCAAAGAGGGAGAGGTACAGGACAACAAAAAGCATGAATTGTTTCAGTGTAGAGATCAAAGGTTTATTTTTCCTGAGTAATGTTAGTAAGTGCAAAACTACTACTGTATAAGTTAAGTTTATTCTTTCAGCTATGTCAGGATTTTAAGTGATGGGCCAAAGTCCTGCTAGTGATGTTAATACACACACAAATTTTACATTAAAATATTTTATTACAATACAGACAATTGGGCTCAAAATTAATACAAATTAAGATAAAATATTTACAAGTTAATGTGTACAGTGTAGCTGTTTGAACAGCATAAACAAGAGAACTTCTAAAAATCCACATTCCTTTAGTATTAAGTAACAGAGAGAGCACCCCTCCAGAGGAATATGCATCAGTTGGCAAAGGCTTTCTGAAGAAAGAGAGACTCTTTGGAATAACATTTGTAAAGTTAAGGAAAAAAAAAAAAAGAGTTTTCCATTATAAAGAGAAAAATTTGGGAGAAGAAGAAGAAAGAAGCCTTACTTCATTCTGCTACTCTGTGCTATTCTTAGATCACTATCACTAGTTTTTTCCAAAACTTACACACCCCAGGCAAACAAATAGGTTTTTTAGTAACTTGTTGTAATACTGCCACCAGATGCCGTTTAGATGCAATAAAAATAATCAAATTATAGAAGAGTTTAACCACTTTTTTAATAGAAAAGTCTTTACATACAGTGATTCTTTCAACAAGAATATTTTTAATGGGTATTTGAAACAGAAATCTATTAGAACAAAAATGGGCTCACTCCCACTTTTTTCAGAATGTTCTTTCTGCTGGTCTGCCACTCCTACACCATTATAAAATTAACCCAAGTCTCATCAGTAGTCACAAGGGGTCTGTTATAAATACACGATCTATTCCTATAAATGTGCAGTTCATTTCTCTAGTTGCTGAGGGGTACTAAAAGCTTCATAAACATTAGCAGCAAAATCTTTCACTTGTTCCATCATCAACAGGTCCTGGAAGAAATTTAAAGAATAAGTTTGCTTAATCAAACACATCCACCACTATTCTGGTTTTGCTGCAGTCCATAATTCATCATGAGATGGGGTATTGGCATCTGATGGGACCTGGCACTCCCACAGAGATCTAACTCAAATTTCTTGCTTTAGAAAGGTTTAGGGGCAGAACTGCAAGTAGAACCAAGTCGAGAGACCTTTTTGTGCTTCTGYGCAATTTAGCAGAGGGAAGAGGTTCTAGAAAAATAGCGTATTTTTGGAAGATACAAGTTTACAAGAAGTTTAAGTTTGCCAATTGTTTCTACTTTTTTTTTTTTAAAGTCACTGAAATTAAACAGAATGCAGGACATTATTAAAAAGAAATATACAACATTGATTTCAAAATTTTACTTGGGGTATTTTAAATAAGCAAGATTCTTACCTGAACAAAGTGACTGGGTGTTTCACTGCATACTGAATGGATCTGTCCATTTATTATTGGAATTATCTTGGCTAAAGGAAGACTGACACTGGAAAGACTAGGAAAGAACAAAAAATACTGACCTAGACCTGCTCTGACATTAGTAAAGCCACTAARCTGTGATTATTACAATTCTAAATAATTACTACTTCAAAAGTAAGAGTTGAAAGACTGCAAACTACAATGTACAGATTAAGGTTTTTTTCCCTATCAAGTCTTTAATTTAATATAGAGAAGTACCAAAGCAAATTTCAGTTGGTGTTCCTATTACACACAGTTTCACACTTGCTTCTCAGGCAAGAGAAATACGGTTTAGCCAGAGTCTTCATATGCAAGTGTATGTAAACAGTTGTTAGAAGTGCCAGTCTACAATCTCACGCTATTTCAAACTCTAAACCAGGCTTAGGACAGACAGCCAAACTACAGCCTTTGGGATATTTTAAGTGATGTAAATACCATATATTTAAATAAAAACATCACTCTGAGCACCATCAGTTATTAAAATAAACATACATAAAGCCAGTTATTATTCAAGGTTTTAATTTTAATATTTTAGAAATCATATTTCAAGGATTTGAACTCAGCTTTTGGATTTGTAATACACTCGCTGCACTGTTTAAAACCAAAGTTAACTTCAGAATAAAAGCTATTTTTAAACAGTCTTCTAGGAAGAGGCAGAAGATTCTGAATGTTAAGTATCTTTTTTCAGCATGCCAGTGAAGAACCTAAAGCTCCATAGGTGCTTTGGCTACGTGTGTGTGGAGAATCATGGTAACGCCCACCTTCCTTGAGAACTACAGCAACTGACAGTCAGAGTCTGGGGCGTACAGAGCTTATCTGCTAACTGTAGGGGAACGCTATCTTTCTCACGGCCTCATAGGGGAGGTACTGCAGTACATCTCTCAGTAGTCACCACCAGTGGGGTAAATCCTCCGTAGCTAGAAAGGCCGTCTGCTTGTACAGTCCTGGCAAAAAGTGGGAAGTATAGGTCGTCTGATTTCTACTTTTAGATCTGCAAGTAACGGTGGGAAAGATACCTCATGTGAATTCTAGCAACTTCATGGGTGAAGTGAGGAGACTATTTATTCTTGAAAAGCAAGAAACAGAATCCTTTCTAGCATGAGAACTTCAAGTAGGCAGGAAATCCAATAGCCTTTTTTGGAATTCACTATGAACCCAAAGCATTATTCACATGAGAACCACAACAAAAGAAAACATTTACCTGTTTACAGAGCCATTCTGAGAGAGGTCCTGTTCAGTAGGTCTAAAAAACTCTGCCATATTGTCCAGCAGTCGACTGAATCCTCTATTTAAACACGTGCTCAAAACTGTACTGAAGTCTGGACTGAAAAACAAAAAAATAAAAATGGTTTGATTCCTGGGATTTATTTTTTTCATACCAAAAAACGCTGCAAGTATTCAGTGCTATAGATGTCCCTCCCGTAAAGGAAGATGTACAACCCAGACAAAAGGCCATTAGTATAGCCACCTCAAGAAAGACCAGCTCCCCGATAACCCCACAGCAAACCAATCAACCTACACTCTACCCTAAGGTTACTAAAAACCAGATAAATCCAAAGCATTCCTCACTTCTCTATTTCTTACTAAGTAATAACATCGAAGGGACTTATCCTTAAAATGCCCCAGATCTCTAGCAGCTAAATTATAAGAATAGTTTGGCATTTGGCTCAATTCACTCCTATTCAATGTTTATTATAGAAGCCTCAATTCAGTAGCTGTCTGGTAAAAGGATGCGTACAACCACTCTCAAAACCAGGCATTACAAATAAATTCTGATAAGCCAAAACTGGTGTTCATTTTATTAAAGCAAGTAAATCCAATAAAATTACTCTCAATTTACCTTACTTTAGCAGAAGAGAAGTACTCCTCTGTTCCTGCATGACTACAGAAAAGGTGAGGAAGAGATAAGGGGGTCTGACTGGGAAGGACATCCTGGTCATCGTGTTAAGGCAGGATTATTTCTTATAAATGAGTTTCAGAGCTCTCAAATTTTGAAAATCACAGCCCACAATTAGTGAATATAAAAATGTAATGCAGCAGAGTGGTCACATTTCGCAAATGAAAGTTGACAGCTTTTTATATGAAAGTAATTGTCTTACATAAACAATAGTTGTGAGGAGGAGTTTAATACRAATACAGGATATTTCTCTATACCTTTCTAGCATATCTCTAGTTTCATTAAGTAATTTAATTGTAGCAATGTCTCTTTCTGTGAGTCCACAGGCCTAGAAAAAGCAGACAGACATGATTTAGTAAGAAATCCATTGGCAACCGTAAGAATAAGACAGAAATAGAAGAGTTTTGTACCATGGAATTAAGTCAAGATGTATAAATGAAATCTATTTAAAAGAAAAGATTTATTGTAATAAATCAGATTCTTTATAATTTGTGTTCTTATCTTCCTTTTACATGGTCACTGTAGGATTTTTTTTTTTTTTTTACTAAAAACAATATTGGCAGGAAATACCACACTAATTGAGCAAAGTATTTTTTCCACTTCTGACCTCCAAAACTGAAATAAACCCTACATATCAGGTTAAGTTAAAGGGATAAGTGCATGTAGTCACACACTAAAGCCTAAGTTTCTTCTTTATACGAATATAATATCAAGTTAAGAATGAGTTTTCTCCAACCTGTGGTGTGGATGGAGACAAACACCTTTAGAAAATTTAGGAAATTACTTTAATGTTACAACTGAGATTAGATACACCTTTCTCTTGACTCCTGTTCATCTTCCAGCCCAAAGCAACAAAGGACTCCGGCACACCATCACCTTCTTGTGCCTCAGCCAAGATGCTACAGCTGTCCATGATCTTTGCTGGTACACAAGTGCAAGGTAATACAATTTAGCTTAGGGCTAAATAGCTGCACTGTGTTACAGCATATGTCATAGGCTAAAAGCAGTAATTGGGCTGTGTTTCTGAGCTCAAAGCTGACATTCTGAGGATGACACTTGTTTTCAAACAAATCTGAAGAAAGTACAACTTTACTTAGCCTAGATTAAAGAGATAAGGACATTTGATTTATGAAGGAAGAGGCATCACCATTTATTAAAGATACAGATACCATGGTACAACTAGAGGACTGTTAAGCATCCTTCCCTCCCCAAAATAAACAAACAAATGCAGAATGAAAAAAGGTAGATGAAAGAAATTGAAACAAGTACCTGGGTAGCCAAAGGGTTTTCTTCATCTGGCATCAGGTAATGACATAAGGGAGAGTAAGATGCAATCTGATCCGAATCTTTATGTTCCACTACCTTCCTGATATCTTTAAGTTTCTGTTCCAGCTCCAGAAGAGATAGGGTGTGCTTAAGAGAAATACTGGAAAGGAAAAAAGACTACAGTGTTGATTGCAAAATGAATAATGATGCTTTGTTCTCCTACTGATAACATGTTCACAAGTAACAGGATCCCCATCTGCTATATTGGTTTGCACTGGCAGACATAGCCCGCTATAATAAAAAAGTTGTTTTGGAAAAAGTCAGTACACCTTCCTTTTTTTTTTTTTCCTTTCCTTTTTTTTTTTCCCCCTAATAAAACTCATTGTTTTGGGAACAGTCATCACAATAAAACTTAAAAGCTAACCACAGAGAAATACAGACTCTTACCTTCCAAAAACTTTATGCACAGCTTGTTTAACAATAGTTATTAACTCAGTCAGTCCTAGAAGGAGGAAAGCGTCAAAATTATTCTAATGATTTGCTCAAGTCTAGAAAAGAGTAGAAKTTTATAAGTGTAGTTAGCTCATAATAAGCACCATACCATCTCCTAAAAGGTGCTGAATACTTGATAAATATTGCTGCTGAACTTCAGGGGGAGCTAGTGGTGTCTATGGGGGAAAAAAAAAACAAACACCAGTTCCATGACATGTCAACAGTAGAGAACAATGCAAGAATAATTTCAAACCGGTTGCAACCAATTTCCTTAATCTTTATAATACCCTGCAGCAGATGGACTCCCCCATTCTCATGCAACTCTGTAGCTTCTGACTCTCTTCCTGCCATCAACCCATGGATCTTTCATAAGCCCTCTGGCATTCTTCTCTTCAATACTATACAGATCTCTCTTCCATCTTCAGTGGCACAGAAAAATCTTTCTCTTTTCATTCATATATAGGAAAGTCTCTTAAAAAACTGCATTGCAGGTGAAACTAGACTCTCCACCACCCCAAAAATGAAACCCAGTGGAATAGGATATTTATGCTCAACCCTAACAAAAGCCTATCTGATAGAAGCTTTCAGGAACTGAGACAGGATCCCAGTTTGCTCCAGCGGAGTGCCTCAGAGTTGGCCCTGTCAACCCAATTCTCTATTGGAAAAACAACAGAAAGGAAACATATTTCTAGTCCAAACTCATCTTGCCCTTTTAAAAAARCTTTTTCAGGTTTTACAAAATGAAGCATGACCTCCATCAACCCCGGCCTCCCTAACGAAAGCTTTTCTCAGACCTGCCTTGACATGCTGTTCCTTGACTCTCAGCATGAGCTATCACAGAGGGGCATACAACAACTACTCAAAAGTTTGTATCCATTATTTTTAGATGAGCCGTCCAACAATTTGTACAAGTGGGTACTTGCTTACTGTGGGATTGATCTATTTTTATTGAGCAGCGATAGATATACTATATAAACAAAAAACAAGTCTTCTACCTTGCTTGGCCTCACCAACAGACATTTAGGTAGATGGCCTTTTGGAGTTAAACAAAATAGTCAAAATTTCAAAGACAACTTTCTTCTTCTTTAATCATAGGAAAGTTTAACTGGGGGAATTAATACATGTGCTAGGAATACCTAAGCATTTATATACATTTGCATACATATCTTGGATCATTCACACAGTATTACTGTTTCACAAAAAATTAATTAAAGCAAAGAAATTATTTTATGTTGGTGTTTAGATATGAAGTAACCTTCTTTAAGCAATACAAATGCAGACAAAAGGTATTCTTCAATATTGATAGTATTTTGTTAAGCAACAGTATCACCAAATCATCCAAATTAGAGGCTATTAAAACACATCAATATATGTTACTTCCAGTAATGCTTCCACATCTCCCACTCTTATAAGAACTCTTGGTTTCATTCTAATACTCCTAAGCTATGCCCTTTTTCTCTCTCACTAAATAATCCTTTCACTTCCAAGAAAGTGGAAGTTCTACCTTTGAAACAAAACAAGAAACTTACTGTGCCGTTTTTGCAGAGTGCAGCATTATCTAGGTAGATGTAACCGCCAATAATATTTAACTGGACTCGCAAAAGAACTACGAGCATACAGGTGCTATATACAGCTACAATGCTTCTTGTGAAACCTTGAAAAGAGACAACAAAATAACTTCAAAGTCAAAGAAATAAGGGTGAGTCAAGGAGGGAGAGTGCTCTCCAAGACTCGAGAAGTGCTGATGATTTTTAAATACATAGTCACATTTCTCTCGTTGGTTGTCATAACACACATTTTCACAACACACCCAAGATGGTTATGAGTCTAATATGTGCTGGGTCTACATCTAAAGTGTCCCCTTTAAAGTCCTATATTAATATCATTTTGCATGTTACACAAGTTATTTTGGAAAAAATATAAATTATACAAGTTGCTCCAGAAGGAAAATGGATGTACTGTCAAATCATCTTTCTTCATTAGGCCAGGCAATACACACAGTATGTTAGCCCTCATCATGCAATTAAGACACAGAAGGCGTAAAAGCAGCTCGGGGAAAAGAAGCTACCTAAGGCAGGAGCAGCTAATATCTAAACAAAGAAAAGGAAAATGAACATCAGCTACCAGCCACTAGGCAACAGAGGATGTGTGGAAGAAGTGACATGAATAAATATGGATGAATGCTGAGTAGCAAGGACACGGGAAGAAGAGCCAGATCAAAAGTAGGATCTGTATAAGTGTTGTGAAAAGGAGAAACAAAACCAAAAGGAAGGAAAGACAAAACCAGGGAGGTGGTAGGGATAACAAATGGTACCAAGGAATCAAAAGTAGTAAAAAAAGCTCAGTAGCATTCACTACATAATTATCTGACTTCACTATTCTTCTTCCCCTTCCACTGCTTCCATCAGCCAGTAAATAAGATGAACCGAAGGGTTCATAACCACTGCTACAGTTGTCATCTCCAACAGGCTTGAAGAAAGGGAAGTGCTGGCCATGTAAGGGCTGGCCTACATTTCTGATTGATGTTTTCTGTTAGGTTCAGCAGAGAACTTTCTGAAAAACTAGTTTGATTTTTATGTGATGGCACAGAAAGTTCTCACAAAGTTCTCTTGAGCAGGGTAACATTGAGGCCAATAAAATTCTTCACCTTTGTCTCTGAGCTTCTAACTTCCCTCGGGGCTACGAAAAATTCCTTCGTGAGGAGCTTTTGGGAGGGGGGGCAGGGAGGAGGTTTGCCATGTAGCATGTTACGCTATCTTCATATCTACTGAAACAACAACCCAGTGTAAAAGGTGCATTTTAAAGGGTGTGAAAGGCATTTTTAATTTATGCTAAATATTATGCAGATGGAATCTTTCATTACCACTTACTTATTATCTTTAAATCCTCCCATATTTCTAACTTGTTTGCTGGCCTGTGGGAAAAATAAATGGAAATATTAAACATTAAAAAGTGTATTTTCCTTGGAAATTAATAAATATGTTAAATGAAATAGCAGTGCTCTAAGGCAAGCTCATTTAGCTACTATAATTATTCAGATCAGATTCATGTCTACATTGATTTGCCTCATTCAAGAAAGCAGTATATAAACAATACACGACAAAGTCACAGAAAAGATATTCAAACTTTAATGTATAAATGTAGTAGTTAGTGATGTCAATTACACGCTTATATTATCAATTTTGAGTTACTATGCTAAGCAGTCAGAAAAAGCCCACTGATGGTACAAAGTGGTCTTTTCTGGGGCCTTGATCCTGTATATACTTAATGTAGACCTCAGTCCAGTAGGGCTTCCTGTATCTACCTGTGCATAATAAGCGCAGGATCAGAATTTCTATATCCTAGTTTCTTGCAAGATTTACCATTGCCTGACTTGGTTTTAAAGTTCAGATTTGATCATCCAATAACAAAGAGATCACGACCATCTGTCGAAAAGAAGTCTTGCGCCATCCACACAAATGCAAGTTGATCTTTTTCTTTTGCCGAGGTGTGTTTACTTTTTTGACCTGACCAATTCCTAAAATTTTATATATTCTGCAGTCAAAAGAGCAAGGCTGTAGATTGCATAGATACACCTGAACTGCCTAAGGCACACTGCATATTTATAACTACTATCCAGAGGCAACGTTAGCAATATAGCAGCAGTAGCAGAGCTAAGAGCAAGCTAACCATCCAAAGTTTCATTGGCCATTCTTGCATGTTAAGCACTGTCAGTGAAGAATGGCTACTGCACCTCTATCATGGAAGAAATAATTTGTGAAAGTGACTTAGAGAAACATCTGGTAATTTCTTAGGATCAGAATTAACACTTAGATATTTAGGACAGATAGTTCAGATTAACCTATGCTTAGACTTTACAGTAACATAGTTTATAAAAAAATAATACACTTTTCACCAGAAATCATTTCTCTTTACAGGCACAATTAACCATTGAGGAATGTTTTCATCTGTCTGGAACAAACACATGCACTTTGGCATTAGTTGGACCATTAGATCACTTACATAAACAATGAGTTTTTAAGCTCACCGCTATCAAATAATGCAAATGAACTGATATAATAAACTATTAAGTCTACAACTCCAAAAACTAAAGAGACAGATTAAAGAAAGGATAGCTGGAAGAGATACAAGGATCCATGGCACATACAAAAACAGTTTACATACTTCTCTTTTTGCAAGCTAAATCAACAGTTTTAAAAGCTATTCTAAACCAAAACAAAGACTGTTAAAAAAATACAGTAATATTTCTATAGATAAAACACGTAACAGGACTCAAAACCACATTTGTTACTTATGAGTGGTAAATTTTCCGTGCCAACTGAAGAGAGAAAGAGAAGCCAATACACCAACATCAGCCAACTACATTTGCACCTATTATGTCAAAACATTTTCTAGAGCTCATGCTTACAAAGTTTCTCCTCACAACAAAAGGCAACAGCCAGGTAACAGTTTAAGTCTGCAAGTATTAAGCCCGACAGTGAAATGGATTTTCAGTCTTCATCTGCTGCAATTTACTAAGACGCAGCTGCTACTCAAAACCCAACTTTTATTTCACATTTATCTACTTGGAAAACCATTATCTGCTATGGAAGCAAAAAGCAATGCAAACAAAAAAACCACAGGTTTGGCATAAAGCTAAGTGCTGAATAGGTGGGAGGTACGCAACACCTGCAAGGCTACAGCAGCAGGTACTTCACCTCATCTCATTCAATCACATTGCTTTGAAAAGAGGAGGACAGGCAGAGCAAGAACATCTGTGGTCTTGTGTGCTGCTCCCTCTTTAAAAATTTCTCTGCAAGACTGAAGACTTCAGCCTGCTTACACCTCCAACCTACCACTGGCCGCCCCAAATTACTAAAACAACGTAAAAAGGTTTTAAATTTAAGGAAGTGATCAGATTTTAAGTTAAAGGAGTTTACCTAAGCCATAACACGATCTGTAACATATGATAACATAGATCCATAACATGTTAAGCCATAACATACATGATGTGAGAAAAAGAATACATCTTCAGGGACATTAAGAAAGGTAAATCTCCACATCTACTCTTTTGTATATTCAACAACAGCACTCAAAGGTCTGGAGCTGTTTGATTCATCTTCTCAAATGGAAATGGTAAGAAAACAAATCTATACCTCCACGTGTAGCACAAGAATGCAGAGCTTCTTCAAAGACTCACTTCAAAGTGGAATGAGCCCTGATGGCTCATTCCATGATCTGTGCCTACCCAACCCCTTCTCTACCTTTTCAGTTCAAAAAGTTCAAGCATCTAGTTAAAACTTCCTCAGCATAAGTCAAAAAAGGAAGCATTAAGACACAAACCCCACTGTAGGATACACTCTAAATGGACATCCATGCTTACAGGATATTGCATGTAACTAGCATTTTAGAAAATACTTGTTTTCAGAAATGCATAACAATAATATCAGAAAGTCTCATCTCTATTTTCACTGGGATTATTGGAATTCAGAAGTGTGTCACCATACCCGTAAACTGTTTCAACTAGTCAAACAAGTTAGGGACACCAGATATATTTTGATAAAAGAACACATGCTACAGAGAACAAACTAAGGCATTATATGATTTCACCACTGAACAAAGGATTACAGGCCTTTGTACACTATTTTGCTGCACAGTCCAGAAGACAAATCTAGTGATCCACAAGATCTGTTGTTAATTCAGATTAAATTTTCATTGAGTAAAATTCTTGTTATGACAAATAAATATTCCATTAAAATTAACTTTTCCTAGTTTCTTGTTGTTTGGGATAAATAATATTCAATTAYGGTTGCAAATTCTCAGATAATCTGTTATAAAAACATTATTCAGGCTGTAATTCCCACTTTAAATATCACATTCTGCTGCCTTGTTGTGCGAGTTTTTTGACTGAAAAAAAGACAATGACTGGATAGGTAATCTCTTAAATGCCGGTCAGCTGAAGTTACAGCTATATAAATAAGCTAGTGGGAGGTAAACTAGAAAGGCAGTCTAGGGYGAGTCAGAAACCCTGTGTTAACTGCCCACATAACACTTTTGCTCCGTGCCAAACGCCAAGCAGCTTACTCTACTTTTAAGGTATGCTATTATGCGCTTTATGTATTTAAAAATATGCTATTTGTTCCTGCAGTTATAAGGAAACCAAAGGTGTTTTCTGACAGGGAAGCATTCCTCTTAATATATGACATACCTCTATTTGTTCTACTTCAAAAAGAAAAAAAAATTACTTCTCATAGCTTACATCCATTTGCAATCTCATCTTGGATACTTTTCACTACTATTCACGTCTGACCTTGATAAGATTACATAAACATTTTTAGATAAGATTACATAAACATTTTTACAAACACAACATCAACAACTCAGTCAAGATACTCTGTCCTGTTTAAGAGAGGACTAGATCCTGTAAGTACTTTATCTGCCTACCTTATAAGCACTTCAACAAAAAGCATGGCTCTCATAGCAGCACCTTAAAGGAACTATTATTTCTTGTAATGTTTGGAAAATGCCAGCCATACCTATCAAAATACATCTAACATGACACAAAATATTTACATAGTGATTTCAAAATACTTTAAGACTAGTGACTCAATGGGACACAGAACCAAAATCCTGCATGCTCTCTACATTATAAATATATAATTTGAAAAAAAGCCTTATCTTGTGATCAAAACAAATGATCTTTAACACAATTAACAAAACAGTCTTACCTATTTTTAAGAAGAGATGTGAGACTCTCAGAATTTAATTGATGCATTAAGGCATCCCTCAATGTTGGAAGCATTGACAGCACTGTTATTAAAAGGAAAAAAAAAAGAAAAAAATCTGTCAACATAAAAAAAAAATCATCATAAACCTATCCCCAGCTCTCACTCAATAGCTGCTATACAATGTAAATCCCATTGCGCAACAGGCAAAGCTGGGAGGACAAACAAAATAGGAAACCCTGGGGGTACTCAGAAGTGCAGTTACCTGCATGCCCCTTATGAGCTTGGGCACAATGCTGCCCTTACGTGGCTACACATCTTTGTTGGCTCTAGCTGCAGATGTGTACTCACATCCTGCATATCTGCATATACACGTCTTCAAGTCCCCAGAAGAAAATCTGGTGAAAACCTACACTGTTGCATTTCTCCAAATGAGAAGAAAAAGATCTGAGGTTTGTTTTTAACCCAATAGGAGAACCAGAGAAAGGTATATTTTAAACAAAAGAAAGCTGGTGGGAAAAAATCCTTTACTTTCAGAATATTTAATGTCCCAATCTGCTGTTATATGATGGGAATAGGAAATGGAAAACAAGCATGCACAGAACATAATAAATACTAAGAACAAAATACAAAAAATCTTGACAAGAATGCATGCTGCCAGACAGAAGGTACTTTGTACAACGAAGGGCAAAGAAAAACTTAGTCCTTGCAGTAAAATCAATCCCAGCACTACAAAATGGAAAAGATGAAAATGAAATACCAGGGTATTTCATGTCAGGGTAAACACAGTGCACAGAAAGCATTTGCAGCCACCCAAGAAGCCATTACAAATTTCAACAGGAGAAGAAAATGCTGCCCAATTTGTTTTATAGAAATAGTTTTGAATGGCCTGTATTTACAAGAATGACAAGAGTTTTGTTAAACTCTACCCTACCATCTCCTCTCCAAAAATCTAAAGACCAGTGCTGTAATATAAATATTTCCACTTTTTGCTCCCCAGCTAGTCAGGTACCTTTTAACTGTTAAAATGTAGGGAACTAATGGACTGATGTGCTTCTTATTTGTAAATAAAAATTACCCACCAAGCGCTCTGTGCAGCTTATTACAGCGTCCTATAATGAATAAAATAATCCTGCTGTAAATTCAGTATTGTTTGAATCTCGGTGCTGTTTCACACCTCAATACCACATGCAGTTTAGGGCAATACACAAAGGGTCTTGAAGTGACAAAAAATTGTAACCTGCATGTATATTTGTATGCATTATAGATGGATATATTCAAACTAAGGGTTAAGATGACCCCTAGAAATCCCTTCAATCCTCTGTTCTTCAGATTCTGTTTTTATTACGCGAAATGACTCTATTTATGCACTAGTATTTAATTAAGATTTTGAATTCACCTACATTTCTTATTCTTCTTCCTTCCTGTCAATATGTAGTATAAATCCCCAAATAATTCCACCTATCAAGAACAGTAGCTATTTCCTTATCTTACCTGTCATATTGCATGTCCTCTGATTACTTTCAAAATGATACTGCCTTCGCGCTTGGGCGATGTATTCAGCTGCCTCTCGTTCTTGGATTTCTCTGATTTTCTTCTGCCCGTATTTTCCCAGTAAATAAACTCCTACAGAGAGATTTTCATATTACAAGCTGCTTTAAAAATGTGAGGAAGGCTCCTTCAGCCCCTTTCTTTGATTTTAAACCATAATGGTGCATAGTGGGTTTTTTGGGATATGTGTGTCTTGAGTATTTTAATACTGATTGACAAAGTAATACTCAGAAATAATGTTTTCAAAATTAATTAAAATGTCAAGGATAATGACTTGAATCAGTATAAGAAGCTTTCCTGAGAAGAGATATCTTGCCTTTCGAAGAAGGCATTTTTTGTACTAMTGCAATGTGAACAACTAGTACTGAAGAGATTGAAGCAAATATTGGGAAGAGAAAAAAATGCAGGGTAACAAAAACAAAGAACAGAGAAAAGAAATTGAAATGCACAGGTCTGGAGATGGATGAAAATTTAATTTTTTTAAAAGATATCTTTCTAAAATTAGCAGAAGTTAGAGATAAAACTCAAGTCTTAAAAAATCACATAAGAGAAAAATGTTACAGACCAACAATTCCTTCGTTTGGTCCTGAAACTTGTCTGTGGGAAGAACATTAGCTTCAGTGGAGCTTGACTGTGGCCCTCATTTCTTACCATGCCCGATTCCTACTCTTCAGCCCCACTCTTCTCCTACCCTTGAGGATCTGATCATCCCTCATCACCCTCACTATGCATCTCCATTTCCACAAAGACCCACCAAAAATTTTTGTTCTACATTTCCTCCTCTCCCAACATATATCCCTTTGAAGCTTCCCCCAACTGCTCTTCCCACACCACCAGGGGTTCAGAGATCCCTCCAGGCTGCCCACAGCCCTCTTCTGATCCTTCCTCATCTCCGTCCCCCTTTCTAAGCCGTTCCTCAGGATACTACTATGTCTTCTATACTTATCCTCAGCACCTTTGCCCACTGCAAGCTGCTTTGCCTGAATTTCTCCCCCTCCACCCAGGGCTTCTCATAACACCTCCTGTGTATCAAGTTCATCTGCTGCCTCCTGTATGCATTGGTAGCAGCAGTTACCTATTTAGGTGCATAACAAGCTCTTCCCATGTTCTCTCATGAAAGAAATGGGGGAGGGTGGGGGGGTGGGAAAGGAGCGATAAGGGAGGAACAAACCCAAGCAGAAAACACTATTGTACAAGTTGATCATCTTCTGTCCACTGGGGAGCAATCCCCTAAGTACTGAAACTCCTCTACAGAGTGTCAGCTCTGACTCTGTCAAGTCAATAATGGTACACAGAAGAAATCTGAATATCAAATCAAGTCTTTATTTTTTTTCCACCAAGCACTTTCAAAAGTGATAAACACAGAGCCACAAAGTTTTCTTCAAAGTTCAATTTTCACATTTYGAAGTTAGTATCTGAATGAATGAGGCATTTAACAGTTGCTGAATGCTGAAAGTTTTGAAACTATTTTTATAAGCCCAATCCACAAAAACTAAAAAAACCAAACTCCCCAAGATTTTGAATTCAGCTACATTTTTTAGATCATTAAAACTTTTCAATACATTCTCCAAAACTACTATCAGTATTTCAAAAGGCTTGTCAACTTTGTGCCCCAATATTCATGGATGCAAAAAAATCCAGCTATTCATATTGGCATTATGTTTCCTAATAGGCAACTACAAGCCAGACCAGTTTGGAACAACCACAGTCACTTCCATTTATTTCCCAAAAGCCTCATAAAATAAAAATGGGGAAGTCACTCTCTCTTGCTTCAGCCTTTAGGCAGACTGAGCATTTGCCATGTGGAAAATTCACCCCATTAGATGCAAACTTTAATATTATGGTTCCATATAAATAAAATGCAATTTTACCCCTGTAAATTGTTAACCAAAATGAGACTTCATAAATAACAATTAGATTTTTTTTTTTCTAAAAAATTATCAATTCCTGCCAAGAATATGTATTTAGAACACAACTGTCAGGGTACTGATTTTTTTTTTTTTTTTTCCAGCTAACATACTGAAATAGCAACCATTTTTTTAGTATTAGCAAATAATTTTTGAACACAAGATTTTTCGAATAATTTTATCCCACCACATTTTTCACATTACATTCAGACATAATCATTTGGACAAATGACTACTTTTGTTCATTCTTCTCCCCCAAAATAAATCCTTTAACTCCGGGTTTTGTGACAGAAAGGTCTCATAAGTTTAAAAAAAAAAAAGACTCTTCCTGCATGTACACAGGACACAGGCAGACATGCAAACAATTCAAGAAGAATCATGTGCATGCCCTTGAGTGATATGTTGGCACAGCACCTTTATAATTAAGATTGAGACACCTAATTGCTTAATACTCGATTGTTAAAGCTGTGTGTACCAAGAACTGCTGTGCCTCCTGAGGGTCTAAAGTTGCATTAGCAGTCATCCAGGTTTAACAAGGAGTTTCCAGAAAAAATGCTTGTCTAAAATGATGCAACACCAGCTACTAGTAGCTATTTCTCCCCCCCTCCCATGAACTAAGCCGTAACTTTGACCCATCATTAACAGATGTTATTTACTCCAATATCATCTTCATCTTTGGGAATGCAATGCATTAGAAGTTAAGCAAAGTAAAAGTTACACCATCCACACAGCTTAAGCAAAACCAATGAACAACAAAAAAGTCTGGATGTCAGCAGCAGACTGCCTCTGTTACTCACTGCATGGCTTGTAAGTGCCTCTAAGTCGCCTGGAGGACACAGCACCACACTTGGGAAATTCGAGTCTTGTTCATGACAATGAACTGCTGCCCACTAGTCACTCCTGCCTGAATGCAGCATCAGAGCCTCTGCAAGTCGCCGGCTTATGGGACATTTTAAGGAGCTGCTAGCCTGGGAGTCAGTCTGCATGTGTGCTCACATTTTACCTTAGAACTACCGTGTGTATCTACATTGATACATGTAGCATTAATTCAGAAGACTTGAAAATAACACGGACTTCTAAGAAGTCCAGGCTGAATGCATCACATGAAAACATCGTCACTTGGAGTTGGAAGCAGGACCAGAGAAAGCCACATCCCAAGAACTGCCATAATGTCAAGTCAGCTAACATAACTGTAAGAAACTAAACCAAGACTTTCAAAGTCTCTGTTGTTATAAACAAGCAAAGTGGACACCAACTTTTTACAATAGCTAATATAACTCAATTTTACCTCTCAGTATGGGATAGGAGGTCTGCAAAAAGTGGCAGCAGCAACATTTTACTCATGTCTAATTAGCTAAACTGTTGTATAGATGGAACTTCATACTGAATCTTTCCCACATGTTCCATACAAAACCAGGAATTAAGAAAATTCAGCAATAATGAGACTGCCCAAAAGATAATTTCTATGTAAACCTTTTTCTGCCTTCATTAAAATGTGAACTATGCAAACAACTTACTCCCAACACTTCTGATTCACAGGCAGTTCAGAAACAGATGAGTGGGACAAACTAGGATTACATCACTTGATGCCAGAACCTTCAGGTACAAGAACCTCAGTAAGGATCTCGAACTACAATTCATACTGCTTTAAAATTGATCTACAAAGGGAAATGTATTTACATTTGTATTGGCTGTCTGTGCTGGTTTTGGCTGGGATAGAGTTGATTTTCTTCATAGTAGCTAGTATGGGGCTATGTTCTGGATTTGTGCTGGAAACAGTGTTGATAACACAGGGATGTTTTCGTTACTGCTGAGCAGTGCTTACACAGAGTCAAGGCCTTTTCTGCTTCTCACCCCACCCCACCAGCGAGGAGGCTGGGGGTGCACAAGAAATTGGGAGGGGACACGGCTGGGACAGCTGACCCCAACTGACCAAAGGGATATTCCATACTGTATGATGTCATGCTCAGCAATAAAACTAAGGGGGAGGTTGGCAGGGGGGCCACTGCTCGGGGACTGGCTGGGCATCAGTTGGTTGGTGTTGAGCAATTGTTTTCATTTGCATCACYTGTCTTTCTTGGGATTTATTTTTCTCTCTGTTATCCCCCCCGCCTTTCCTTACAATTTTTTATTATAATTATTATTTCTTTTATTAATTACTAAACTGTTTTTATCTCAACCCATGAGCTTTCTCATTTTACCCTTCTGATTCTCTCCCCCAACTCACCGGGGCGGGAATGAGTGAGCAACTATGTGGTGCTTAGTTGCCAGCCAGGGTTAAACCATGACACTGTCCTACAACACTGAGAACACCTGGGGTCTACAGTACCCATACCCTGTGGAAGCAACACTTTGATTCATCTGCTAACAGTGAATTGAGATAAATATGCTCTAATTTGTCCCTGTAGCCCTCTTCRGCGGTAGCATTGTATAGTCTCTTCTCATCTAATTGTAAGTAATGGAAGTAGCTTACAAAATCTGCAGGCTCTTACATATTCATGCCAGTGGCCTCAAACAGGTAGGATATTTCTCACATCAAGTTATGGCTTACCTCTCCCTCAGCCCCTTTCCTTTCTTCACAAGTGGAATGGACAGATGAGCAGGAGGGTGGGATTGGTAACTAGGAGGCATCAAGTTTTCAGGAAACCTCTTTACAATCCTATGTAACCTCTACCCTCACTGCCATACTTCCCTCAGAAAAAAAAATTAAGGCAAAGTTTTCAGTTTTAAGAATTTCATTATGTAGAAATTGCGCTGACACACAGAAGCCTGCATCCTCCCAGAACATCGACAGCTCTGCAAGTTGTGGTTTGTCCTTATGTACAAGCAAGCCGTGCATCAACTGACGTACAACTGTCCCATTATGGTTGAAAACTGTATTTAAAATAAAAAAGCACTAAAGCCTTATTCTATTGGCACCACTGAGTCCCACCAAAACCTATTTAACGCCCCTGCACTCACTCACAAACCAAGACAACTTTCTTTGCTAAGCAGACAGGCTTCTGAACTGAAACGCTCTTTCTGCAAGACAAAGGTTGCAACAGATGAAATTGAGCAGTAATTCATTCACCACTGAAATCAGAACCATACATTGCAGACACACCCTGAACTTGCTCTTCTACTGCAACCAGAGAATTTCAACAGTGAATCATTTTGTAATATCCATTGAACTCTACCTTGAATGCTGAGCACTGAGATAGAAACCACTTTAAGGTAAATCTACCTATCCAATAAGAACAAATGAACATAACACATCCTTGCAGCTCCGTCATGCTAGTGCTCTCTCTACTTTAAATATTTCTAGTGGGTTTGATCCCAGAACACTAGATTTTGCTTGCTTGAAGAGATTAAAGTCTTTTTAGTATGCAATTGACTTTATATTGCTGAAAGAACAGACTTCTGAAGAAAGGGTTTGTACAGAGTCTTTGCTAAGTTGAGGTCTTCTCAACCCCACTCTATGGTTAAGGGAAAATTACACCTATTTCAGTTGCTTCTCCCTCAATTTGAGCTCTTATTTTATGAGTTTTGTATCTTCATAAGCAGAAAAATCTGTTGCAGTGTTGGGATTGACAGAAATTACACTAAGAATGACAGCCACTGATAACAACGAGGAATCCATCTCAGTAAACAGAGGAAAGGCTACCAACCAACTCAGATTTTGGTGCAATAATTCTTCAGTAACACAACACTGATACGATATTGTATCAGTAATAATGTAGAGACTTTTCTGTACTGTCTAACGAATCATTAAATATTCACATTAATCTCTGACCATGTGCCAGTTAAAGACTTAAAAACATTAAACCCTGTGATGTCCCATTTTCCTTGTTACATTCTCCTTCCCAGAAAATGCACCTACAGCTCTTAAAAAAAAAAAAGAATCAAATAAACACCAGAGAGATGTACATGCCAGTCTCTGGTATTAAATCAGCAGATTTGGATCCTTTTCTTAAATCATT
Organism: Phoebastria nigripes; assembly: GCA_035582835.1. Taxonomy (NCBI): domain Eukaryota; kingdom Metazoa; phylum Chordata; class Aves; order Procellariiformes; family Diomedeidae; genus Phoebastria; species Phoebastria nigripes. The sequence continues at coordinate 355,216 of JAYKAV010003114.1, forward strand.
CAGCCACTTCCAAATATTCTGTCTCCAAGTAAAAGCAGCGATGTAAAGTTGCATTCTACCTTTCAACGTTAGGCAGTATTTTTTAGAGGAGAGTCCGTTGTGGATCTGAGAGTTCTGATTCATTGGTGGTGGCATTACCATACCTCCTGGAGTTATTTTAAGGTCTGATCCATAACTAATATGTAGATGGCCAAAGCACTCAAGATTCAGCTGCTGAACAACTGTAGTGCAGCACTCTGCAGTAAATCCCTCCGTCTCCCAGGCTGCCCTAAAATACCATGGTGCATGTTGCAGCTGGTGGCAGCTAATGATGTTCTCCTGCTTGCAGATGCCCTGATTAACTACAGAGTCTCAAATTCAAAAAGCAATTCGCTACAGAGTCCTCAAATACAACACAGCCTGAGGAAACAGGTACTTGATCCATGCTGCAGGCAATGACAGCATAGTTCAATATTTTCAGTCAGAAGTTGAAACGCTTGTTACAAGAGGAGCATCTTGGGTTTTTTGGGATTGGTCATACTTTAAATGACTTTAATTTAGGCCCTGATTATTCTTTTTTAAGTGTACTTCACTAAAACGCTACTGACTGGATGAAAGTGACACTGAACTGTACATAAACAGCACCAAACGCAAGAAAACATCTGCAAATTCAGTGATATTAGGATGGTTTGCAGGCTGGCAGAGGGCTGTTTATACATGATGAATTTAGGATTTCAGGCTATGAGGACTACTAAGAGCCACAAGCTCCCTGATATCTGCTTTCCCACTTGAACATTGATACACGTTTACTAACTGAAACTGGGACAACTAATGTTTTTACTATTCCCATTTGTCCACCCACCACTCTCACAAAGACAGTTGAAAGGGAGGGGGAACAGCTTGCAGGTTACAGCCTGGTATATTAAAGTAAATCTGTTTACTTAACATGGTGGGCTGTAAGTGTGGTGGCTCAGAAACTGGTAAACATTACATTCTGCTGTACTTGCAGAATCAGAAAACCTGCAGGTGAAGGGGTGAACTGGAGAAGCAGTCTGACAAGTACTTCAGTAACCATCATCTAATCTATTATCGTGTATTAATCATCAGCCTTTGGAAAAACGCAGGAAGAATTCATACTGAAAGGATGCAGAGAACACAACAACCAAGGCAAGTCAGAAGTATATAAAATTCACCTTCACAAGAGACCTCACCTGAATACGAGACAAAATGTACTGCAAAAATCCTGTAGCCCTCAGAATATTTAACTGTTCAGGCAAGTTCCAGCGGGTGTAAACAAATACAAACTTCCCTTAGCAACTCTGTAATATTTAATTCTGTGTCATTTGCATAAGATATAAGTAAATCTGATGACTGAGCATGCAAAGACATGGCTGTACCTTTTGAGGAGTATCTAATCTCCAGCTACACARATATACTCTTTATTATTAAACAGAGAGATAGATCCAAGGTGTTCTTTTAAATCCAACTCCGACTAAAAATAAGCCTATAATAACTCCAAGGAAAGGAGGAGCTTACCAGACCATAGCCACCCTACAGGTTAGACAAGAGCCTTAAGGGAGAAAGAACAGCTTGAATAATTAATGTAAATCCTCCTCTCCAGTAAAGTTTTGTGTCTGCAGTTGGTTTACATTTGACAATTCACCTCAATGCACAAGTCACTTTTAAAAGTACAGGCTTTCAGCCTCCGTCCTAAAAATAATGCTACAAACGTCACCCACACTTTGCACGGTTAAATGTTGTTTCAAACCAACACCCACTGTAAGAACACCCAGGCAACTTGAATCCCTGTGTTTCAGGACTTAGGGGAAGACGTGTAGATTCTTCTCCCTGCCTATGAGAAAAATCCTCCTGCCCCTTGAGCTCTCCCAAAGGCGGTCGGTGGGTGCGTTTCGGCGTCACCAGCAAAGCGAAGGACTGCTCCACGCCACCGCGGAGCTCCCTGCGCAACAGCCCACCGCCCACAGCGGCGGCGGTGCCGGGACGAGGCCAGCCGGGCCCGCGGCACCGTCGGGCCGGTCACGCCAGCGGCAGGCAAGCTTTCCTGCCAGCGGGGAACCCGCCTGACCACCGGGGCTCATCGGCCGAGCGCCGCCTCTGAGGGGGCCTCCCCGGCGGGAACCCGGAGCACTTCAGCGGGAGCGGGGAGGCCCCGAGGCCGGCTCCGCGCCGAGCCCTATTATCGCCCACCACCGCCCCTCAGCCCGGCTGCCAGGCACTCACCGCCGAGGAAGGTGCCGAGGACGAGGCATTTCTTCTTGTGCCGCTTAAGGAAACTCCAGAGGGACCGGAGCATCCTGCGCGCCCGGCCCGGCCCGGCCCGGCCGCCCCTCGCCTCTCCGCGTCGGCGGAAGGGGCGGTGGCAGCAGCCCCGCCCGCGGTGCCTCGCCGCCCGGCCCGCCGGAAACACCGCCCGCGCTCCGCCGGTGCCGGCCATGGAGGAGGAGGCGGCGGCGGTGGCCTGGATGGACCAGGCCCTCGACGTGGTCAGTGCGGGCGGGGATCGGGGCGCTCCCGCCGTCCCCCCGGCCGTGGGGGTGCGGGCGGCCGGGCGGGCTCCGCTCTCCCGGTGGGGGAAGCCTCGGAGGAGGCCTGAGGGGAGCGGGGAGCCCCGGGGCGGGCGGGCCGGGGCCTCGTTCCCTCACGGCAGCGCCGAGGGGCGGGAGAACGGGGGTTCGTTAAAGCCTGGCTCCTGCCTCCCGCAGGTAACGTTGTCCTGTTCCTCGCGTGTGTCTGTCTGTGTCCGTCTGTCCTGCAGGCTAAGGAGGCGCTGGAGAATGGGGAGGTTCCCGTCGGCTGCCTCCTGGTGTACAACGGCGAGGCGATAGGGAGGGGCAGGAACGAGGTCAACGAGACGAAGAACGTGAGTTGGGGCGAGGGGAACCCCCGGGGGGGGCCGGCCCAGCGAGGCCGCCTTTGCCGCCCGCCCCGCGCCTGGCCGCGGCGCGCTTCGGCTGTTTCACCCCCCGGCCGTCACGGGAGGGCTGTGGGGAGGGTACGGAGGGTTTTCGGAAGGTGTCGAGCAAGCGGGTGCCAGGAGCGACGGGATAGAAAGCAAAGCAGGGAAGATGGTGAAGTCATGGTGTAACCTGGAGACGCTGTTTTCCCTGAAAGGTGTTTAGGTTTCAGACGTGCTCTCTGGAGGCCTTTACACTCACCTGGGGGTTAAGAGTGAGAAAAGAGTGACCTGTGCAGCCTTTCTGTTGACGTTCTTTCCAGAAACAGTTAACGTTGTTAGGAAACTAGCACTTTCATGTTATGTGATAAGGTTACCTGAAAAGCAGTGAAATATAAATTGGAAATCCAGCTCTGTTGCTTTTCTAGGAAAACTGCCATATAAATAAAGGAAGAAATAAATAACAGTCTCATTTTGGAAGGGGCAGGGGTAAGACAAGGGGTTGGGAAGTTGTGTAGTGTTACAGAATGTGTGTAGGCTAACGAAATCTCATGTGTAGTTTACAAAAATTGTTCCTTTGACAAAGTTGTTCTTTCTAAAAAATATTGCCTGTACATTTTAGACGTGATGCTTGCAATTGTAGCCATCAAATTAGATCTTATACATGCTGAGAGACCCATTAAAGCCAACAGGGATTTTGTGCAACTGGAAGTTTTGTATAAATGGATCTGATTGCAGGATCTGGCTGTAACTTATCTTAGATGTCTCAAATCTGAAAATATAGTGAAAGGTGAAAATGAGTCTTTTAAGCTGAAAAATGTAACAGTAAAAATGAGTCATTATACTAACTTGTGCTACAGGACAATCCATAATGTATTGAAATAATTCTAATACAACTCAAGAAAGTCAGGTGATGGAGAAGCTAGGTATCTCAAGTTAAATCAGTGTAAACACTGTGGGGAAGCAGACACTTCTTGGGAAAATTAATAGACAGACATATTAATGCTGTGTAAAAATCACATGGGCAGAACATAACTGACAAGACTGATAACAAAATCAGAATCAATTTAAAAATATTAGGGAAGCTTTCGGACTTTTTTTGTATTATCATCAGGGTTGCCTGAAGGTATGTACTTAAATCCAAGCAGCCTGATTTCAAAAATTTGTCTGCATTTTGGAAACAGTAAACTATTAATATCTTTTGAAAGCCAATCCTTTTTTCAATTTCTGTTTAGCTCAAGTTTCAATTCTTTTGTGGCTTAATTTTCATAAATGCTTATATTATAGTGGTTGGAAATGCTGGGTACTCAGTGCTTCTAAATTTTGTATCAGGTACTTAATTGCTCTGTATAGTCTAAAAGAAAATGTGAGCTTGAAAGAGGCACCTGCTGGGAAATGTGAATGCAGGAAATTGCTTTCAGTTTTCTCCTAATGATTTCTGGCATTATATAGGAACAATCCTGGGAAAAAAAAAATCCCTCTTGAACCATTGAGGCATTTCCAGCAGACATCATAAATTTGTCAAGGTCCGTTTTGAAACTAATTTCTTGTCCCACCTCACATTGGGGGACTTCTCCAGAACATCGTTCCTCAGATGGCTAGAAAACATCTGATTTCCAGTTTTAAACTCTTTATGGTCCATTTATATCTCTCTGTTCTTGTGCCAGCATCATCCTTTCTTTTACATAGCTTGGAGGTATTTAAAGTCATATTCCCTTTTGGCTTTTGTTTTTCCCTGTTTTCCCCAAGCCAGCTGTTTAATCTCCTCTCAGAAGATAGGCTTTCTTTCTGTGTTCATTCTAATAATTCTTGTATACATCCATTCCAGCTTTGATTAATCTTTCTTGAATTCACTTAACCAGAAGTGTATGCTTTATTCCAAATGGACTTTCTCTTGTGCCTTGTTTGGTAACAATAATACTTCCCACTCTTCCTGGAAATAAGTCCACCCATCTTTTCTGGAGCTGCCTTGGTCTTTAATGCTGTTTTGTTATTCTTCATTTGTTGTTTTGGTGTTTTTTACTCCCATCTATAAGGCCATCCAGTTCTTGAGTGATACTCTGACCCTGTCTCTTCTGATGCTGTCGTTCATCACATGAAAGACATCACATTGTTAGCTATTTTCTGTAGGTGTTTCTCCAGTTAATGCCAGTGTCACAACTGAAAACATTTAAGCAAAATTATCTTTGAGCATCTTTGCTAATTAGTACCCTCTGGATAAATATTTCCCCTTTCAATGCAACTTCTCTTCTTTGTTTGCTCACCTTTCATTTCTTGTGCTATGCTGTTTTCCCCAGACTGACAATAATTTCACGTGTTGTGCTGTGCCAGGTGCTTTGTAGAAGTTCAGAGAGATGAGATTGGTGTTTCTCTTGCCTGGAAAAAACATTTGTCAAAGAAAGTTACTAGGTTAATTTAGTGTCAGCTATCTTATGTAAATCCACATTGTTTTTTATTTCATTTTCCTTTTATAGACTAGCCCTTATAATATTACCTTCAAAGTTTTTTATGTTGCATGTTTTGCTATTGAGACTATCCTGGATCTGTAGATGTCAGGATTATATGTCTTTCCTATTTTTCATTACAGTGACTCTGTTTGCTCTGACAGGTTTCAGTCACGTGATACTCTCCCTTGATGTATCAAAAGCATTGCTATGGGATTGGCAGCCTCATGCATGAGTTCTTTAGTATTTTTCTGATGGAGATGATCTATCAACTTGGCTTTTTGCCCCTCATCCCTCTTCCATGCCCTAGGCAATTTCATCATTTTAACGTTGTATGCAGAAATTACAGCCATATGCTGTAACTTCTGCTTCCATACTCTTATTCTGCCTTTTGACCACATTCTCCATGTCATTTTTATTGAAAAGGCAAAATATTAATTTTGTTTTGGAGTAGTACTATAATTATATTTGAGCGTCATCTCAAGGTCACTGTGGTAGTTCTAACTGCTTTTTCACATGTTTTGTCTCAAGACATTTTTACTTTTTATGTAATTTGTTTTGCAAGGTTGACATTTGGCAATTCTTCCTTTAGCCTTTGCTATTGGCTTTTTTCACTCCTTGCAAACTTTCTTTCCACTTTTAAAAAATGGTGATTTATCCAGTTAGATCTGCAGTCCTTCCCTGCAATTTTGCCGTTGCTCAGGAATCAACTGGCCACTAGGCTTTGAGTCAAATAAATTCCCTGTCTTCTCCTTAAGTAAGTCTCTGCATCCTCTGATGTAACTGACTGGAGTTAGGAGCAGGTAGTGTCTTCTTTATGCCCTTTTTCAGTCTGTTCCTAAACTGCTCATTTTGGCAAAAAGATTTAGTTGCTGAAAGCTCTCCGATTTTTTTCAGTCTTTCTCCTGTCACCCTGCATACTTTGTTTCTGCCCTGCATGTCCATAGCAGAACACATTAACGTCAGAGATACTGCCACTTACTCTGTGGAAGTTATTTGCAAAATTATTGATCATCATCACATTCTTCTGGAAAAAGTAGCTGTTGGAAGAAGGGAGTTTATATACAGCTGTGTTTGTTTTATTTTATTTTTTTAGGAGCATGAGCATTTCAAAATAGTTAGGCATGTCATTACTTGTATTCATTGGGCAATAGCGCAACAAATGTCTGTGCAAGACGTTCGTTTTCAACAGCCTGGCGATACAGTCACAAGCTTGTGCCAGTATTGTGTTCCCTCTGGCAGCTCCCACACTTGCTTGTTCACAGTCTTGCCTCAGGCCAACCTGAAAATTTTCTTCCTTATAACATATGTGACCCTTCCCAACTAGGACTTTTTTTTTTTTTTTTTTTTTTTTTTGACGGTTTTTCCCATGTGTTATTCAATCATTTTCTTCCCACTAAAATTCTGTTTGTCTTAGGTCCTTTGTTGATACATGCAGACTTCTTCTCTGTTATCTTCCATTGGGTCATTGTAACACGTGTCTTTGTGCAGATCATCTTGCAAGTTCAGTACGCGATAATTGAATGAAGTATTGTTTGCACTCTTAAATTACTAATGAAGCCACAAGATAATATAGAACTTTGAGCTTTGGCCCCCTTTACTCTCACTTGTTAATTCTTGCCTAAGATTTAGAAGGTAAGCTTTTCAGGGCAGTGATGGTATCTTCATTTGTCTATAAAACATTTGCCACAGTTTGGGGCGCTATTTTAAGGCTTTGTCAAGGCTTTTTCCCCACTGATGTCAGCTTCAAATAATTTCTCTTTGGAACACCATTTGCCACTATCTAACAATTCTCTTTCTCCCTTGCTGCTCTAACCTACTTCTGTTTTCTTGGCTTTAAAATAACATGTAAGATTGGGCAAGTTAAAAAACAGCTTATGAATTGAGTCAGTGACTCAAAATGAAAATCATCTTTTTTGTATGTTCTTTTACATACAGCAAGTCAATAAAAAAGACTATCTAGTCATAGCTCRATACAAAATAAAATCTTAAGACAGACCTTTTTTTCCCCCATATCCACCTTCAGCAGCTGCTTAAGGAAGGAGCTTGAGAAACAAGAAGAGAGAGTGTAAACCTTCCCCTTGCGTATCCTTTCCACTTCTGAAAGTAAATAGCTTAGGGACTTCCAGAGCCCAAGACTGTATCTGGATCATTGTGTCTGATAGCTGTCTGTGCGCATATCCTCCATGAATTTGTCTAAACCTTTTTTGAACTCATTTATGTTTTTGGCTTCCATAGCATCCTGTGGCAATGAGTTCCACAATTTAATTATGTGCTTTGTGAAAGAGTACTTCCTTTTGTTTGTTTTAAATCTGCTGCCTGATAATTTTATTGGGTGCCCGCTTGTTATGAGAAGTAATAAATAACAATTTACTGTTGGCTTTTCCACATTTTTCTTGATTTTTATAAACCTCTACCATGGTCATCTTAACTTGGAAAACTAATGAATGAATCTGGTGAGTTAAGAGCCGTAGTCTAGTTAGTCCCTCTACAGAGACTGTTCTGTAACTTGGATAATCCTTTCTCATCCTGTGGTGAATTTGTCCTGGTGTTCCTATGTCTTCATGAGGTGAAATGACCAAACCAGTATGTATTACTTAAGATGTGGATGCGCTGGAGTCTAATAATATTCTGTATTAGTGTAATCTCTTTTGTGTAGCTGTCTTCTATTACTGCAGAAGGTATGACTTACAGCAGCTGTATGTTTTTTCTTAACTTGTACTCCCAAGAGCAGCAGAGGCCTAAAAGCTACTCAGTGTACTCAGTATAAAGCAATGATGTCATAGGTTAAAGGCATGTTTTCTTCTGTTAATGAAGGCTTATTGCTTATATGCTTTCAATTCGTGCTCAGGAGTTGAAAAGCCAATATGGTATTCATGTCTCTTCTGATCTGAGGGGCACAAAATTAGAATAGCCACAACTTACACTTGTGAGTTACRGTAGCTGTAGTAGTTCTGAGGCATCATTCTGCTGGAGGGCATTGTGCTTTGTGTCTCCATAAGGTGCGTGCACTGAGACTTCAGCTGGTGTGATCTCATTTATTCAACTAGGGAACCTTCATGGCAACGTTTCACTAGTAGGTCGGGAGGAATCATGTCTGCATATTGATTCAGATCCATGTTTTTATTCCAAGTGGGTTCATTACTATGTTAGTTCGGATCACAAGTACACTTATGGAATAAATTTCTTGATTGTGTCTGCTTACCATGCTTTGGTTTGTGTCTCAGAGATGGCAAACTGTCTTCCTTTCAGGTGAAACTATACTGAAAAGATGCACTCAGGGAGCATACCTAATGCACTGCAGCTGTTGCTGGGAATATACCATCCATGGGACTAAACTTGAGCTAGGCCAGTGTGAACTCCCCTGAATTGGTGTTGAGTCCTCAGCACTGTTTTGCTCTACAGATACACTCCTCTTGCACTGCACTGTTTGCTAATGTAGGCATAGGCAACATAGATTTCTGCTGAGTTTTAAAACATTTTTAAACAGTATTAAACTTACCACTAACTAACTTACACATGAGTCCTTTGCCAGATATTGTAGAGCATCTCACAGTTATCACCACAGATCTGCACAGTGCTAAAATATTAACCCAAGTTCATATATTGAGAAGAAGTTATCTAAGGTCACATAAAGACATATGTAGCAGAGGTACGAGTATAATTTGGATTGATTAAGTCTTAGTCTAATGCCTGTGTCAAAAACATCCTTTTTCCAGAATAGATTAAAAAGAAGGAAAATACTAACAGCCTTAATTCAAATAAGCATCAGGCTTTGTAACTGCAGAGTCCTTTCATAACTAGTACTTTGTGATATTTTTGCTGTGACATTTGATTGGCAAAACATACTGCTGCAGACATTCCAGAGCAATACTGGGACATTACTGATTGTTTTTGTCTCTCTGCAGTTAAAGTCAACACTTCTTCTTTTCTGTTCAGGTCTTTGTGCCATACCTATTGCTGTGACCTCTGAGATACTCATCATTCAGTCATCTTGGATTAAAAAAAGAGAAATCAATAGTCTTCTGTCTTTTTGTAATGAGGCATATGCTGCAATCCCTGCCTATAACTTGAGGGACTTACTGTACATGTACGTATTCCCAGGCAGCATTAAACCTGATGCAAACCAAAAATACCGTGTCTACCCAGTAGGCCAAGCAGTTCCAGAAACATACTGAAATTACTGCATATTCACAGCATATTCATTCTGTGCAGGCACAGTAACATTGCCAGAGGGAGGAAAAGGTACCAGGTAGGCGCAGTTTCTTAGTATTTCCAGAGAAATTAACCCGGCCTGCATTCTTGCTCTTGGAAGCACAGTGGGCTAGATCAGTTGTTCCATTGGGCTTTGTGTGTCCCTTAAGCCCCAAGTAGAGCTTTCATGTCTTGCCTTACTATGCTGGCATGACAGAGAGAGGAGAACTTCTGAGCAGACTCCTCTGCCTAGGAACATGTTGAAGAAAAAACTGGTTTGCGCTTGTGGATCGTGTGTGTGCTGCATATGAGATTGAGGTTGAATACGTTCTTTCATGGGTTAAGTATTTCTTCTGCAGTTTGGGCTGCATGAAGTTTCTTCTGCAACTTGAACCAGCAATGAGGTATGCTAAAAAGAGACTTCTCGAGAAAGCGTTACCTTACTTTAATAGAAGTGAAAATAATTACATTATTAATAAATTAGATGTCAGGCCATCGTGCCTTTGACTTGAAAGAATAATTTTTTGACATTGCATTTTATTTCATTTGTATCTGTACAAGTGAGAAGCTTAAAGCTGTGAATCAATGCAAACTTTAAGAAAATGTTTATTTTATCTCCTAGGCTACTCGACATGCAGAAATGGTGGCAATCGATCAGGTCCTTGACTGGTGCAAGCAACACAACAGAGATTATACAGAAGTGTTTGCACACTCAGTATTGTATGTAACTGTAGAGCCTTGTATCATGTGTGCAGCTGCCGTGCGCTTGATGAGTATCCTTTCATGCTCAGTCATGCTGGGAAACCGTATGTCAGAATGTTACTCTTTGGGCAGTGAGCCCGCAGAGAAGGGCTTGACACTGTCAGGCAAAGCCAACGGGGTACCATCTTATGGTTTGAGAGTCTGCACCCACCTCCATTTACTGCATGGTAAATAGTGAGAGGCTCAAGAATGAAAGAGAAATGGTGCAATTATGACAAACAATGATTTCTCGTAGGGATGTAAAAATACATATTAGAGATATCCATTATTATGTAAAATGAGCTAATCTCAGTTCCGTGTTCAGTTTTGAATATTGTAACAACTGGTAAACCATGGCTTTGTATGCCTCTGCTTTGGGATTCATGCTTCTCCTTTTCTGAGGAAGGCTGGATGTGCATCTTCAGCAATACATCTTACATTTCTCAGAAGTAAGTTCTGATTTTATGAGGGAGGAATTGTGGTGCAAACTAATTTAGTTTGGAAAGTACAAGCACATTTTAGTGAAATTTAATGACTACTTAAATCAGGCTACTTTACTTCCTGCTCACTTTTCACTTTAGCTTAATACCTTAACTCATTCACATAAATTCCACGGGTCATATATGGCTGTCGAAATGAGCGATTTGGAGGCTGTGGCTCAGTTTTGAGCATCTCATCTGATGATATGGTAGACACAGGAGAACCATTTGAAGTAAGCTATAAAATGTTTTCCTTTGTTTTTCAGCTAGGGTACTGTGCCTAGCTTCGTTACCATGCTTTGAGAATGTTATGCATCAGTTTAAGAGAACTCAGATGAAAGATGATCAGAAGTCAAGTAAACTTGACTTTACAATAAAATAATGTAAAAAAATTAAGCCCTTAAATTAAAGAAAATTGAGGAAAAGCCTGATGACACTCTTAAAATATTTAAAAGGATGCATCAAAGAGGAGAGGAAAGAATTGTACTCATGGAACAAGGTAAAGAATAAATATATCTAAAAGACATGTAATACTTAGAACAGTAAGTGTATGCTGCAGGAACAGATGAGGGAAAAATTATTTTAAACTGCAGAATGTACAAACACACAATCAATAAAGATCAAGTAACAGCAGCTTACTAAGTTACTTGTTTTTAGCTGAGCCACTGGAAATGATTGTCTTTTTTTCTCCTGGTCTATCCATATATGAGGTAAAATGCATTAGCTTAGATCTACTTCATATACTTCGAATCCCAAAATAAATATGGACTGCAAAAGTAGCAGAGGAGATTTAGTTTAGATATCGGGAAACTTTCTGAACAGTAAGGATACTGAAGGACTGGAACAAAGTGTCTGGGGAGAATGAGGCATCTTTGTCATTTAAGAAAGGCTGGACAAGCATTCAGTGGAGGTATAGTATACATAAATCATATGTTTTACAGCATTGTACTAGTATACCTATATACCTATACATACATATAGATAGAGAGTATTTCTAGCATTGTGTTTATTACATTATACGCAGTTGTAGATGATCCTGCCTTATACAAGGATACTGATTAGGGTTCTTAGAGTTCTTTTCCACACTTAACATTTATGATTTAATGAATGTAAAAGAAAAAGTAATATATTTCAGCATTGTAAATAAGCACTAAAGGCTCAAGGCTCAGAAAGAATTTTAGTCAGCAAGAGATACTGTTTGGCAGTCCAGTGTAAACATATTAAGCATCTTTCTGTCAGGGTGTTTGTGAGACTAGCATCTGAATTAATTTGTATAGTCAGTACTGGAAGAGTGTTCATTTGCTAACATTGGCACGTGGTATTTAATTTTTCTATGTGTTCAGAAGAAAGAAGATTCTTGCTACTGCAAATCCTTCCTTTGTTTCTGTAGGCAACTGCAGTGGGGTGTATAGGTGTAATTCATTATTTTCTAGCATGGGTGGAGATTCATTTAGTGCTAGTGACATTTAAACACTTTGTCATTAATGATCATGGCCTGGAAAAATATTTTGGAAGGACTAAAAAGGTCTGAGAGGTGACTGTTAGGAATAAAGAATAGGTGTGTGGGCATACGTTGTCTGGTAGGAATCTTATCTACAAATGCCTAGGTCTCTTACATTTCCAAGTGCTTGAAGAGTATGTGAAGTAAGTTGGAAACACATTAATAAGAACGAAATTAGAGAGGGCATAGAAATTTTACATAAGTTACTAAGAGAGTTTGTTTTGCCTAACTTGTAAGTTATTAGGGAAATTATTTACTCTACTAAGCCTCAACATAGTATTTTTCAAACATATGAGGTATTCAACCTGAAAAGGAGATTTTTCTGACCCCCAAATAGTTAAAGGTACATGTTAAATTAGTGGAATAGACAGTACAGTTGTTTACAGTTATTCCGTACTTAAGGCATTATGGTGAAGCATAGAATATGTTATTCTCAGATGCGCTCATGAACATCCTTCTAATTTGAACAGTGCATTTCTGGCTATCGTGCCAAAGAAGCAGTGGAAATGTTAAAAGCTTTCTACAGACAAGAAAATCCCAATGGTAGGTTTCACATTAATGGATCCATTTTGATCCCAACCTAATTTAAAAGAGTGCTGGCACTGGTATTACTGTAGTTCATTTCTGATGTTTTTTCTCCCTTTCTGTTTCTTCTTGGCAGCACCAAAATCAAAAGTACGGAAAAAGGATCGTCGTAATTAGCCCTACACTGATGGGAGACGGAAACTTACCACAAAATGATATGTGAAGGTTTCTTCAGTGTCCTTCTTTTTTAAAATGCACAGTCCAGTTAAACTATGTCTAATGTTGTGTACAGAGTTTTTACTTATAGGATACTTACTACCTGTTCCTGTGTTTCTATGTATGTGATTTCTTGTTATCATACATGACCAAGCAGAAGAATAAGTGGCTGTTTTTAGAAAGAGGAAAATTTATGGTTCAAGTTCAGTTGTTTACAACCATGTGGATCCATTAAAATGATGCCATTTCTGTACAGCACATTCTAGAATATTTTCTTTCCTTCTGTCTGTGGAGAACCATCTTGCTTTTCAGTAGTAAATGTTTGCTTAGGCAAGTCCAAGTCAATCTCTTGGAAGGTTACATTTGTAAAACCTTCACAGTCCTTGTGTGTATATTTAATCAAAAGGCATATAAGAAATTATACAGTCCTTGAAGATTTGAGACAAGACTGTTGTAACAGTTCTTCATTGTTCTTTACACCCCCTCTAGCATAAGCCAAATTTTCAAACATAACTTCTGGAAGTCACATACGTATGTAGACAGCTATATATGCAGAATCGCATGTCTCAGTTTGTGTATGCTATTGCTAGTAAGGGTAAGCAAGCATCACTTGGCTGCACGGCGTCTTCATACAAAGTTGTGGAGAAACTCTCCACAAGTCTCTTTAGACTGTCCACTCCTCTTGTGAGTATTAGCATCAGAAATGCTTTATTGTTAAGAATCTGCTAAGAAGTTGAAGTTGTTCTCAGCTACTAAATTACAGTAACTGAGATGGGCAGATACATGTGAAAACCAGGAAATGAAATTGGTAATAGTATGAAGAAAATATCTTTGAGATGTTTATCTTGTTGTAGCGTTAGTTGGCTTTGTCATTTCCATGCACTTTGCTTGCCCATGCAGTAATTTATAATCCAGAAGAGGGCCTTACAGTTCCAGTAATGAATTAAGAATCTAAGTACAGTTCAATCTTGATTATATACCTCTTAGTGGATACTTATCTTAAGCATGAAACTGTAGTTTATTCGGCTGATATTCAGAAATTTGAGAAATGCCTTAACCTTTTTTTAATGTAAAAGAGTGATTAGAATTCTATGACTATAAAAACTGAATACAATTAAACCTTTTAGATATTTCAAATAAATACTTCCAAAAGTGTTTTTTAAAAAGCATTAAAAGCATTACTTTGTCACCATTGCTTCTACTAGCTTAGAATTTGTGTTTTGTGTATTTACTTACTGTTTACAAAGTGACAGGGGAAAGAAGCGTTTTTACCATAGTAGCTATTTTCAGAGTTTAGAAATAGTATTCCTTTAATTTAAGCCCTTTAACTGATGCCTGTGACCTATCCTATTCTCCTGACTATTACAGCACTCTGAGTCTTTTCCTTTTGTCGTGGTTTAACCCCAGCTGGCAACTAAGCACCACCCAGCCGCTCCCTCACTCTCCCCCGGTGGGATGGGGGGGAGAATCAGAAGAGTAGAAGTGAGAAAACTCATGGGTTGAGATAAAGACAGTTTAATGGGTAAAGCAAAAGCTGTGCGYGCAAGCAAAGCAAAACAAGGAATTCATTCAGCGCTTCCCATCGGCAGGCAGGTGTTCAGCCATCTCCAGGAAAGCAGGGCTCCATCACGCGTAATGGTTATTTGGGAAGACAAACGCCATCATTCCGAACATGCCTCCCTTCCTTCTTCTTCCCCCAGCTTTATATACTGAGCATGATGTCATATGGTATGGAATATCCCTTTGGCCAGTTGGGGTCAGCTGTCCCARCTGTGTCCCCTCCCAACTTCTTGTGCACCCCCAGCCTCCTCGCTGGTGAGGTGGTATGAGAAGCAGAAAAGGCCTTGACTCTGTGTAAGCACTGCTCCACATAACTAAAACATCCCTGTGTTATCAACACTGTTTTCAGCACAAATCCAGAACCTAGCCCCATACTAGCTACTATGAGGAAAATTAACTCTAACCCAGCCAAAACCAGCACACCTTTCCATAAGCAAAAGAAGTTACCACTGTGTTTGTAGATTTCATCAGCTTCGGAGCTGCGAAGGCTCGTGAACCAGATAGCTAAGCTGGAAGAGCTATTTAGGAAAAGACTATTTTTAATGACTGTGATGGCTTTATTGGAAAGAAATGGTCACACCTGTGGTTATGGTATTTGGCTGGTGATATAAGATAGCTATTTATACAGATACATACATTCAGTTCTCAACTGGASCATAATTTTCTTATACCTTGAAGAAGTCACTGACGTCCAAGTTAAAGGAAGACGTTAGGCTTCTGGCTTGTCACTGACATCAGTGACAGTAGGAATTGGAGCCTACATACTGTTTTGGACCAGGACCTAAATCTCTCAGCACCTGTTCCTCTGCAGAGTGGCTAAGAACGCTTTCCTTCCCCACTGCCTTCTTTCAAAGAAGAATGTTGTTAGCATTTGGATAGTGTGACAGTAGGAGCCATGTAAATAAGTAGAAAGATTACTGGTAGTAGGACAAAACGCACTTCAAAAGCTGTGTCCAATTCTGCAGTCCTTAAAAGTGGAACAGAAATATTTTGTAACAGCAGTCAGTGGTAACCTGTCACTTAGAAAACAGTTTAAGTCCCGCCCAAAGCCAAAGGAGACTGAAGAAGGTGACAAAAATAAGAATTTCTTTTAAGAGTGATCAAGGGTAATAATGTGCATCTTAGAAAAGGGGCGTGAAAGAGGAATAGCATAGCAAGCTAAAAACTATTGTATTACAGAAAGATTATAAAAGATGCTTCTGTTCACTATATAGTATGAATATATATAATGTGTGAGAAAAAAAAAACAGTCTAGTATTAAGAGGCACATTTGGATGTGTGTTTTTTTTTAAACCAGGACAGTAGAATAATTAGCTTGGGGAACAAACTGCTAAAAGATTACACTGAAAGCAAAAACGTAGCCCATCCTCCTTAAAATCCTATTACTTATGTGAGTAAGAACAAATGCAGATAGGCAGGTATTTTTATAAAAGAAAGGATTTAACTCGTGTTTGAAGACAAGCCGCTCATCAGAGCCATGGCATGACATCTCAACGACTGGCATGCGCGCGGCCGTCTCCTCCTCTCCCCCCCCCAGGCAGTGCTGTCCTCCCTCCCTGCCAGCGGCCAGGCTCCCACCATGGCAGCAGCAGCTCTGGCAGCCCACAGCAGGCTGGTCCTGTTGTCCTTCACTTGCCACTGCCCTCAGAGGTGTGCCTGGGGCAGTTGTCCCTGTCTGATGGCTTCCTAACCATGAGTTTTGAGTTTGTCAGCGGTGTTTAGAGTTGGATTCACAAACTTGACCGCTCCACAAGAAAGTACAGAGATTCTGGGCACAAGGCTCTAGGTTCAGGCTCAGAGAAATATCTCCATGGCTAAGCTCAACATAGGGCCTGGAAAAAGGCAGGAGGCAGCCACGAGAGTTACAACCCGATGAGCTGACCAGTTCCAGTGCTCCAGATCAGAAAATGAACTTAACAAGAAAGAGAATTGGAGAATACAGAAGAAGAGTGGCAGAAAAAGAACTGAACCGTTCTTGGAATGCTTATTCAGTGAGAAGGAGACAGTTGCTCATGACTGTGGAAGCATTGGCTCGGTTTGTAACTGTTGCTACCAAATAAAATCCTGCAGCAAGCCATGCCAGAGGCACCCCGGGAATCAAGAGCTGCTGGGTTGGTTGCACAGCCTGGAAGAAGCATTGCTGTCTGCTTGCTGGGGACCTAGGTCTCAGGCTTTGGCTCTAGCCCTAAAAGAGTGTCAAGAGCAACAACTTTAATTGTTACTGCCACCTGGAAAACTCAGAGCAGCAGCTTATAAATGATGCTATTCATTTTCACAGTGCTTTTACTTACTTTTATCTATTTGTGTCTATGTTGCCACATAGCAGGCCTCAAGAGCAGCAGTAAATACATTCAACTGGTTTATTTAAAGAAGTTTAAATGCTTTACATCACCATTTTTCCCTTGCTGCTTGATAAATAAATACGTAGGCTTCAGCATTACGTTTACCTTGGACTGCATTTTTGCCAGTTCATCACAGGCAAACATGATTTTATTTCAGCCTTTGGTTTGCTTGTCAATAGCCTGACATCAAAATATATTGAACCAGCTAGGAGGGCAAGGAAGCAAAACAACACGGCTTTGTCTCTGCTAAACCGATTACAATTGACAATCCAAGGCTATAATAAATATGTCTTGTGACTTGCACACTAGAAGAGAGCCTGAATTTAAATTATAGCTTTGGGTTTTGAAATGCTCACTGATCCATTCCATTCCCATTAAGAGCGCCTTCCGCTCTGCGAAATTAAGTGATATCTTTACATGACAGTTTAATTTAATTAATTTATTTTTCAATATGTACATTTATTGAGTTTCTCCATTAAGCTTTTGAAATGTCTGTAGGTCCTATGCATTAATGTAAATGCGCCATGGCCCATAATTACCTTTGGCAGGCTTAGGGCACTGATAAAAAGATTATATTTTTAAAAACTAAAGTCTTCAAACTTCCCCAGTGCTTGGCAGGAAATCTATTTCTGTGTTTTATTTGGAGCAAGGCTGGGGAGCCTGCAGCCAACAGCTCCAGTGTAGGCAGTAACTGTTACATTTTAGAAGAAAATACGTTTGACACTAAATGAGAGAAGGGGAGAGGAAGACAATTAGTGCGAGAGTACTAGAAGCAGCTGTTTATTTGTTTTGCCTTGTGGCTGCCAATATATACTCTTATCATTAAAGTGCATCTAGAAATGGGGTATGTTCTATGAAATTACTTTGCAAAACATGGATCTTGGTCTTTTTAAGGGGCTGCCCCAAAGTGAGTTTATCTTCCTTTTTCACAACAGCTCTGCGCTAGCCAAGAATGCTGGATTCTCCCCTTGCCTCCTCCTCCCTCCTTTCTAAAAATGAACTTTTCAGGGAAATAAGGAATTCAGAGAAGTTTGAAGGAGAGCAGATGGCCAACAGTGATCCAATAGGATGTAGAACTTTAGTTAGGTAGTCACTTGGCAGGCAAGTACAAGTGAGCCTGTGATGTTTCCATAGCGATGTTTTCACATGGTGCCTTCCTTTTGTCTTTTAAAAAAATCTAAGTGATTAAAAAAAAAGGGGGGGGGAGGGGGGATAAAATAAAATGAAGGGCTCTGTAGACCTGAACATTTAGCGTGGTATAACTAACTCTGCCCTTCCCAGGGGCAGTGACTTAGGGTCGTTGCTGCTTTCTGGCTGGAGAGCGATGCAGTGACCTCAGCTACGGTTGCACTCACCGGCCTCAGCTACTGTGGCACTTGTGGGGGCCGCCTGTGTTGCTGGATAAAGCAGGGGCAGCTTCTGAAATTAAGTGACTCAGATTGTAGTGCTCTTGGAGGGGAAATTGCCTGGCCACAGATTTTTGTGGTGTCAGGATTTCACATTCACGTACGGGGGAAGGTGTGTCGTGGCGCTTCTCCAACCTTCAGAGCTTTGTCTACGTGCAAGGAGGCAGCGTAATAAAAATTGACGCTCCCCCTGACTTTCATTCCTACTTTGTCTTTTGAAGTCTGAGAGGTAGCCATTACAGTCGCATTAATTTGTGAGGATATAAACAACTGCCATTATCTGTGCAGCCATATCGTGCAAGAGAAACAAGATTTGTAGGGAGAGGCAATATCTTTTATTAAGCCAAATGATACAGTYGGAAAAAACAGGCAAGCTTTTCAACAACCAGCCATAGGGACACTGAGTTCAAAAGCTTACCAGCTTTTTCCACACACCTAATGGAAGTAAAATGAAAATAAGTAAGTACATGTTTGTACATACCATCTCCCTGCAAACCTTGCTTTTCTTGAAAAAAAAAGTCTTGACAAATTTGAGCAGGAAATAGAGGTTGTAGGAGACTGGACTCATGGTAAGCTCTGCTCCRAACTCCCCAGCAGCCCCCCTCTGCTGCCTCTGCACAGACACGTCGGCGCGTGTGCCAGCACTTTGTGAGGACCCAACGCAATTTTCCCTTCCCAAAACCCTCCCAGTGAGGTGCTGAATGCAGCAGCTCATTTACTGAGCCCCTCACCCTTGAGCAGGGAGACTCTCCCGAGGAGAAGCAGCTTCCTAGCGGGAGTGCTGTGGGATAGAGGGAGAGTAGTTCACATTACCTGTGGTTTACAAATCACAGCATGAACTCCCCTGAATGCCGTGGTACAAGCAAACGAAGGCAGTTTAGCCTGGGAACAAAATTACCTAGCTGCCCTCCTGCGCTCTGGCCTCACCCGTACACTCCGAGCTCCCCAGCAAGGAAACCCTGCGCTTGTGTAGTGGCCAGCCTGTTATTACTAAACCTGACCCTGGATACAGCAAATACTTGATTTTTTTAAGAAATTAATTTTCTTACCCTCTGCAACTTCTTTCCAGTCATGCTGTGCAGCACTTGTACTGGCAGCACCAGCCCRAATGAATCATTCAAAACTATACCTGTTCAGTGCACTTCTTAATATTTAAATGTGTTTATCCCATCAGGGAGCTCCATCAGGATGCTCGAGCTGCCAGTGACAATGGGGAGGGCTGAAAGCTCTCAGCCACGGTTGCCACAAAACCTCGATTACTTACAAAGAAGGGCACTTCAGTAGCATTTCCACCACAGGGAAAGCTGGCAACTTCGGTGTGGGCAGCTGCAGCTTGAGGAGGTTCAACCTGTGGATTTACAGAGTGCTGGCAGTGCTGCAGTGCCACAGAGGGCAGTGAGGGACTGGCATTGCGATGGGTTGGAGCTGGGCCAAGTGAAGCGGCTCAGACTCGCCCCTTTCCCATCTTTACCTTAACCCTGTGCCGTGGCTGTTTCCTTAGCGCTCACTCACTTCACTGTGCTGTACCGAAAGTTCATTCAGTTTGTTCCTGCAGGTCTTAGTCAAGGTAGGGCGAGTCTTTAATCCTCCTTTACGCCCTGCGGCAGAGCTACAGAGCACTCTCATTTGCAGCCACCTCCTGCCCATTTCAGATTTCACACCACCATCGGGCAGCGCTATTCAGCAGCCACCAGCACTTGCCTGCGTGCCGAGGCTGTAGTTACAAACCTAACTCCAAGATATCTTTGTATCTGGTCCTGTGCCGAGCTCAACCCGGCTGTACCGAGGAACATGCCTCCCTGTCGATCTCGTCCAGCATTTTTTCATTTTGCACCCTCTTTTCTCTCCTGCTGCCCCCCGAGAGCAGCGAGGAGCTGCGCTGCGTGGCTGAGGAGCAGCAGCGGTGAGGAGCCTCTGCCCTCCTGCCTTTCTGCTGCTCCAGCTAGAATAACGCCAGCTACCAAGAAGGAATAACCCACAAGGAGCCTAATGAAACAGCAATCTGGCATTAAGATGTGTATATAGTTGCCATTTGTTAAATTGACAGACGACATTTGGAACGTGCAGCCCCTATTCATTTTTTAAAGCTAAATACTCTCTTGAAATAAAGTCTTTGCCATTAGTCTTAAAGCCGATTTCCAGCCCAGACAGGGCCAGCTGTGCTTTTACACATTTTCTGGGCATAAGGTCAGTTTTCTAGCAGCTATAGGATTTTTTTTTTTTTTTTTTTTTTTGCAATGAACTGGACAATTCATGAACAATAAACAGTTACCTGCCTCCCAGATTACCTTGGGCTCTACCTTTATTTTTTTTCCCCTGCTACCTTTCCATGTAGAATTCTTTATACAAGAAAAAAACCAGAGGGTTTTGACAAACAGTTTTTAATCAACTTGAATTTCATCATCTGCTACCTAGTCCCACTTGTCTACATTTGTATGTATCTACAATAAGAAGGGGCCAAAGGGAAGCTCCAAACACCTTCGGCAATAGTTTAAAATTTATTCATGAGCAACAAAGACTCAGCTTTCTTAGAGACAAATACCTCAGACGTATTTTAGGAACAGTTAAGAGTGTGAAGGGGCTCAGCTCATCCAACTCAAAAGCATAGGAATCATGATAAAGACATGATATTCCTTTACACCTTCAAATCGCTGTCAACACTTTCAATAGCATACTTATGMTAACTTCCATTTCCAAGCCCAGAAATACTCAGAAGAAACAGGTGCCCAACCTTTATCAAAGTTGTACTCTTAGACAAGCACTTGGCTGTTTCCTCATATGCTTCTTCATCAGTTTTATTGATAAAGGTCCAGAGAACTCATCTGACTTGTTTATTTAATGTCTTTTCAAAGTCATTCTATTTTAACACTAGGATGTCATTCCACTGCTGCTAAGCTGCCACTTTAGCTTATTTTTGCACATAAAAGAGCAAAAATTAAGTCTCCCAATATGCAGAAAAGTTGATAACTAGATGGCTACTATTGACTGAAGGGAGGGAAGCACCTTCCATGGGTGTACGCCAGGCACAAGCATGTAGAAGATAGCACAGTTTCATCTCACATCCTTTCAATGACTAAACCAAGGTTGGCAAGAGGTAAAGTCTCTTGACAGGTGCTTTCTCCAGCAGCTAAGGCAAGAGAAGCCGAGAGCGTGGCCAGCAACCCTCTCACACTGCATCAGATTTGCCAGGAGTCACAGCCACACAGGAGCCACAAGAGGAGCAAAAGCCTGCAGAATGTTTGAGTCACAGGGACGCTTTCTTTCTTTAAGTTAAAAAAAAAAAAACAAAAAACAAACAACAAAAAAAAACCAAACAAAAAAACCCCAACCAAACTTAAATGATTTACATATGAATTGCTTCTAATGAGGACACACAAGCTCAGTTTTCCAGCAGACTTTCAACAAGGCCAAAATTAAGGATACAATTACATGGCAGAACACTAGACTGAGATCTTCATGGTTTTTATGTCAACAGTGAAGTCAGCCACTGCTGGTGGGTGGGAAGCAGCTCTCTTTAGGGATGTTGAGCTGGTTGATTTTCTGATTACTTCAGAGACTTTTAAAAATAGCAAATTATAATAACAGGCCTATAGACTCTGTAGCAGCTTTCTGATTAATGTGAACCTCAAGATATATGCTAAGTTCTTGTCCATAAGGTATGCTGTTCAGACGTTTTCTAGAGGCTATTTTAACCTGTGTCTTCTGAGTCACATTAGTCAAAAGAATTGGCCTGTAATTTAATTATTGCAAATGGTGCATCAGTGAGTTATTTCCTAGGAAAGAGAGTTAAGAAAACCCAACACTGCAATTAATGCTGAAATGGAACCCTTTTGCTTTGGCCTTACGAAAATTTTTCCATATGACAGGAGCCAAGTGAGACTGAAAGAGTTTAGAAAATTCTATTAGAAAGTCATCTTCACCCAGAGCTTTCCCAGAGACCAGAGGTTTTATGACTGCTTTTTATTTCTTCCTCTGCTATGGGACTACCTAACTGTTCCCTAATTTCCTGCAGAATTATAGGTATTTCCAATTTACTTAAGAGACCTTGAGTCTGTTCAGCTGTGCAAATGACTCAGATTAGTTACAGGATTTTAGAACTCAAAAGAGATGTCCTTAAGGTCCACAGGGCTTATAGCCTGTACAACAGATGACCATGCACAGGAATCGCATAACACCCTGTGCTTTCCTGCCTGAACTGGACTGCCAGCAGCTCCCAGACATTTCCTCACAGCTCTCCGTTTCTGTTTTTCCACCATTTTGTAAGCAAAGGATTCTCCACTTTTGCTTCCCATAGAAATGTAAGTACAATGCAGTTGTGCACCTGTGTCCCATTAAGCAAGAGACCCTCACTATATTGCTTCTTCATAACCACACAGCTTGATAATTTAGAACAGATTAATCAACAAAATCATCAGCATAAAGGATTGTCGGTGGGATTTGGAGACTCTCCCAAACTGAGGCAAGGAACCTGGAAAGGTTTTTAAGCCCTGTTATGTCCAAAAGCATCAAGAGGTGAAGAGCATAGTAAGCTCTGTGATCCACCCCTCCAACCTTCCTTCTACACCATCATCTTTCGACTCCACTGTGTATGTTGTGGGTACTTCGGGCCATCCACACTCTACAGATGAAGAGCAGGCCTTGCTGCGCATGCTAGTATGCTGAAATATAGCCTGCCCATACCCGACTCATCCAGACCACCTTGGACACACATTAAGGTGGCGAGTGTGCCTGGACTTTTCCCTTCAGAGATCTCCAGAACATAGCCTGTGACCATGCAGCGTAGGTGCCATAAGCTGTTTAGGTGGCACAAGGTTTGAACTCGTGAATGAACTTAAGAGCCCTCGTGCAGACAGTTGAGGTATACTGTGTGCAGGAGCCCTACCACTTAGCAACTCGGCTGAACTAGGCTACCATTGCCTTAACACTTTCCAAGTAGCACCCTCCAGGGATAGTGTTTCACACAATCTATGAAATACCCAAGTGATATTTCAATTTGGCCTATAGAGTACTCTTTTCTTCTTCCTGACAAAATAAAAAGATCAGAAAGAGAGAGGAATAGGAAAAAAATGGCATGGAAAAGAAAAATTCAAATAAACACAGAAGATATGGCAAGTCAAACTCCCACAAATGCAAAATGCTAATGTGCAATATCATTAAAGCCTTAATCCTGGGAAATGTGTAGGGCACACATGGGAGCCTGTTTTGCTTACAAGGAAAGAAAACAGTCCTATTTCCAATACGTTTATCTTCTAACTTCCTTTTGCTAAAAACATGTTTGTTTTTAAATTAATTACTTTGGGAAAAGGCAAGAGAAATGGGTGCGGTGGAGTCGGAGGAAAAATAAATACTGTGAGTTTGAACTAATTAAAAAAATGACCCATGCACCCACAGAACATGGTGGAGACCAGGTTTCTGCTCTTGAGCTATTTCTGGAGGCTGAAGGGGAACAGACTGAACTGGTTCTACCCTCCATAGCAAGTCACACCAGAAGATCTGTACCCTTTGTCCTTCAAGGTAGAGAGCAAGACACAAGGAGATGTAATCATAATGAGCCACACAGTCTACATACTCCAGGTTTTTGACTTCATCTTTGCGGTAGTTGATCTTTAACACATGCTGTATTTGGGGACACTCAAAGTCTGGCATGCCAAAGCTTGGGATTGGACTGGATGCAATCTCTCTGCTGTGGGAGAGCTAGCTGTTAAAAATTATTTCTAGTATACTCTGCTCTCCACCACTTCTAGCCACTTTCTAGAAACCAGTGAGCTGATGCTCGTGTTGGCAGGTGACTTCGCTACTCCAGGTAGACTTGTAGAGGGAAACCCCACCAGCTATAAAAATCACTTCTCTCTGCCCACCCTCCCCTTCCCTCTTCCCCTAGAAGTCCTGCTAGCTTAACGTATCTATATCCCACTGGAGTCAGACTGTATTTATTTGGCTGCACACCGCTGCTCCCTACAGTGAGCATGCAGCAACCAAGCTGGGCTTTGGTGATCACACCATGCTTGATCTGCCCAGCATACACAAGCTCAGAGCCTCAAAGGTCCTCTCCACCACAGGATGTGTATGTTAATACACCATGCACATGTTTAGTTTTAAGAGCAATTCAGACTTGTGCTTGACTGATAGAGCAGACGTACCTTTTGTTTCCAGGATACGTATTCTCAGTGTGTCCTAACTCACCACAGTTTTCAGATCCTGTGGCTGTTCCTGTGTTGCAGTACAATAAGCAAAGGCAGATGATCCAGTTCTCAATGTCTTTGCCTGAAGAGATATAAATCACATTGTAGGTATTACTTCTTCACATGTGTCATTTGCTGAACAATTACGTGTGTGCTACTGAAGGATTAAGTGAGCCAAGGCTACAGAACACCATGCAACTTCACAGCAAGAGATGACAATGCAATTCTTTAATACTGTAATATTATTTCATGTAAAACCAGCTGATGTAAAAATCAATTCCATGCTAAATTGTGTTTTCCCTTTCAGTCCTTTTAAACTTAAAAAAAAAAAAAAAAAAAAAAAGTGGGAAAGATACCAACAGCCCATAAATAATCTCTAAATAATGTGTTACAGACTGATGGTAAGTGGCACTCTCACAAACCCATATTTATATTAAAAAACCTCGTATGTGTACATTATATAGACTATCAATTATAACAGCTGAAAGTAAAATAAATGTGATGAATGTACATCTACTTTACTATCCATTACATCTCATCTTTTTGAGAAAACGCTATTTTTATTCCAAGCTATATATCTTATAAAGTTAACACAAACTATACGTTTTCACCGTATCAAAATCTAAATATCTACATCAAAGACATGCGCAATTACACAGAAGTGTATTATAAATGATACAAAAATGAGCAATAAACCACTAGTTTTTAATAGAACTCCACAGAGAAAAGACCTATGACAGATGCTTTGGCAGGTAAACGAATAGATTCATCCTTGCGAAATTGCACTTCTTTCACATGACTCTCTGATTTTGGACAGTATCTTCGTAATATACGACAGCTTAACATTAAGACCTCTGGGACCCAGAGTGGGTCAAAAAGGAGCCAGCTGGTTCAAAGGTTTTCAATTTTGGCTATCTCTTTGAAAGYCTCTGGAAGGGCAATGGGCGCTAGTCCCCTCCCAGCTCCCAGGGCGGTATCACGAAAAGCCTGTCTCTGCAGCGAGCTCGAGAGGACCGAACAAACCTCCCTCCCCTCCCGGCAGAGCGTGTTGATCCCCTGCTCTGTGGAAAATGCTCRGCTGTTGCTAGCACAGCAATTACACTGCAGGAAAATCCACTTCCAAATAATTTAGTCTTTATTTGCTCAGAAAAAAAAAAAATCAAAAAAGCTAAAAGGTGAAGGCTAATGAGATACTGGCATGGGAATTATTTTACAGTAGTAAAATACTTCACATGTTTCTAAGGGCACAACATCATGCACAGGTCCACAGAGAGTCCTTCAGAGCGAGATTTCCTGAGGACCTTGCACCTGTACACATAACTTGGTAGTGGGAAAGCTGCTGCTACCTCAGCCTGTCCCATCACACTAAGAAGGCAGGCTACAAATTAATTGAAGGGACTAGGCATAGCATGGGCAACCAGGGAAAGCGAGCAAGCGGAGAAAACAACTAAATGCCCTTTCTTTCTACATTAACTTTACATGCAAAGTTTTTTATAATGGTTTTTGAATCTAAAGTTGAAACTACTCCATATTCTAGCTCTATGGTCCCACTATTTATCTAGTTYACAATGTTCCTTCTCACATATATGCAATGTTTCTCATTTGGCTGCTTTTTTAATTAGGATATTCATATATAAATACGCTAAATTGGGATATGCCTTACTGTGTAACTGGCAAAATGCACTGGGGAATAAGAGTGCTCGCCAAGTTGTACCAGGAGCACAGATCAGGCTCCTGGTAACACGGAGACTTTGGCTATTCATTGTGATAACACCTAGGGAAGGAATGATGCAATACAGAGCTCAAGGCTTCACGTCTTGCCTCTGCCACTGACCTGCGCAGACAGGGTGAGAGCTGCTCAGTGTCTCTGTTTGCTCCTCTAAATTACAGCGCGCTCAGTAATACATCAGCTGGGGGGTTTGAGGCTAAACTCTCGTAAACCAATTTTGATTCCTTCCATCATGTGTCTCATTAAGTGTAAAGCGCCTCCAGGGAAAGGCAGCTGATTAAGCAGATTCCTCAGTGACATAATGAATTTACAAAACCCCTCCAGTTTCACTGGGGATGTTTGGGGAAAAATATCTTCAGCCACCGAGGGCGAAGTCCACCAAGAGGGAGGATCACTCCATTTCCTCTGCCTCGGGGCCTGACAAACCTTCCCTACCCGCCCTGGGGGGCCGAAAGGAGATCCCTGCTGAGCGCTGGGAGGGAGAGGAGAAGGGGTAGGGATGCAGCCATCCATCCATCCGGGGCACCAGCACAGCAGCCCACTGCACCCATGCCAAAGTGTGCAGGTCCTTGCTTTCCTTAGCCCAGCCCAGCCAGCTTCCCCATGCAGCTCTTGCACTACAGCCCCAAGGCAAAGCTCTCCAAGGCAAGCTCTGCGCACAGAGAGGTATCGCCTCTCAGCGCGGGAAAGAAGTACGAGGCTTTTTCCAGCATTCAGATCCTGTTTTTAATGTGACTCAGCTCTGCAGAGTCCATAAGGATGACACGGGTTGTGCTTTATTAGCAGTTAGGTTAATGTTTGGAAATAAAAAGACTGATGGTTTCATCTGTTTAATCATTTGGTGCTGCCAAGAGCGACCATAAGCACAGCCCAATGGTGCATGAAAAGAGTACAGACTGACATTCATTTCCCACCACTAAAATCCAAACATTAGCATACAAGTTGCATAGCAGGCTGGCAGGGGCAGGCAGCCAGGATCAAAGCTATTGGAGTGACTCAACGATCGTAATTTTTCTTCATGGAGATTTTCAGCCTCCCTGCAATGGAAGTAAATAGGGATGGATGAGGTGGGCTAATTTAGAAGTTTGGCAGTTCATTTGTTTGCCCAGCTTTCCTCTGCCCTCAGCTGAACTAGGCTACAGAGCTGAGGACAAGAAGACTCCTCTAGTTTTTCCCCAATATTATTTCATTTGTGTGTGGCATTCCCCCCCCCCCTTTTTCTTAAAATTTCCTCTTCTCAGGTACATTCTTTAGAAAACAGTAGCTGCAATGCAGATTCACCACATGTAACTAGGCGATGTTACTGACCTGCCATACGCAGCCAGCAGCAGATACAGCAATTTATCACTGGAAAGCAATCGGATGGCTAGATCACAGAGTCAGCTGGCACCGAGACAACATGGGATGTGGCAGATGCCATCAGTGCAAAGAGCAGAATAAGAGGCAATAGGAGCCAACAGACACAAGGATGTTGTCTTAACAGAAAATAGCTACCTCAGCTATCACTATTTACCACTAAATAAGTGCAGCTGTTAAACTTATCGCTCCTTTGAAACTTATGTAGAGAAGAGCTGGGCCATTTTCGGCTGAGTTACACAGAACACCTCTCCTTCTGTACACAAAGGTAAGGGGGAGAGAAGCCACTGAAACAATCACAGTGGAGTTGCACTCCAAGCAAAGCTTCCTTGGATGTGCAAACACACKCCTTACCCGCTTCTGGGAAGGTGCGTGGCTGTATACGTAATGGTTCACCTGGCCCAACAATTCCAACAAGTAAATATTGTGCCGTTGCAAGAGCACTGCAGAACTTATAACCAGCCACATAAAGTGCATTTTTTTAAAAGCTTTTTAGCAGCAGTGCAGGTGGGCTATCATATAGGGGACTGGCTTACTACGTTAAAAGAGCCAGAGCTTCTGCAGGGCTGGCAGACCTGAAACACAAGGACTCCGAGACCCCTAAAGCTTCTGCAATTGTCCTGCATCTAATTTCTTTCTCCTATTTTTATTCTGTTGGTATCTACTCTTTCCAGTCAAAAGGGCAGTAGCAGCAGCCCRTGTTCTTGACCACCTTCTCATATATCTGTGATATTTCTAAGAGAGAAAACGCTGTCAGGAGCTGCCCGTGGCTTTAACATGTCAGCTCAACACTTTAAATCCTTTTTCCTCTGCCAGACCTATGCTGTTTGCTAGCACAAAAATAAGCAGAGTCTGAGCTCTGCCCACTCTCCCTGCCTTTCCTCATATACTTACCAGAAAAATAGCTGGAGCACAACTCCCACACATTGCACAAGATGCAGACTCAAGCAGCCCTAAAACAGGCTTTTTCCTGTCCCAAGTCTATGCTAGAACTAGTCAAAATTAACACTTGCAAGATTATAACATCTTTAGAGCAGGGGAGGTAGGGAGGGAAATCCAAACAAACCTGAACACTCCCAAAATGTGCTGCCACTTCCWTGACTAACAGAATCCCACAATGCTAAGCTAAAACAAAAATAAAATATAAAAGTCTTACCACCACCTCTTTAACCCCAGCCTCAAGGCCACCTCTGCTCCACAACTACATAGTTTCCCTCCAGCTTCACATTTTCAGCCTTGCCATCCTAATGAGAAACCTTTGCCAGCTGGATCGAGCTCCCAAAGCAATCTCTGTAATGAGGATGGGCACCTGGGGACCTACCTGCCTGGCTCAGGAGGAGAATTTGGTTTGTTTTTCCAATCCCCCATACTGCAAAGTCCTTTGAGGCTGTGATAAGGGAATGCCAGACCACCTGGCAGTAAGAGCAGATGAAGAGGGAGGGGACTGATGAAGAGCTGAGATGTGGGTGGTAGCCAGGGAGGGAGGAAAGGGTTAAACAGAGCCCTTGGATACGAGCACCCAGCTTTGATCCCAAGCCTGAGAAGAGGGTGTAGGGTGCTGGTGCACGTCTGGCAAAACTGCMTTTTTGTTTTATAGCTTTGTTTGTTTATTATACATCTTTTTTCCTGTTTTGTTTGCTGTATTTCAGTCATAGCTAGTTGGGAAGGGGAGGCTTCACTTTCTCATGAAGTTACTGTTCAGTCAAAGCCCAACTTTAAAAATACATTTTCTAAATATGCACTATTCACTCTTGTCCTCAGTACTTTGATTGGCAGAAATAAGATCTGCAAAAGCAGATCTTGTCAGTCATTCTTAAGCCTTCCTTAATATGGAAACAATCACCTGCCATTTAAACCATACTTCTAAAGGGGCACGATGTGCTTAATAAGATGCACGCACCTGGAGTCTCAACCTCTTTTCATTTTCTGGTAAAAACTTATTTGCGGGGATTGCAGATGTGCATGGGTGAGATAACAGATCCTTCCAGGTGGCCCCTGAAAACCCATCAAGGCCTATTTTCTATCATTTTCTGTAAATGCRCTGCATATATGTGTACATCTGCATGTACTTTCCATCCCACAGACGCCCGCTGGCACAGCTCCGAACGTCTGTCTCATGAAATGCAAAGGACGAGCGCATGCTCGTGTGCAGGGGAGGCACCGCACCGTACAGCACCTTGCGGCCGCGGGAAGTGGAAGGCAGGGGTGTTTGCTCTGTAACAGGTCAYGTTGGCTCTGTGGCACAAGGTGGGCCCAATACGGAGGAGATTTTGCTATTTGCTATTTTTAGGCTAAGCTTTCTTTTCTTTATGAAGCACAGCAGAGCATTAAGGTCCATTCACACATGGTCATCACTCGCACGTTGTGGGCACAGACCATACGTCATGCAGCGCCCACTCATTTCAGACCTGTCTTTCGGAAGCAGTGAGTACCCACGGCACCAGCTGTACTCCGAGAGACACGGAAACGCGCAGCAACTTTAAAAGAAGACCAAGGAAGCCTGATGCTGGGGTCCCAAATTATGTTTGGAGAATGGTTCCACAACAAGTGAAACATTTATTTTTCATTAAAAGACCTCCTAAGAATTAAACTGGAATTAGTCTATGGTAAATTTAGTTACAGCCTTTCTGGGACAAGGAGTCCAGAGAGCAATCATCCTTCATCTTATCACCAGAACATCTCAATTCTGACCTGAAACACAAATTTGGTGCACAAATTTGTAGTACTGTGTTTGTGGTCTGTTGCAAATGCCAGCCAGGGAGGGAATGTGTTGGTTTATGGCACACAAGTAAAAAGCACAGAGCTAAGTTCAACTGCGTTTGCCTTTGCTGGGAAAGGAAATAATTATTCTATTTGTTTTGCTTCCAAGATGGGAATAGCAAATGTCTTTCTCACCTCACTGAGAGGAAAAAATCACACCCAATATGGTTAAGGTGCACCCCTTTTTACTGAGCAGCGCGACAACCTCACAATTTGAACGTAATTTTTTTTTTTTTGGCTGCTACCTTCTGGTTTGGTTTTTTTTTTTCTTTAATGTGGTTTATCCTTGAGAGATGCCTCATGCATGAACATCTTGGGTTGTTTCCTACAAAATGGCAGAGCTCATAAATAAAACGGTTAGAGCAGAGGTGAAGCTCATTTCAAACATGCTTTCAGAGGAGCTGATTTAACTGCCATCTGGAGGCACATACTTGGCCATAGAGGGAAAAAAAAAAATCTTAAAAAGAGCCATGCCAGTCTGTCACCAGGAGTGGGCAGGTTGGTCCTTCCAAGGGGCCTGTGGTGATTCTTCTCTTGGAGGTGAGCTGTGGTACTGCTGAGACTGCTGCTTTCATTTGTTTGCTTTTGCAGCGAACATGCTGCAGCTGAGATCACCTTTTCCAAAGCTCAGATACACCTTCCGGAAAGCCAGTGGCCAGATGAGCATTTTGTTGTTTGTGTCCTGTGACCAAGGGCAGGGCTTTGGGAGAAAAATGGGAGCACAGCAGATGTTTGGACCGGGAATGCCCCCAGTACTGCTGCTTTTTGACCCACTGCATGACCCTTTTGGGGATGCTCCTTCATGTTTCAGCCACTGGATGCTATGACACAACTTTCTTGATGTGTGGCGTGGCTTCCTCTGAACGAAGGCCCTGTGAAAGGGAAGCCCTTCGGCACAGCTCATGCACGAGTTCCCCTCCTCCCCTCAGCTCCGGTGACAGCAACCCGTGTCCCCGCGTTACTTCTTGGCCTCGGTCCCCTCGCAGTAAGGCGATCCACAAAGTGAACATTAGAAAGTGTTTTCTGGGCCAAGGATTCTCCCCTGGCGGGTTTCAGAAAGGCCCGTCTGCTTCTCTCGGGGCTGGTGTTACCTCCAGCCAGCCTCCGCAGCTGAGTGCCGTCCCCAGCGTGAGCCGGCAGTCACTGCCCTGGCTGCATTTCATTCTGGCTGCAGTACTTTGATCAATCAAAGCAAATCAAGGGCAGGCCAAAGCCAGACACCACACGGATTTGCTTGTCCGGCTCATGTCTTGCCCCTGACCACACACCGGACAAATTCCTCCTCCGCCTGTGTTGCTTTCTTAGCAGTTTTTGCTCTGACCACGGTGATGCTGGTGACAGGGGAGGAAACCTCGCTCTGTAAGTCGAGACGCACAGAGAAGAGTTGCATTACACTTAAGTCCCAAACGTCTGACCGAACAAGGACTCCGCGGCACAAAGACGGGTCGTTGCTCCCCGGGGGCGGTGAGACCGCGGTTGGTTGAGGTGCAGCCCCGTTTCCCCCCTGGAAGCAGGGAGGGGAGCACAGCTCAGCCGGAGGCGGCAGGGGCCGCAGCCAGCGGGTCCGACGTACCGCCCGAGCTGCCGTACCAGGCACGCGGTGGGTGAGTTAAGGACATACTTTCAGCCTTAATTCTGAGTTTCCTAGGTTTTGTCAGTTTAAGCCAGATTCCTAATGTTATTTTAATGTAGTTGTTTTGTGTGTGAATAATATGCTTTCTATGCCAAACCACAAGCCCTGGAACTAATATCTCATAAAAATGCCTAGAGTCCAAAGCTAATAGCTGTTATTCAGCTGATCGAGTGATGCCTAAAAAGTTACAGATTAACGTTATTCCTTGGGGGAAGGTAAAATTGAACTCGACTTCTGATGGGGCTGGGTGCTGTTTCGCATAGCGTCTGAGCTCGCTGCAGACCCTGGGTGCCCCGTGGCAGGGCTCAGCGCTGTGAACGCGTGCGGTGAGTGCTGTCCGGGCTCTACCTGGAGTCCCGGCAGGCAGAGGCTGGGGGKGTGTGAGGGATTTTCATCAGTTTTCCCTTAAAAAAGCCCCTGCCCTTCCAGCAACACCCCACCCAGCAATGGGTCACTACAGCTCATCCTCGCCCAGCCCTGCTGCTGTGGGCAGTGATTCAGGGGACGCCGAAAAGGCGGTGGGGAGATGCTCGCTCACTCCCCAGGCTGGCGGTGCCTGGGCGAGTGGGGCTGCGGTGAGGTCAGGTCCCGGGACGCCGCCAGCCTGTGGCACGGCGGGCAGCAGCAGGGGCTGGAGCCACCGAGGAGGCAGGCGCCTCTTCCCCTCCCAGGGCCAGCGCCGGAGGGTTTGGATGGGGCATTGGTGACCCGCAGGGAGCGGAGGAGGGACACGGAGGGGACAGGCGATGGGAGAGAAGCTGTCCCTTCGTGCTCCTTCCAGGCGGGGAAATCGAGCCACAGGATGTCAGTGCAGCCTGTGTGAACRCCACGCTTGCCGAAAGAAATGACTGTCTCCTCTCGAGAGCACACAGGAAGATCTTTTTCCCAGAACATCCTCTTATTTAGGAAACTCGCATCACGGCAGCAAAGCAGAATGCTTATTTGGGAATAAGAAAATGAGATGTGGCCCCAAGTCAGCGCTTGCGTGTAGGCACCGCGGCACAAAGTTTGAGGACACACGAGAGGCAGCTGCTGGCTCACAGTAACAAACGCAGAGCTGGGTGGGCTGGAGGCCCGGACAGCTGGTGTGTGCTGCCTGCGTCCTCTGATACTGGCTGCGGAGTTGTAAGGTATCGATTATTTTCCTGTTACAACACAAAGGGATTGGCTAGATTAGCTTCTGCAGAGGTGAGAAAGAAATGTGTCATGTAGACTGTTTATTTTGCTCTAATTGGATTCACACCCTCTTTCTGAATAAATCTCATTTTACTCCAGCTCTTGTGGTTTTTCATGGCCGTGAATGCTGAGGAGCTCTTCCAGGGACGGGCAGGTGATTCTCGGCRTTGGTGGGGAAAGCAAAGGGGTAGGTAGTCCTGCGGTCACAAACAGCGCGGCCGAGGAAGCTCTCATGATCGTGTCCCAGACGATGCTTCACGGTCACAGACAGCTTTTGGCAGCACAAGGTAAAAGCCGCTCTTTGAACAGAGAAATCTGTTTTTCAGTCCTTCCGGGCAGGACATCCACACCTGCTCTGGGTAAGCTGCAGCACAACATCACGACCCAGAGGCATGACGGTGCTGCCCATCAGAAAGCAGCGTATGCTGGTCCCCCTTCAGCAGGGCGAGCTGTGCCGTATACTAAAATTGTCAGCGAATTTTCTGCTGCAGTTCATCATCTCTTCTAGCTGGTGCGGAACACTGTAGGAAAATTATCTTCATCTGCTGTTTTTCTTGGCTCACTCACTCAGAAACACGGAAAGTACCTGCAGCAGGGGTGGCTTCTCAAGTTCGTCCTTTAAATCTCTGGAAACAAAATGAGCTCAGATGGAAAGGAAAGAAGAAACAGCATAGTTTAAGAATCCTAGGTCTGGTGGTTGCAGACTGCTAAGCGTCCTCTCTGTGTTAATCCCGCTAAACAAGTAAATGCTTTTCACTCCTGCGTCCTTTGCACTGTGGAAAATTTTGACATCTCTGTACTGGCCACTGTGGTTTGAAGCTCTGCCTCTGAGTCAGATGGGTATCAAAAACCTCAGACCAGCTGGACTGAGCAATGCTCTCGTGATGAGAGCAGTAGAAACCAGACACAAAGTAAATAATTAAGTCAATGAGACTTTTTGGCGGGGTCTAAATTATGCCTGCATATGCATTACAGAGTTAAGCCTTAAATTTGAAATTCTTCCATTTATTTCTTGTTCCTACAGAGAACAAATGAATGCCACATCAGGAAGGCACATTTCTCTGGAGAGCACCTGCTCCTGCAGTTTCCAAAGATGTCCTGTATTTGCAGATGCCTCTTCATCTACACCAACTTGTGACTTGTCTGAGAGAGTTCAGTAGCTCTTATTGGAATTTGTGCACACATATTACACTTGACATAACATTTCACTTTTATTGCTGTTTTGGTCATGTTTCTCCCCATGACAGATTGTTCTATTTTCTGTTGGCTTTGTTACTCTATAACTGGACACTGAAGCATCAACTAAATCCATATGCTGGGTACATTCTCTGTTTGAGGTGGGTATTGGAGTGATTTGGTATATAGATTGCCATAATTTTCAATCATACCTTTTGCCTTGCTCGTTTGCTCTTGCAGAACTCATTTGTTTTAGTACTTTTAGAGCCCATGGGAGGTGCTAAATAAACATTTCAAACTATAAAAAAAGTTACCAGCCAACTGTGAAGTGGTAAAATTAAGTAACTTACCCAGCATCACACACTTAAGCGGAGCATCCAGTTCTGCAGAGCAACCTTCAGATTCTCCCTCTTTCTCTTCCTATGCTCTCCTGCCTCATTTATGGCACATCAGATGAGGCTTTTACATCCTCCCTCCCTGTACAGTTCCCTAGGGCAGTATCCATCCTGACCAAAAAAAAAAAAGAAAAAAGCCCAAAATAAAAACAATATGTGATCAACTAATTTGAAGGAACTTTTTTTAATATGGACAATACAGTCTATTTTTCCTTATCTTCATTTTTGGAGTGCCTGAGCCATCTTAGAAAATTTCCCCCCAGTATTTAGCCTGAATCAAACATGTAGAATTTTCCTAGCGGGGAATATTCCGGTCTACAAAATGGAAGTTAGGTAAAAGGAAAATAACTGAAATCAGAGCCTGCTGCTAGAAAATATGATACAACCTGGACAACGGGAAACACCGTAATAGAGGAATCACTGCATCTACTGAGGTTTGCCACCTCTGCAATGGAGCTGCCAGTTGCTTTGGTTCCACAAAGCAGTGCTATACAGAAGTAAAACAGAATATTATTTCTAAGGGAAATCAAAGGTGCAATTAGGGGAGCCGGTGGTAAAGGCATACCTTCCCATCACAGTACCCACACAGCACAGTGGGAAAGGCTCGACAGTACAAGCAAGGACAGGACGCACTCTAAGGGTCCCCCAGCTAAAAAGTTGGTAGGGGCAACCAACAGGCTTCCAGTCCCTCTCTCGCTGTCCTGCCAGGGGGAAATGTAAATGGAAACAGGCTACTCCTCTGCAGATTGAAAGTAAAGATTTATGGATTACTTGATCCAGAACCTTATAAAACAGCAAGATGACTTTTGGAAATGCAGAAAGACCCATCTGTCTGTTGCCTTCTTAGCAGGTTGGAAATTGAAGGACACTGTATAAGCTGAGGGAAAACCCAACAGTCTTCAGCACAAAATTCAGTTAAATCTCTGCCTTCAGCAGCTTCCAAATCACAGAAACCTTGGGAATATAGGAGGACTGGGGCACGGGGCCTTAAGAGGCCAGGGCAGAAAACAGTGTTGTCTCCTTTCAAGAGAAACTATAAATAGTATTTAGCATCTCCAAGCAGGCAAGTTCATAAGTGAGCCTGCCTGATTGTGGACTGGCGGCTTCGTCAACTTAGTATTCAGGAAAGCAGAGAATTGCCATAGCAACATTCCCATCTTCTGACATGTATCATGCAGATCATGTAGTCAAGGCAGCGCAGCACCCTCTCACACATGTGCTCTGTGAACTTTTGTATTCCTGACAATATTAAAGAGACGACTATGTCTCATGATTGACATGCTTGCCTGTGTGTCTTTATGATTCCTTAAAAAAAAATATGGAAATGCTTCCCTTCCCCCATCCTCCTCCTTTGAACTGTTTTCTCTTCTCCATCCCACTGAAATGATGAGAACAGCTCATGCCCCAGATCTGCAGATATATGTTCCTGACAGTAGTCCTACGCTATGCAAATGTGTAAACTGCAAAATGTAGAGGGTATTAAAAAATTATTTCCAGCAGAATCTAAATTCTGCATAAAAGTGCTGAAAGGAATTAGAAATCTTCCAGTACCTGCATAATTAATGCTCTATTAAACAAAGCCTTACATCTTTTTTCTTTTGTTTTTTTGCTTTGAGTTAGTCTGAAGTCTCCAGACACACACACCAACCATATCTACAGCACATGTCAATATATATGTCACCCTGTGCGGGAGCCGAGTTTACAAGCAGAGCAGAATACTCTATGTGTTTGCAGCCAAAGTCCGTCTAACCCCTGGGACTGGGCTATGTGGACTTCCCACTGAGGGAGAAGTACCACACATTACACAGGGCTAAGCTGTGGGCCAGTACAGACGGGATGCTGCAACACTGTGCAGGAAAACCGCCTTTGCAACCCTGACAGCAGTGGCAGCCAGGTACTTGACTTTACAAGCGTTCTTGATTTAATCATATCACAGGCCATGCAGTGGACCTCTTTCTAAGCTTACTGCCTATTCGGTATTGTGGCTCCCTTCAAAAGCTCCGTAACACTAGAAATAGTTGGAATATAATCCTACCACTATATATATATGCCTCTAACTATGCCTATCCCACCAGTGGTTCTGACATTAAAAGTATCACAATATACTGTCACATGCCTACGTATTTTTTGCTCAGACCTGGGATTTTACACTGTGCTGTCCTTGGCAGGATGCCTATGGCACCATTTCTACATAAGGGTTGGCCTCAGTAGCTCGTTCTCCAAGGAATGGGCTCAAAATCCTGCATAACTCTATGGCCTCGGCAGAGAGACACCAAAAACCACTTTGACTGAGTGCTTCTTTCTGGACTGGAGATGCACCTAGCTGTGGGCTACACTTAAGTGAGGTRATTTTTCTAACCAGGTTAGTTTATCTTCTCTTGGTCGTCTTCTTTCTCACACAGCTCCCCAGAGCTGCCTCATGAGCGCTCACTGCAAAATGTTCCTGTTGGGTGGCAGAAGCTCCCGCTGTCTGTGCCTTTGTATAACAGTCTGCTGGAGGCAAGTCACCTTCAGATGGTGACAGCTTTTTATATCTTTCCCCCCAGTCGCATTCCTGTCCTCCCCACCACTCCTCTCCAATGTTTAGGGTCACTGTACAAAGCTTTGGTACCTTACCTTCCCCAGGCAGGGTGGATGTAATTACACTGTGGTCAGTATTGCTTAATGGTTCAGCTGGGATTATGTCTCCAATGAGCTCCTGAGCTTCACCCAGGTTTGAGAGCCCTCCCTGCCTTTGTGTACTTCACAGCTGCTTGTTCCAAGAAATAACCATTAAATAAATTCCTTCTTTATTACTTGTCCCGTGGTGATTCTCGGCCAGACTACATACAGGTAGTTAAGGTCCCCCATTATCATAATTTTTGCTGCCTCTCTAAGTATTGTGCGCTTAATTGCCTCTTCCTACTCTATGACTAATAACACTCCTGTTCTGTTAAGCCACCTCTAGAGAAAATGGTTTGCAGCTTAATACCAATAGCAGAAGAGGGGTGACCTCCCCCTCTTTTATCCCATTACATCTGTCAGGTGTAAACTTAGAAGCCAAATTAGGAACCATTATTAAATAAGAACAATTTATTTTATTTTACATAGTAAATAAGCTAAGACAATTATATGTAGAAAGCTAGCCAGGCACTGCTCTGCCTGCAAAATTAAACATCCAGAAATGCAGTACTGCAGCTGCAGATCGTCCCTATTGCTACAGGCAGGATGGCCAGCAGCTCACCAGCCTTACTCCCAGGGGAAAAATGGGAGCACAAGGAGCTGCCAGTTTGGAGTTATGATGGAATTACTGCCCATGTCAAGAATGATACCTTTCACAGTGCCTGATTTCTTTCCATGTTAAGCAAGTAACGGCCATTTAACATCTGACTGTCATTTTTTTCTACAGAAGATCACGTGTGTCTGTATGTATACGTGTATGTGTGTATATATATCTCTGTACGCATGTGTGTGTGTAACTTTTGTACACAATATACATACAGTGGGGACTATCATCTGCATATTAAAAAAGCAAAGAGGTATTATGTCCTAGTACTGACTGTACCACAGCAACCTCTATATTCAGAACGCACACTGTGGAGATACTTCTCCAGCCTAATGGTAGATGTTTACTTTTTAATACACAAGCAATATATAAAATGCTGAACTTGGACACCATGACTAGCTACAATACAAATTATATGAAGAAGATGCTATTTTACTTCTGTCTCATTTTACACAGCTCTAAGGAACAGCAGATACCTCCTCCAGTGGGCCACGAAGTCTGTGGCCTACCTTTCAAATGTCCATGCTGGCATTTATTGYGTTGAGGTTCAAATCCCTTTACAGCTGTGGTCTGAACAAGAAAAGGGTACTTAAGGGAATAAGACTACAACTTGCTCTTCTGGATTACATTAAAATCCATTGATTTCCATCTGTTACTTGAACAAAACAGAGTGCATTTTTGATAAAAATAAACTTGCTTATTTTGGAGAATATACGTTAAATATATTTGATGTTTATGGTCTGTAAATTGGACAGTTCTGTTCTCCTTAGAGTTACTTAATAATACAAGTAAGAGGAAGTCACTATGCGCAACAGACCTATTTTCACTCTAAGCACAAAAAGCTTTTTCATTTCATTACGTCATTAGAAGCACTACAGAAAGCGTCCCACTTGCAAGTCCACTTGCCCCCTCATTCAGCAAAGCCCCTGTGCTGAAAAGCACCTGTGCGTGTGCTTTGAGTTCAGCATGTGCCGAAGTACTTTTCTAAACAGATGTCAACAGCTAGATCTTTTTACTTTCCAGGCTAATTTCATTTCCCCTTTGCTCCTCTTGCCTCAGAAAGAGGAGAGATCATTGCCACTGTAGAAAGTTGACCAGTCAAACCTGCAACTGCTTTTTTTCCTGGGACTTCTGCAGTACTCAAACCCCAGGTTTATACTGCAGTCAGACACGTGGAAGACACCTGCGCTTTTACAACACATACGAACATGTTGGGCCAAACATAATGGCCCAAATATATAATAAAGCTCCCAGGTTTCTTTCCTTCCTTGCAACACCTGTGGCCCCAGTTTAAGCGGCTGGCTACAGCAGCACGTGAAGCTTTGAACCACAGGAGCAGAGCAGAGCAGCTGGGATACCCTAGCGGAGATGACCTCTTCTACTAGTATGCATTACACTTTGATTAGGAGCTTTTGCTGCTGCATATGGAAAATACCTGTCACCAACATTTGCCCCTGTTCACATGAAACACAGGAGCATTAAAAGACAGGATTAGTAGCATAACTTCTCCTGGGCTGCATTCAGAGGTGACCTCACCTACATATCTACTGCTTGCTCCTTTACTCCCAGGGCAGGAACACCAACCCTACCTCAGTGATGCTAACCTCAGGTTGATGGTCTCTTCAGGACTATACTTTAACTCAAGTTTTAGATTATAAATCCTTTCAGTGTTCAGCCTAATGGTATCTGAGTCTTCAAAGGCTACCAAAGCGTGTATCAGAGCCCTGCAGACCAACCAATCTCCACAGAAAGTAAAAGGCGAAGAAGAAATTGTTGTTAGGATTTGAAATAGTCTTTGAATATCAAATTCAATAGGAAAAATGAACTAAGAAGCATATGCCTTATACACTGTCATTACAAACTGCCACGCTGGGAGCCTGCAGAATGGTTAGCCATTTTTCAGTCTACTCACAGTGTCCAAGTGGCTTTGACGTGCACTGGTGGTAATTTAGCTAATATTACTCATGTGGGCAGATAAGCAAAGAATCAACTTAAAATTAGGGAAAATATTTGTAATTTTCCGTTAAAATAAGGCAATAGTTGCTATAGAGACAGCAAACTCTGGTTTTATCACACACAAGCTAAATCACAGACTAAAATAATTTAATTTTGAAATTGTGGCAAAAATTTGCAAATTATGGCAACCTCTTTGTAACAGAGTGGTATGGGAACTGTGCATATGTTTTGGGGTAGCTAAATGCATGCAGAAAGTGATGATGAGCTTTCTAAAGCCAAATAGGGGATACAGTCATACTGAAATTCATGGCAACTCTGTGGCTAGACTTTCTAACCAGCCTCAAAAAAAAAAAATCCCTCCTTTTTTGTATTCTATACTAAGTCAAGAGAGTATTTTTAAGATTGCTGAGTCAGGCATTCAAGAGTGAGGTAAAGTCAGAATTGGGGCCATCTGTTCAACCTTAATTTGGCCCCTTGTGAGCATGAATTATGATATTGCCTTTAATTAGATGATCACACAGTATTTTTTCCTATGCCTCATTCATAACACATGATGGATGGTGCTCACTGAATGATGAAACTGTATTTTGTTTTTTCCTTGTGGTTCAAGGTGTGGCAGCCTGCCTTATTTACTGCACACTATATTCTTGTCTGACAACAAAACTAATGATTCCTTCACAGAGTTTTCTATGTGGTTTATCATTACAGCTATGACATACTCAACAAACATTACTAATTTAATTTTACTGCAGTCCTCAAGGGAAAAGCTAGAGTTTTTTCACTTAGTTTATCCATCTAGAACCTATTCTCATTGCTCAGGTTTTCATCAAAGCTTTGCTTCCTCCATATGTGGTCTAGGCAGCTTTATTTGCATCAGCTTTGGGGAGGTACTGACAATACCTGGGAACTAAAGTCCCCATTCTGGTGTGTGTCTTGGGTAGCCAGGCCTGGAGAAGGTCAACAGATCAGGGACGGTAGGGAAAATCCTGTTCAGCCACAAGATGGATCATTCCCAAAGTTGATACACACTTTGGAGAATTACCTGTGCACTACAGGGAAGTATAAGCATATTTTTTCTAAAACTTGGACAAAGATGAATAGATTTTCCCCATAAATTCAGAAGTGTTACTAACATAAACGCTATCCCTCTTCCAAAGACCCAGCTCCACAGCAAGTAGAGAAAAGTTTTCCAGACGTGATTTTTTTTTTCATAGACTTGCACTTGGAAATAGATGACCTGTTCTGACAAAAAGTTTTCCACCAAAAAAATAGTTCCCCCAAGAGAAATACCTTTCAGGGACAATTTCAGCCAAGATGGTTGAAATTTGGCAAGCTTACAAGTGACTTTTACTTTAGTCATCATTCATCCATCATCTTTCTTAAGAATGATGGATTGTGTAATTCTAAAGGGAATGAACACAGTCTAGAAGAGGGCTCTCTGGGTACACAGGCCCCTAAGTTATTTATATCATGGTTCATACATCATAGGCTGGATTTAATGCTCTAAAATGTTTTTCACTTTAAACACGGTGATTCAAAGCTCATCGGAGGTGGAGAACTTTTTGAGATCTGAGAAGACAAATTGAGTTCAAACCTTCTTGGAATACTATAAATTTCCTCAAACCAAATGAAACCCACCACATTTTGTGTCACATATATTGCCTTTGGCGAACATTACCAACCTCAGGGGCTTAACTGAGATCTAAGCTTGGTAGTCTATTTTTTTGAGGTGCTGAATATTCACAAATTCACAGATATGAGGGATGACAATTTTAAGTGTCCCTATGCTGTACCTCTGAAAGGGAGTCTTCTTTTACTTGGACACATACCTATGGATTCAGCTATGCAATTTTGATCTCTGGTGTTTCTGTTCTCTTTATATGCTTACTACATTTCCAATATCACCTAAAATGACATGGTATTAGAAGAAAAACTTATCTTGAGCAGGTGCAAAACTTACTGAGAAAGAGGAATCTTTCCAGCAACAGCCAGTTTTTGAGGTCTCAGCCATTCAGTGGTGCAATAAATACAGCAGAGATGTTCAGAGTGTGCTCTAGCAGAACGTGTACAGCTGTGTGGCATTTTGGCATTTCTTATTTTTATTTAACACATTCTTTCCATCAGAATGAATTCCTGAATTCAGTGAAGGAAACAATCCCCGTGAAATAAAAAAATTGCAAAAATGTCCTAGACTTAATAGCAGAGCATGAGTTATGCAAGTTCTTCAAATGACAAACAAGTCAACAGGGTTTGTGCTTTGGGCTTCCCACCCTAAGCCGCAGTTGATAATCTCCCACAATGCGATGTCTGTCACCGCTGCTGCTGCTGTTGGAAAGTACAGCCAAATTCCTTAGCAAATTCATTGTCCACCAGTACTTTCATGTGCTACCACAGCTTTCAGAAGCAGTGACTTTAAACAGTTCCTAGCTCACTATACATGACTGAATCCATGTTTTCTTTCCTTCCTGAGTTTTGAAAGCCTGTTGCAAATAACAGACATCTTACCACGTCCAGTAACAACCATCTATTACAATCAAGCCCTAGTTATCTGTGGATAGAATAACCATGTTGCAGTACTACTGTGCATATGTAATGCATAGCTCAGGTCCAGCGGAACATAATATCCCTAACGCAAGGCCACATGGCTACAGCTAATTTGCTTCCAAATTCTGCTGGTTTTGTGTGTCCTGTCCTCTCCCTCTGTGGGACCATCAGAGGAGCTCCTCCTTCTTTATCTGGCCACTTATTTCCATGAACTTTCTAGTAACTTGCCTAGCTTTGAAATCTTTGCAACTCTGATCAACAAGTTAAAAATTATTGAGAAGACAGACACAGTCACAAAGACAGTATTGCCACACAAGCCTTATTTTTGAAGGAAACCAACCAAAAAGCACATTGTTGAACTTGTGCACTGTTTCCTATGATAGTGTGTACATAAATACAAGTACATTTAAAAAAATACTGTGGAGGCATGAGTTGCACGAGATCAGTTTCCCCCAGAACTGCTCAAGAGCAGAAACATGGTTAAGTCATATTAGAACTGCAGAAATCCCTTTAATAAAAATCACACATTAACATTATACATCTTTGAAGTGCTCTGCATGTGTTAAAATAAATACATCTAAATACACTAATGAATAAATGTGATGTGAATACCAAGACATTTGGATCTTAAAGTTACTTTTTTATAAATAATTTCTTGCTGAAAATTATTCCATTCATTTTAATTCTAGACAATTTTTCTGCCTACTAGAGTTCCTTCTTGATTGTCTGATAATTAAACAGGATCCTGTCAAGTTTAAACAATTGCTAGTATTTTGCAACTGAATTCCTAATACAAACAGGCATATGTTTAATTTCAAACATTTGCTTACGTGCCTTCCTGAAGTAAGGCTTAAATGCTCTCTCTGGTACAACATTAATGGCTCAGCCCATCTATTGAGAACTTACAACTTGAAAACGCAGGATCAGGTCTTGTAGTAGGAAAATAAGAAGAAAAATCCTCATGTAGAAATAGTATCATCTACAGTTGACACTGGAAAACCTGAAAATATATCATTCAAATGCCATCAATCCATCTAGAATTTCAAGAATCAGCATGAAGAAACAGAAATGCAGGTTTAATTTGATCTTTATTTAGGCCTATTTAAGAAAAGTTGCATCATACTCAGATAGTCTAACACCGCAAATAAGATTCTACTGGACTGATAAAATTATTAACATCACTGGTTTAAGGCAGCTGTTACATAGTGTTATATTAATATTTCAGTCAGATTGAATTCTTCTTCAGATACATTCATGCAATTAACTTCTACTGCATTTTTACACTGTACTTTGAAATATATAGGATTGTTTTGTTTCCCCATATTAGACCTATCTGGTTAAGCTTTTCTCAAACAATACAGAGAATGGACTCATTGTTCTTCTTGGTGGAAGTGAAAAGATTTAATGACTTAATGATTTAATGACTTATTTGATGCAAGAAACGCACGTTGAGAATGCCGTGGAGATAAATATACATCTTATATGTGTATGTCACATGCAAGCATAGAGAAATAGGAATGGAGGTTGAAACATTATTATTATTCTTAGTTAAAATAATTTTCCCTCCATATAAAACCCCAAAATATCCTTGCACTGAGCAGAGAGCCCATTAAACTTCCTCCTTTCCGAAAGATTCCTCTCCATGCCAACCTCTGTCGGGGATGAGAAATCTTCCATGGAGCCATAAACAATCCTCCATGTTTCCTCTATTGTTCAGTCCAGTTTCGGCTTTTCTTTTCCTTCTTCAATACCTGAAAACATATGGAGAACAGCTTTTAAAAATCTCTGAATGAATAAAAATGAAGAGTTTACTTAGAGAGGTTCTTCTAATGCATTAATCTTTCTTTTCCCTCTATTGCTGTTGTTTCTCCCCTACTTGATCACGTGCTCTTGCATGTGTTACCTCACCTGCTGTGAACGAAAAGAGCATCTGCACACCTGATGGCAGTGGTTGTCCAGTAATGAACTGCACAATCCACCCTCCCTCCAGACCATTTTCAAATCAGCCTAACCCCCTGCYGCACACTCAGCCTTTGATGGCTGCAGGGGTCTGGGAACAGTTAGTTCCCTCACCTCCTCTGCTTACCTACAAGCAAATTAAAGTAGGTGTTATTATAGCTGAAGCTAAGCAGCCAACTTTCTTTGAAAGCAAGTTTTTAAAATTGTGTTTCAGAATTCAATAACTTTAACCCCCCCTCCATTTCAACATTGGATTTTTAAATATTTGCAAGTACATCTGCCTTTTTTGAGAGTACAAGAATGAAGAATCAATTACTGTTGATAGGGTGCCTCTCTCTTCTTGTAACGGCCATGTCTTTCAGTAATATCAGGAGGGCTGAGTT
Organism: Phoebastria nigripes; assembly: GCA_035582835.1. Classification (NCBI taxonomy): domain Eukaryota; kingdom Metazoa; phylum Chordata; class Aves; order Procellariiformes; family Diomedeidae; genus Phoebastria; species Phoebastria nigripes. The sequence continues at coordinate 400,031 of JAYKAV010003114.1, forward strand.
GAGTGTAGGGCTCCTTAAAGAACTTATCCTTGCTGCAGGATTTGTCTCTTTTCTATGCTGAGCAAAGTCTGGGCTGGGCAGCAGATTGTGTTTTTTCTGGCAATGGAAACATTCAGCTATTTCATGTGCCTGTTCCTGGACAATGAATTACTATTGGTATCTGACAAAAGTATTGTTCTTCTGACTAAGGCCTCTCTGCCAGACATCTCAAATACAAATATTTCTTTTGGAGGTTTTCAGGCCTGCTGCATGCTGGAAAAGAAAGACTTCTGAGGACTGAAGGCAAAAGAGAAGCAATGTTTGAGAATGTCGAGAGGAAAATCCAGTCAGAAGTAAGATCACCTGCTAATGCAATATACGCATAAATGGTAGGTACACTGAAAGTTACTTTAAAAACATAGTTAATTAATTCCAATATGGGAAACAGTAAGACCCATCTGCAGTTAGAAAGCACAACTGCAAAGCTGCCTTGCTGAAAGAAGCAACACGGAAATAAATGGGTCTGCGCATTGCCAGCTGCCCAAGTACAAYGGCCCTGGGTGTTGCTGGCAAACCAATGTAATGGAAGAGCCGCAGTTGAAGGTTTAACAACCAAAACAAGAGGCCGGGTCCAAAAGATTACAGTGGGTTTACAAGGCTGCTCCAGAGCCAATCTTGAGTCTTCTGCTTTCTGCTGGAAGGAACTTTTCCAATAGTTTTAAATGAGCTGTTTTATTTGCCTTTTTAAAAGAGCCTCTTTCCTTTCTTCTGAAGCACTCTACTGCAGATGCATCAAATAGTTTGGCAGGAATGCAGATACCCTCAAAACTGTGGACAGACACTGGCTTGTACAAAGGGCAAATTTTTCCTTGCCTACCATGTTTGTGGTTTAACTTGGGAAAACTAACTGCAAATCATTTTGTCAGTAGTGAGGTTTTATTTAATGCATCTCCAGAGGAAAAGGAAAAAAACTCCAAACCCAAAACAACCCCCTCTCACCCCAGAAATCTTCTCATGGCAGACTGCTTTAATTTGCGAGCTTACTGCTCAAAAGCCCCTTTCAAATGTACAGTTTTCAAATAATATTTGCCCAAGTCTCACATGGTGACAGACTGGCATTATTTTACATCTCTGCTGTTTGTGGTGTGCCTGCCATACACTTCAGGTTAGGTTTATGCAAAGTGTTTCAAGCACAGCAAACCAGCAGGTGACTCATGGCATTTTCTGGTTGGCAAGTGCTTGAGCCACAAAGGACTTTGGATCAATATTCTTTCTTTAACCAAATCAAGGAAATGATGGAGAGGATAGTAAGGCCATGGTGAACCTTGGAAGAGGCTGGAAGAATAACCCCATTGACGTTAGCTCCTCTAGAGTGGAGGACCACAAGAACCAGGGATTTTGTTATGCATACTGTGGAACAGTAAGGGAGATTTTCCACCATTTACTTATTCATGGGCTTGGTAAGAACATGTGATTCTTCACCACATTATTATTCTTCATACAGGACTTAGGTCAAGTGAGATAATTCCTTGCGGCTGCCTTTTTTAGAAACTTCTTTCCTGAATTAACTTAAATAAGTTAAATAGATGTGAATGTGGCATCAAACTGAGGACTGAAAACCAGACTTGAACACTGTGACCAATGATCGCCGGTTCTAGAGCAAAAACAAAAAGACACTTTATACCCAGGTGCTAATATGAGCAAATGGCAAGTAAAACTGCTTTGAGCTTCTGGCATTAGGTTCTACCTAGTACTGGAGGACTTGTTAAAAGAGATTTGTGTGTGCAATAAACTACCATGTGAATTTATGGTGTTTTAACCAGTGCACACTAAGTTTCCCAAAAGGGGATACAGGCTGTTCATACGGTCCCAACATGTTATGGACCCAACGAATGTAATGACAGAATTCCCATGAAGCAGGAATTTCACTCCAGTTGTGATTTGCCACTGCGGCGATTATGAATGTTGTTTGCTTATTTCAGGCAATTTGATAAATGAAAAACATCTTTCATAGATTAAAGGAACCTACTTTTAATCTTGTGTTTGTCTTATTTTCCCTTTTCCTCTACTCAGCAATGGGTGGCCTAGGCAGGGTAGATGATGTAGAGTCTGCACAGTTATGTTTACCCTGCACTAAGGTGATCTTTCATTCCTATTATTTTACTGACATGAACATATTCATTTTCCTTGAGTAAATTTATAAGCAGAAAACACCTTATACCTGAAAATACTAAAAGAATATATTTTTATTTCTAAGTCTAAGCTTACCATTAACAGAATTCCCACAGAATGATACTTTATTCTAGCTGCATTTAATGGGTTCATCAGCTAGTAAGTGGGTTGTAAACTAAGCAGGTTGCAAACCTCTCAGGTAATTGCCAACAGCTCTTAAATTAGTTTTGGAAGTTATAAAAAAGAATACTTATTCATAGCTCATCATGCTCTCCAGCAGCCATTCTGTTCATCCGGCTGCTTTAAAGAGCAAGCAAGCAAGGCGTTTCAGTGGAATTGCTGTCATTCTTTCTCCTTTGTTTTAGCCAGCTTAAAACCTTCTCAACTTTCAGGGGAGCGTACTCAAGTCCTGACAGTGTATTTCATGAGTTAATATTCCTAAAACAATACTCACATTTTTGGGTATCCCAGATGTAGTTGTTCAGGACCTCTCCCACCAAGTAGAATACATTAATTATTACGGTAACAGCTGCAAAAAAGATTATTTTGACACCTGGGCTGAGGTGCTCAAGAAGCGGGTACACCCACACTCCTGTAACGTGGTGAATCCAGCACACCCTGAAACAAAACAAAAATAAGAAGTACTGACTCTTACAGCCCTGTTTTTCAAAAGTAGCTTGGGCTATAGGCTTAGCTACTGTAACCTGAAAAGCAATTGTTTGAAAGGACTGCAAGCTGCAACTGAACYGGAGCACCTGGATGACATCCACCCAGAACAGGCATCACAAATGACGGAACTATGACTGATTTCCCACATTCTTACTGCTTTGTTTTAAATTTAATATGAGCAGTTGGCCAATTTTCATGTTCTGATGTAGGCAGGTATTTCCTTGCTGCATTTATATTTACGAGGAATACACACCCCTGTTTCGTGTGGCAGTGTGGAAACTGCAGCACCCTCTGTTCCAAGCGGGTTCTTTATCCAAAGAGCATTCAGGGTTCTCCAGGCTCTTCTACACAGCCCAACGCTCTGCTCTCTGCAGCGTCCTTCTTTCGTTTTGTACACATTTGTGTGTTTCTGCTGCTTCTCCTCGCTACACCTGGCAAGTGAGTCCGTTTTTGGGTTTGCCAGAAACATATGGTTCAGCTTCTCTTTGCGAGAATAATTTCTTCAGCACCTGTGTTTTAGGTTGCTCCTCCTTTTCTTTCAGTTACCTGCTATCATTTGTGATCTAATAATTTTTCTCTAAGTAGGATAAACATTTAAAAAAAAAAAAAAAAGAAACCACCTCATCAGTGAAATTCCACCCAGCTCCACACTCAATATACAGTAACGGAAAAGGAATGATGGTGGTCTGCTGGTGACAGAGATTTTTAGCACTCAGCTACAGTGGAGATTGTTGGTATGCTAACCCAAGAGACAGGGTGTCAGCTTTACTGCAGTGCTGCCTGAAGAAGCACTCCAGGTACGTGGTTTTGCTGTGTGTGACTGCAATGGACACCTGTACCCTCTGAAGGGATAGCTTTTGCATTGAGATCTGACATGGTGAGTGGTGAAGTCAGAGGGAGCAGAGTGAGTCCATATGTTCCAGTAGGTGGAAGCTAAGAAAGGCAAATGCTGCCAAACAACTGAGCAAACATCACGGAGGCTAACCGGGAAAAGTGCTCAGTGGAGACACGCTGGGGCCCGTGAGCTGCTGGGCTCTCTTCAAGAATGTAAATCTCTTCCTTTCTGACCTGGCAATTTGAGAGAGAAGCTCACAGTGAAGCACAGCTAGAGAAGACTCAGCAGCTGCACAGACTATTATTGATGGGGATTTCTACGTCCATATGATTTGCTTCACTTGCTGATACTTCTATTTGTTTAAGGAAGACTTCTGACCACCAGATCAACAGTCATAGGCTCCTGAAGGGCAGAGACACAGAAGTCCACCCAAAACTGTCACCATAAATGCCTGTCACATGGCGAGTACAGAATCCCTGTTTAATGATTATCCATCACCCTGGAAATGTACGTGGTTGTCATAGCTTCCCTCCTCCTTAGAACAGCTTTTATTACAGCCAAACCCTTAACAGTTGGACACTTCATGTAGGAATTTACATGTGTCAGTAAATTAATCTGCACGATCTAAATGCAGATTAAAAACCCTTTCTCCAAATGAGTTCACATATGGAAAATGATCTCTGTACTTTACAGTTATTTTCCACAACATTCTCCTGTGCCAGAATTAACCTGACAAGATAAAGGTATCTGTGAAAAAATAAAGGGTTCCTGTGTAACCCATGGTAACAGGGGATACCATGTTCCTCTTGATCGAAGAAAAAGATGGGACAGTTGGGTAGAAGGTAATGGGAAGTCCTCTACTCCCAGGCTGGCTTAGCAGGGAGTGTCTATTATTGCCTAATGTTTTTCAGTTTCATTTGCTTTCAGTTTATGATCATTCTGTGAAAGACAAGCTCCAAGGAAAAAGCTTGGAAAAAAGCCAGTGCTTCTTTTTCACTTATTTTCTCTGGTGTGATGAAACTGCCCAGTACTATAAAGCACCTTTACAGAGGGACTTTTCAAGGGACCTTCTAAACTGCATCTACGCAGCCAACTTCATAAACCAAGTAGAAGTGGCATTTACCAGAATGCAATTATGCTGGAGAGAGGAAATATTTTCTAAATCCAACCAATGAGTCACTGATGAACTCCCGAATGTCAGCGATCTCTGGTTAGTTCAGTCTTTGAGTACAGCTCGTGTACTCTGCTCTCTGCTGCCCGGCACGGGAGCCCATTCATTGCTTGGTGATACTGCTCATGCRTTCAGCGTAGCTGTTGTACGCCTGTCCGTGGTGCAGCCACACCGTAGGAACTCATGCTTTGAGCACAAGAGGTACCGAGCACCACTTGGGAGACAAGGGTCACAAACCCACCTGATCAGCCGCCCTGATCTTCCTTAAAATGAGCTGTACCATGCCGCTCGCTACATTGGGATGGAGTAATATTAGCCTTCTCTCCACAGAGTAGTGACACACTGACTATTCCTGCATTGTCTATACCACAAACGGGAGCAGCAAAGGGACGACTGCTGCCATGGAAACTTCACCTGATGGCCTTTCTTGGCGGGTTTGTTCCTGCTTGAATACAAGCTATCTCGACGCCACACAATAAAGGGCTGATCAACTGCAGGCATAAAGCTTCCACACGAGATTGCTGATTACTAATGTTAATGAATGCCTTCAACGCTGCAATTCTAGTAGTCATTATTCCTGTCCAACCTCATTATTAGATAAGCACAGGGGAGCATGCATTAAGATTTACTTAGGAGTGCAAATCTAGATCCAATTTAAGACTCTGTTATTGAACAGGTATAAAAAATGGGTCGTTTAGATAAAAATAAACGGAGGAGAAAAAGTTTAAGCTAAAACTGGACTGGCTACTTTTGAGAAGATAAAATTAACTTGAACCTCCCTGTGTTTTGGTTCCGTGGCAGCCCATGTAGACATAACCATGTGTTTTCAAAGATGAATGTGTTACAGGTCATCAAGCTCATTTAGCCATTTGTTAGAACTGGTAAGAAAAGAAGGAATGGAAATATTCACACATTGTATTCAAATTAAAATGTCTGTTAAAAAGAAGTGGTGATTTTCGGAAATTTTCAACCAGCTGGTGTAGAAATCAGAAAAAGCTATTTGAAAACACACAATATTGCTTCTTTTTAACAAATCTGTCAAAAATTTGACTTTGTGGCTGTTTTTCACTTCTAGCATACAGTAGATGTTGTATATCTCTCCCATCAAAGTAATCAGGAGGAAATGAAAACTATGCAGAGAAGATACATGTATATTTATTCTTTAGCTATAGATCTTTTGTTAATGAGAAAAAGTAACTACAAAAAATTGTCAGAACCTTGTGGTTTATGTGTGCTCTACCTGTCGCTTTGAGTAATGCAGCTGTTACAACAGCATGTGTAAAACTCAGTCCTGGTAGAAGCAAGCTCAACACGTGGATATAATGGCAGATAACCATGACAGCCGAAAGATTTTGCAACGGGAGACACGTTGCAGAAAATAGTTGCTTCTTCATGATGGCTGCTCTCAGCTATAGGAGTCTGAATATACTTGCACAGGCATCACAGCTTGGCGGCACATTGCTGTCTGAACTCTGAGAGTCTCCACCCATTTCCTGCCCAAGTTGAGTCCTTCAGCGAAATCTGCAGCCAAACAACAATCAGTACTGCATGTTCTGGAAACAGGAACTACTAGATGAGGGGCTGCGTAATTTTTCAAGAGCAGTGAATGAGAGGACACAGAATAATAATACATGTCATAAAATGGCTGAAGAGATCCCAACGTTCTTCCTCATAACAGAAGAAGCACTTCAACAGAACTCAGAGAAAATTCAAATCTGATAACGGAAATATCTTTCTGCATGTTACCTAATTAACCTCTGGGATGCTCTACCATCAGTGATACATCACTGAAATCAGGATATTCAAAAATGTTCTGAAGTATACAAGTTTGGAAGTCTACTTAGTCCACTCCTCTTCTCTGGGCCGTATCATGCAACTCTAGCAAGCTTCTGAAGTCAGGAGACTGTACAAGCAATAAGAATGTGTGCAGTTATGCTTAAGTTCAAAGAGTACAAGGTATATAAACCATCAAGACTGAAGGATCCAAGCATCTACTTTTTGACATGGGTTTTGGAAGAAAACTTTCCTTACAGGCTGGTTATTCCAAAATGGCCTCCTAAATCTTCTCCTGAAGCATCTGCCATTAGCTACAGCTAGAGCCTGGATACATGACTACTCTGATCTACCGTGGCAGTTCCTTCCTGCTTACTTCTTGCAGCAGCAAATCCTTTCCCACATCTTCTGTGCTGTTCAGGTTTCCAGTGACTGGCAGAAAGGAAGGCTGAATCTTTGGTCCCAAACAAATCCTAGGCCAGTTCCCGTTGTGGCTGCTCTTTACCACAGAACAGAACATGGGCATTTTCTATGCTTTTATTTCATGATCTTTCCTAGCATCACTCTCTTCCTTTTCCACAGAAAGCGAGAACTTTACCCAGAACTATTAAATTGTGGAATGTCTCCCAAAGGAGGTGATGGGCTTACAGCAGCTGAGTCATTCAAAACTTGAACGAACAAATCATTTGTGGTTATAGAGTAGGGACCAACCCTGTGCTTTCAAAGGCAGGAGTACAATGACCCACACTAAATCTGTTCTACTTTTGATTTCTAATACCGACTGATGTGAGGCACATTTTCATAAATCCTTACGTTTTTTTTATCCCCCAAAAAACCCCATAGGACAACTTGTTCTGCATCTAATCAGAATTGTTAAGATCTCAGCCGCATTAAGGTGCTAGGCTTCTTATAATACCAGCCAGCCAGGCCTAAGTCACCTACACCAGGAATGTACATTGTTTAGAAATTTTAAAGACTAAAAAGTAAGTTCAATAAACAGTCATCAGTTAGGAAACAACAGCAATCATCCCGTCTTGTTCCAGTTTCTTACACTGGATTCTTCTCATTGATCTGAGTGGTGCTGAACAATAGTGGTGGGTCATGTGGGACTGTGCTACTGGCATGGAGTGGCTTATGCAGTCAGAAGAAGACAAGTCCTGGAAAACTGCAGCTGCAAATAATGTCACATGCAAAACATACTCAGCATGACATGGTGCTGGCAACCTCTGGGATGAACAAAGCTTAGCAGAAATTTGTGTTTATGTACAGGTAGCTAGAATGACAGAAACTCCACAGATTCGCTGCAAGGTGTTGTCATCTTTGGAAGTCATCTATTTTGATAAATAATATTTCATTTTAAATATAGTAATGGTTGCTATGCCTTCTTGAGCTATATTTTAAGGAGCTGCACAAGCAAGTGAGAATGTATTATCCATGCACGTCATCTGTGATTGTACTGTTCCTTTGACTGAAACATTTGAGGATGTGGAGGTGGAGGGGAGCCAGAATGTAACAGTCCATAATGGCTAACAGGCTGAGGATCCATGCAGCCTTCTCTCGCTGAAAGCACTTCTGCTCTCCCACCCTCCTTCTGGGTCAGGTACAGGGGACGCTAATCTTCTCCTGGCCTATTTCTGCTGCTTCTACTTCTTCCTACTCTTTCCTGTTCTGAGTAGCTCTGGCTCCAACTCTTTTCTCCTCCTCTGCATTGTCTCATCTATCACCCACCTCTCCATCAGCCTTCCACTCTGATTTCAAAGCCTGTCTCTCTCTCCCCCTCCTAGCTTTTCCCACTTACTTTGCATGATTTCAGCTTTCAAGCTGCTGACCTGTGAGCTGCACATTTCCTTACCCATTTCTCTTTTAACCCATAGTTCTAGTTCATCTCTTTTACTTGCCTCAAGGACTTTTCACTTGTTTTTTCTGCAACCACTGATTCCTCTGATCTCTATTGAACTTCTGTCCCCAGCGCTCACTTCCAAAAGCATTCTTGACCCCCTCCCTACACACAGACCCTCAGCACACCCTAGCACAGCCATGCTGTGTATCTCCTGCTCCATTGGCACCAGCCACCTCAGAAATCCTTCTGGTTTCTCAATCCTGCCCTTCTTTATCGATATGGCTGTCAATTCCCACCAAGCTTCATGCTCTAACTCTCCACCCCTCTCTTCTCAATGTCAAGGTTTGTCCTAGCTGTCTGCACTCTTATCCCTTTGCCAACATCTGCTCTTTCTGATCTTCCTCTCCTTCTATGGAGAATCGCTAGTGGAAATCCTACAGCAAGGCTGACAGCATCGATCTCAAATTCGTTCCAAATTCTCAGTGTACATTCCTTTCTTAAATTCGTTCAAGAAGAATTCAGCAAATTACCCCATCTAAACGGTCTCCCTTGGCAAATCTATAGAACTCTCCAAAAGTCACTTCAAGAGAAACTTTATTTTCAAATGAAAGTTTAAAGGTACCTGAGCTCTTTAAATAGATTTATCGAAGAATGAAAGAATGAATCAAGTCCAAGCTTGGCACATGTGGAGGCAGCTCCTAGTGGATTTGAGATAGCAACAAGAGAGCAGATCAAGTCTTTTGCTCCCAAACACGTAGCCCAGCATGACTAGAGCAGTGGAGTCAGGTTCTTAGGGTCTGGTTTTTTGGCATCCTCAAGCACTCAAAAGCAGAGGGAATAAGAAAACCATTTTAAATAAACGTATTTGTCTCAGTTTATTTTAGGGACATATTAGGCTCTGATATTAGTTACCATGAGGTCATTCTTATTACAAGGAGCAACGTATTTCTGGCTCTTTTTCACTCCTTGACAACCAACTCCATACACCCATTGGCAGTATTTTCTGGTAGTACTGGCAAGCTCTTGGGTTTTCTTAGCACTGTCTAGATTTAACAGTTCAATACAAATTGTGACCTTTTCAAGCCATGCTAAATAAAGCCAGTCGGCCTTTCCCGTCTTATCCCATGGCCTTGATCCTGAAAGTCCATGTATGGTCTGCGACAGGCAATGCAAGTCTGTGAATGCTCTGCCTGGGCACAGTTCCTTAAGAGCAGGGGAGAGCTCCCCCTCACAGAGAGTGCATGAGCTAAGTGTGCCTACTCAAATGCTCTCTGACTGAAGGGAGAGAATGCAAAAAAAAAGGAAGAAAAATAGAAAAACATTTACTTTTCAAGAAAGGATGTTTCTCAGATAACATGTCTCTGAATAATGCTCAAGGGATATCAAGTTATTTAGCTATGTTCTTCCAACTTCAGTGATTCTATTCAGAATTGTTTGCCTGTTTTCTCATTTATCAAAAATATATAATAAAAGCTTGCTACTCCACCATCTCTTCCATATGTGAAAGATTCAGTCACATATGAAATAAAACAGAAGCTCTCCTCTACTTGGAGTTGGAAAAAATGCATTAACAAAATCAAACCTAAACAATATCCTCCTGTATGCTCCTTTACAGTACAAAGTGTGACATGATACATATATCATGTAGCATGGTAAGATGGTTTCAGCTGAGGTGGGGAAAGACTTCAAAATTCAAGGGCAAAACATAGAGAACATCTGATTAGCAACTGTCTCCACTTTATACTGAGAGAGTTGCAGTGAAAACACTTCTGATGAGGGAAAAATGATGTAGGGAGAAGGACAAATTCTCAAGCGGCAGATTCCTAACTTCTAAGTAAAAAAACATAGACCAAGAACTAAGCCCCAGCAGGGGACCCATGGACAACCAAAGGTACGAAGGAAGGAAGTTCCACCAGGCTGTATGTAACTAGGTCATTTGCAGGTGTAGTCTCATTTTAATGCACTGTGCTAACCTTGAGGGGTCTATAAGGTACACCAACAAGGGCAGCAAATCCGAATTAAGTAATTCCAAACCCTCTAAGTGATTAAGGTCTCTACTTCAATGTGGTCACTTAGCAGCAGGAAGACAGTGGACCTCAGCTGTGAAAGGTAGGCACAATCTGAGTGAGAGGGATGAAAAAAACCCCACTTTTCATACTTTCTGGTAGATTTTCCCAACCTGTGGAAGTCAGATACATTGTATTGATATAACCGAGCCAAGATTTGGCCTGCAGCCTCAACCACATCTTGGATAGAGACTTCAATAACACTTGTAGGCTGAAGACATGCAGAACTTGCAGATGACGGCACAGTGTAGCCTGTGTCTGCCTCCAGTCTTCCCCAAAGACCTTCTTTCGTAAGAGTAGAAGGGGAAATGGGCTGTAAGTGCAGAATTTAGCAGGATGACCTCTAGGCTGAATAAGCAATTGTCTCAGACCATCTTTAGAGACRTCACAACCTGGAAGAAGGTGAGTCACTTGAGAGTAGTCCTATCCGTTTTGGAAATAATGTACATGTAGGCAAAACCAATAAACATCAAAAGCAAAGGGAGCTGATCATAGGCTGCAACTGGGTATCTGCTTAGTAGTTAGAAGTTTCTTAATGCAGAATCTTCTTCCCCTGCTTTACTTGTCCAACAATTTCCTTTTACCTTGTACTTGTAGCTGTAGGATGTAGATGCACTGTAGTGGGCAGGATCAAGCCATATGAGTATCAAACTGATACTGTAAAAGCTTCTTAAAAGATTTTAAGACACCTCTGGTTTTACTTCACTTGCAGAACTGGATTGTTTCAATTTTCTATTCCTATTGAATACTATTGAATGTGCCTACTGAGATGATTTTGAGAAAACAGGAGTTGCCATAGGAGGTCAGATCACAGGTACAGTAACTCTGCCAACCTGTCTCTAGGCACCCTTCAGAGGAAGGTCGAGAAATATCACAGTTATGCATTATTATATGGGTTAAAAAAAAATAATTCCTTTCTCCTGAAGGAATCGTTACATGCCTTTTTGCATGAGGCTGTTCTTATCTTACAATTACAAATATTATTCTTTTTTAAGAAGGATATATATGTTTACAAAAGCAAATGGCAGAATGTGACTGTTACCCTGGGACACAACATCCCACTTCAGCTGGATTACTAGCATTTTATGATCACTCAGTGTGCGTGGATGTGTATGAATTGTCTCCTTCATTGGACTGAAGGGGCAAGTTGCATAGTTGAAGCGGTATGACAGTACTGCCTTGAGCCCGAGTTCCTCTCTAATTAGTTTCTTCTCACTTGTGGAAAAAGCAGTATTATCCACAATTTTGGAAAATATCCTCTTAGCTGAGGGAAGGGTGTTGTGAGGTGAGAAGAAAGAATATGAGAAGTAAACAGGGGGTCATGAAATGTTTGCAGAAAGGATAAGGATATATGGTATCAAAGGAACATTGTAAATAAAACAAAGGTTTAGTGAAAAATAAAATGCTAGAATGACCAAAGTAAATTAACTCTGTCATGTAAATCAGGTGCTTGAGTCGAAACTGACCAAAGACTTAATTTAATGTTGTGTAAGAAAGGTTATTTCTGTTTTAGTTAATTTTTCACAAACATTTGCATTTTTTAAAACAAACTTCAGAGTGTTTGGATTACTGGCTTATTCTGTAATCAATTTTACAGAAAGAATTTATGAACTAGTAAAGAAAAAAGACAGTGTTCTATCTTTTCTGTTGCCGCTTAAATACTGATGCAGGAAATCATTTGCCTATTCTCAATTTTATTTGATAGAACAAAAACCTTAAGCAATAAAACTAAGGTCCAAGAAAAACATTTAGCTTGAAAAAAGGTTGAAAAATGTACCCTTGGAAAGACCACTGCTTACATGGGATTGTTCAACAAATTCCTGTTGTGTGAGGTTTGGCATATACTTTCTAAAAATATAAGCATCTGGGGAAACCAGACAAAGCCCAGGTCTTGGACCAAACGAGGCATGCAGCATGAATCTGTTAGCGATTATATCCATAATGAAATATGTGCCCAAATTTAGCAGTACAAAACCCCCAATACAATATGAAAACACAGCGTGTGCAGCCCTTACCATAAAATATAGCCAACAGCGAAGGTGCACACTGCAGCCAGTCCACAGCTCCTGCTGGGATACTGATGATGTGTTGTTCTCATCTCGATTAATACAAAGGGCAAAACTGTTGTATGCTGCAAAAAACAAAACAATGGGGGAAAACCAGGTGAATTACAAAAACCTGAAGACAATTTCTTGATGGTCTAGAAAGACAAGGTAAAATGACTCTATAAAGTTGATCAATAACCCAAACAATATTGTTGCTATAATGTCCAATTGTTCGAGAGAGCAGAGGAAAACTGAGTGAGCAGAACGTGCTTTTCCTTTYGGCCAGGAATGCAAGGTGGAGACTCGGTGAGTAAAAATGGGATGTGGCATGAGGGGCATGGGTCCCAGCCCCAGTTTGGCCTTGCAATCTTTGCCACATCACAAAGTTATTTTGACCATTCAAGTTAGGAGGCAATGCATCTGATTTTCAGAGACTCTAGGCACAAACAATGTCAAATGAATGAATATAAATTGAAGTATTTAATGCTTCTGAGAATTAGGTTTAAATGTATCTCAATCTGGGGACTTGAAAACAGGGGACATATTTTCAAATGATAGCCTCAATACCTCTGTTCCTCCATCTGTAAGACAGGAGCAATTATCTTCTTCGGAAAGGTGTTGTGAATCTTAATTTGTTAGTTGTTGTGCAAAATGGTTTTAGATTCCCAAATGAAACATATGAAAGCCAAAGCTGTAAAAACCATTTTCAGCCACTTGTCTTTATTTAGCTGTGAAAGTCCTTATTTTGTCATTTTTCCATACATATTTCCTACACTGCCCCTTCTGAGAAGGTCTGTTCATCCAATTAATGTCAGCAGCATGAAAAATTGCATCTAGCCTGCCCCCAACACTCGATGTCTAGATTTCAGAGTGCTGGCAGGCATGAAAATATACATAAGCGAAGCACAAACGTGCCAGGAAATAAACCCCATCATTTCTCAATACACAGCTCACCTAGAACCAGCATTAYTGGTGACTTCAGAAACATACCCTGCCTTGCCACCATGCGAACAAGTTATCACTGGTGTCTAAAGGGAATTACTTTGGTGGAGAGCTTGGCTCTGGGGCTTGGTGTGACTGCGACTGTGAACTCTCCTGCCCAGTCCACAGGGAGGTCTGCAGGTGCAAGGATTGCAAGGGAAGCCTAAGCCCTAAACCAGGTTCAATCCTTCCCTAAGCACTTGATCACCAACTGGAAAAGAAGGTTATGGCTTACGTTGGCCACGTTCTGCCATCAGATGCGCACATGTAGTTCTGGGGGCAGCTGGAGGGCCGGATTTGTAAGTTTGTAATAATTATGCTGTAAACCCACACTGATTTTCACCAACGTGAAGGCAGGACAGACATAGAGTAGAAATATCCTTGCATGGATAAGACGTCCAAATGAGAGGAAACAAAGCAGGGTCTGAGCCTTTAACAACTGCGGAGAAGGAAGAATTGTTTGAATGGGAAATGATAAGATAATGGAAATGCTCTGGCTCAGAGATGTAACATAATTTGAATTGGATAACTGCTCTGATTTTCAAGGCATTAGTAATTAATGACTAGCATTTGGAGAATGTCAGGTGGATAATACAGCAGTTAGGGGAGGTTCCAATTTCTTCATCTTTGAACAACTTGTTCTGCCTCCATCCCTTTAAACAATATAAATCAGCATCAAGGGAATGCAAAGACGTTTTAAATGTGGTCTGCAACAGAGGTGCCCACTAGTAGATGAGAGGTCTATAAACTGTGCAGGACCTTCAGAGTCCATTAACAGGGACTGACAGCAAAGCAAGCCCTGGAGATTCACCTGTATGTCTTACATCTGTATGGAAAAGGTCTTCAGACAGAGATCAGTACCTCACTCTACATAGCCCCCAAAGCAGGGTAGCTGGAGGCTGTGCAAACGTCTCCTGCGCTGCCTCCATAACCTCTTCAGAGAAAAAAACAGAAGACAACAAAGACTTTTAACTCCAAACCCCACCCTTGATATTTCTTGAATGATGTATTCTTGTGATCCAGTCACTTAGTCTTAACTCCTCACTACACGGATGATGGTTACAGAGCTTGTGAGCTCCGTTTCTCAATTGAAATGTTTACTGCTTTAGCTACTGCTTGTTGATGCGCTCTTCATTGATGATAACAACTCAACAGCTTGCCAATTAAAAAGTAGTTAAAATAATTTCAGCAATCAACCCTTAATCTAGAGTTCTTTTCTCCTTTCCCTCCTCTCAATTCCTGTGATTATATAACAAAATAGGTCATTATTTTCCTAAATTCTCCCTTCTGCTCTTTTCTAAAGGTAAGAGGGGAAAAAAGAGGATAATGAGCTGTATCACTGAAGAGTTTATGTACAAAATCTTGTCAAAAGTACAGTGCAATTAAAAGTGTAAGGAGAAAATCAGAGACGTGTATCTTTAATCTTCGTCTGTTACAGCAAATGTCGATGCTAACTGCAAACACTGCAGTTTTACAAATCCAGAGTATGAACTTTGGTTTAAAATCTTATAGTGAAACCGCCACTCTAAAAAGCTGTTTCAGATGCTTTACCCAAACTACAACCAAGATAAAATTTCTCTTTCCTACATTTCAGCCCCTCCAAAAACCTTAATTTAAAAAACATGAAATTTTGTAGGCAGGGATACCTTCTGTCAAACAGTGCCAGTTAAAACTCTGGAGCTATAAATACCAAATTTGAATCAGATTGGCACCTGGACTGAAGCCTAGTGAAGGTRAGCAGGGGTCAAATGTGCTTGGAGTGGGAAAGCTGCAGGAGGCCAGAGATTTCATACCCTCTAACGTTTTTGCCACCTGATTTCTGAATAAACTTGGGCCAATGGGAATCTGAGGCTTAGAGAGAAAGTAACAATGATGCTTCCTTGACTTGTTTGTTAAAGATCACACCGTGCTGACCAAAGATGCCCAACTGGTGTCTCCGGGACTGGTCCCTTTTACTTACTGGCYGGCTGGAGGACAGCACAACATTTCTCACCTTGTTTGTCAAGGTATCTCCAGGGGCTTACTTGTGAGAAGACTAAGGAATGAGGAAGTTCAAATAACAAGGAGGTTTAAATGGTGAGGATGATTAGCTGCTCTAACAGCTTTCCAGTAATTGCTATTTTGCACCATTTAAAGTCTTTAAGAAAAGGGCAAATGTATAATTAGAGTATAATGACTAGTATAGTATTGTAATAGTAGTAAACTATGCTAGCACTAGTAATCAATGCTATATTGATAAGGCACTTTTATTATGGACTAAGTATTTACAAGCAAAACTGCATTTTTACCTGGACAGGTTATTCTGCTCCCACTGAGACCAGCTGCTCCTGTGAGACTGTTTTGCCTGTATGACCATGCTGACACTAGAGACTTGAGCTGAGCAATGCTGTGGGTACATCAGGGAGCACCCTCTCCATCAGCCAGGAAGGCGACACTCGCTGCACGTGCGCCCTGCGGTGACCGCAGGCTTGTGGTAGGGGGTAGCCCCCAGCCCTGCTGCGGCAGCAGCGAGGGAGCTAACGAACCCTATCATTAGCAGGAGCTCTTAGCTTGGGCTCAGTAACTGTATCACCTGCAAGAAAATGTACCCCGTCAGCTTCTCCCGCCACTACTGAGGTGCTACCTGCCAAGGTGCCCTCCCAGCCACAAACCCCTTTTTCTCTGGAGTGCCAAGGCAGTGACCCTYGGACCCATTTTCAACCCCTCTCTGAAGGATCCATCTGCCAAGAGCGCCTTGTGAGTTGAAGCATGGCCGTAAGCCCCCATTACCCGGCCACAGCATTGCCCTGCTCAGACCCCTCGTGCCCCGTCACGGTCTGTCCCTGCTGCAGGGAAGGGGACTTTGACAGATCTTTATGCTTGCTAGATCTGCTAGCCAGTGCTGGTCTCTGCAGAGCAGCAAGCTGCAATTTCCTCCCCATTTTGTGTCCACCACACAGCACTGCTTCCCGAGGTCCCATCATCTACAAGTGGGGAAGAAATGTGGCTTGCCGAATCGTCAACTGCTGGTAACGATGCATGAAAACAGAGAAACCAGCCTGACATGCRGAGCTCAGGTGGAATTTGCAGGAATTATCATATGGAGAATTTGATCCAGAAAACACTTGGGAGACTGACTCCACAGGAGCAACCTCTGAGTGAAGCTGAATTAGCACACACTGCAAAAAAGCCACCCCGAGACCTGCAGGTGGTTAATTCCTAGAACCACTGCCATTGCTTCCTGAGAGAAGCTCTGCTCATTAATGACTCTTTAAAAGATATTTTTAAAATACGCACCACCTCCCACATGGTATGTATGTGCCTAATGACATGTGAGACTGGAAAATCACATTACAAATAGGCAGCACATCTGTAATGTGGGCTTGACAAGTTGAGATTTGATGGAGGACTGTGCTTCCCCATTTGAGGTGTGTGCTGCAACAGGTAGTTGGAAAAAAAGACTTTACGCAAATCAGGTACATTAAGAAGGAGTTCTGTAATAGTCTTTAGGCAAATTAAGTGCTCATTCCTGAAAGCCTGATTATATATTTTATCTTCCAACCAGTAAGTGCTGCTTTTTTTAACACTGTTTTCATCAATACCTTGCTTGGCCTCTTCTCCTCCCTTAACTGTGTTTTAAAGGGAATGTTAAAGCTTTCCAAGAGGTGCTAAATTGACAGCTTTGTGTATTGGTATCTTCTGCCCTTAGCACAAATATGGCAATGCTATCTTCCCAAGTCACCCACTCCTGATCTGCAGAGACCGTCCAGAACTACCTTTACGACAAGGAGTTCAGTCTAAAAAAGCATCTGCTTTCTCAGATGTCCAGTCAGTATGCAGAAATTCTGCAGGGATGGTGAAACCGTTTCGGGATCACATAAATTGTGATTATAATTCACTTCAACCAACAGAAGACTGCGACTCGTTACTCAATTTGATCAGACTAAAAACTATAGGGTATAGGACATTTTAGTTCAATGGAGATACTGTGGACCTCTACTGAGAGGGCTTCAGTGTGACATTCAGCCCATGCTCTTAAGAGTCAGCGAAAGCCCACTAACAAGAAAGGAGGCCTTGCAACTTTGATGTCACCAACATTTTAACTGATGGACTGGGAGCCTCCTGGAAGTGCTGGTGCTCCCTGGAACAAGGAGGCTGCAGATGGGTCTTCACCCACAGAACTTACGCAGCCCGGGACCTGGAGGGCTGCGTCCACCACCTGAAGCTGCGTCCGTGTCGAAGCCTCAGCCCTGGCAGGGGCAGCTGCTCCAACATCTGCTGGGGAAACTGCCCTGCAGCACACTGCCACCATGCCTGAGACTTACACTGGTGCGAATTTGACGGGGGCCACCTTCTTTGCACCCTGCTGTGCAACTGCTGCATCTGCTGGCTGCCTCTGCTTTCTGTCTTTCTAAATTCCTCTCTAAAATCTAGTTTCCATCAGTAGGATGTTACCCTTCACTTTTTTCCTGAGCTCACCACCAGATTACGTGTGTTAAACAGCTGCTGCATGTCAGAGTGAGTGAAGCAATCCGTCTGCATCTCCTTCTTACCTCTCAGGGGTTTGTGCAGCACCTTGAGATTAAAGGTTTTACAGAAACGACCAGCAAAATGACCTATGCCCGTTCCTCCTAATTTAAAATCACTACTGGTGTATTCACCTTAGAAACGAATACTAACAGGCCTAAAAATCCCTACAGTTGTAGTCAGTGCCATTTGTAGAGTAATAGCAGTAATAAAGCTGCATTTTCCACATGCTCCTAGCAGAGTAATGTGGAGAACCAGATCAGAAACTAGTAAAACAAGGGGCATGATTATGATTTACTCGTTGAGAAACTTCTGAGAAAGGAACAGCTGGCAAGAGAGTATTTATGTGTCATCTGAAGGATGATACCTTCCACCAAGGCAGCCTAATCCATAAAAAGAGCAGCAGGATATCAGAGCTGGATACATAATAAATTGGAATCCTTGAGTGAGACTGAGCCCTTCTGAGACTGAAAGCACTGGTAGCACTTTTCCTCTTACAAATGAGAAATTATGACTATTAACTGAGACAGGCTGATGCACAGGATGCACTCCAAGGCAGCCACAGACAGCTCATTAATTGTTATTGTAGGTTGGAGGGAGGAAGAAGTATTGTATGATCTAAACAAAGACCAATACCCTATAATGCCACAAAACACACGAGCCAGAGATAACCATTTTCAATCAATATAAGAGTGTAGAGTTCTTTGAAAAGAAAATTAACACTTCCTCCTTAATGTTACCCCATCTTTTCCTCTTTTCTGTAGATAAATACAGTGGACATGGCATATCTGACTTAACAGGAATTGTATCATTTTCTCCATGCATACTTAATGTTGACAGGTTTGTTCTCGTTTCTGACACATGCAGTACGTACTATATATTGAAATAGCAGTGTCAATCTGATCTCACCCCTATGACTGTATTAGTGTCAGGGAGGTTATATATAGGTGTTTATCTATAGAATTTCCACAGTGCCAATCACTGAAGCACTTCAACACCTCAGAAGTGTTACTAAACATACCCTCACAGCAGCCTTGATCTATAGGGGCAGGATATCCTATCCCCATTTTGCAGGAGGGTAAGATGGAGATGGCATGTCTCACTTGAGGTTACATAGGGTGGCTATGGAGGAATGGAGAACCACATCGTATTCCTCAGTCCCATTCCTGGGTGTCAGCCTAGGATGAGCAAGCACATATAGAGAAGTAACAAAAATTTGGTATGAAAGCCAATCTACTCATTCAAGTTTATAGCTCTGAGACATCTTGGCCCTTTCAGCMTCTCTCAGTTGTTACCTTGATCGGCCTTCTGTCCTGGTTCCCCTCTGCTTTTGGAGGCTTCTTCAGTTGCCTCCCTCTGAGCTGTCTGTCTCTCTCCCACCTCAGCTCCTGCTGCTTCAAGCTGCTTCCTTGCACCTCCCATCCTACCAGCCCAAGCGACCCCTCTGTGCCCTCCTGGCCCTGATTCAGCAGCTCCCAGGGTGATGCATCCTCGCTTCTGTCTTGGCCTCCTTCAGTCACCACAGGTCTTCCCTTCACATCCATCAGTATGTTTGGCAGGCACAGGTAATGCCTTAACTTGACACAGCAAAATCTTGGTCACTTGGACTTGAAACAAGATGATGGCAGGGACGGGATGGGACAGGACATGGCACATTTCGTATAGCAAAATTGTGCAAACCAGTGCCACGCTGCCAAGCGGAACAGCATTGCTACATGTTTAATTTTCTTTAACTTTGTATAATTCAATATAACTACTTTTAATGCATGTTGTATCCAGATGTCATTAAACACATGCAAAGTGCAATGTCACATAAGTCACCTCTCTCTTTTTGCTGGGATCCCTTAGCAGGCTTTCTGTTCCTTCTGTGCTGTGCCCAAACTCCCCAGTCAGCTCCCAACAGCGTGCGCTGCACTACCGTTAGGAGACTTTTAAAATACACGAGAATCAACAAAGCCCAGGTTCTGTGCACTCAGCCACAGCTGAGCAAACCCTGCGAACCTCAATTTACTTTCAACCTCAAGTCCTTATTTTTGCCACAAAATCCTTAGAAAAAACACGCCACTAACAATGTGGAACATACACACACACACATCCTGTGCAAGGATCACTCATTAATCACAATGTTATGCAAAGTAATTTTCCTACATATTTTGTTCAGCTTATTTGCCTCTTACCAGTTAAACCACTTGCCCTAGAATTTCTTAAACTACTATTTGCAAAAAGGTTTATCTAGGCAAAGAAATATATTCTTGTCTCCTACAATTATCCTTAAAATCAATGTTTATACACACACTCTCTCTCTCTCTCTCTCTTACATGTATCATCGAGATTTAATTTGCATGAATGAATGTTGACTGTTTATGCAGGTCATGCTGAAAAAGTGCTAGTGAAGTCATTGAGCTTCATGTATTTCTAGCACAAAAATCACTAAAGAAAGCTTGCAGATGTATTTTAGCAATGGTTTAAAACAATTTTACTCATATGGAAAACAGCATTCCTCTCCTTGGAAAGCCAACTCCTTCCATATCATGAGTCTAATTGCACAGGCCTCAAAAGGAGAAAATAATTTCTATCAATATGGTTTCTAAATCTCTTTAACTGACTTGAAAAGTTTATCTGTACATGAAATGTGCCATGTTAAATTCTAATATCTGGCAATCTCCCAGGGCTAGCACTAAGGCTTTCACAGAAGGGTATTTTTGGCTTCATGATACCCAAAGTATTCTCTTTCTAACCTGAAGACATTGGACTCCGAATCTGTCACTGGTCCAGGACTGAATATTGCTTGTCCTGGGCTTTGGGCCAGTGTAATCTGGGGAAAGAAATTCCACATTTGGGAAAATCAAGAAACCATTATTTGGCAGTTTCTTTTTCAAATGGTGGCTCTTTGATGCTATTTGGAAATTTAAAATCTTGGAAGTCGTTATTGAGGAGGTGGATTTATTGGGTGTTGTGCAGGTGAGGTAGCCAAAGGTCAAACTTTGGTCTATCACATGGTGACTGCAACTATCTGCAACTTGGTTCAAACAATTTGTCTCACAAGACATTGTCATTATCTTTATTTAATTATTTCTTTATATTATACACGCAAAATCCTTTAATAAATAACTCTAGAGGACGTAACCTCCTAAGCTTTTTTGTTCTCATATTACAGAAAGCAGTAGCAGACTAACGTGAGCGTGGTCTCATTGCTGCACCCAGTGATCTGTTGGCAACCAGTTTTGCATGATGTGCATTGCCCTGTGTCTTCTAAATAGTGCGTAGTCCACTGYGAGGCAGAGGTGCATGAGGGAAGAGCTTCTCAAGCAGCAGTGTGCATGCCCCTGGCCAAAGCRCTGCACTAGCATCAGCTCCACATTCCTCCAGCCTGTGGAACGGCACAGGGCTAAGCTGTGCGGCAGCAGCTGGACACTGGCAGCTCCTGCTGAGTGACCTGATGACCGGTGATAAGCCATGGCCGGGCACCAAAGCAGCTCTCAGCTCTGCCCTCAGCTTTGCTGACAGCACCTGCTGCAGGAAAAAAACGCTGCTGGTCTTGCACTCTGTGCTCAGGATGCAGAAGCCAGGCGAAGGCAGGGTCCAGAGGTACCACAAGATTAGTAAGACCAGGAGTGATGTGCTTTCAGTGGGTAAGGCACTAGCATGTGCTGGGGTGCAGGGAACAGAGGGTATGTGGTGGGGGTGTAGGGAAGGCAGGAGGCATGGGCTGGGGTCCTGCATTTGTTGAGGGGCAGATGGGGCAGCAGCTATGGTTGGAAAACTTGTTGAGGGGGAAAATGAGTTTGTGCAGGAAGGCAAGGGAAGAAAGATGGAGGTGCAGCCCTGCTTGTGTGTCTCCTAGAGCTGCTTCTCCTCTGCAAAGACGGCACGTAAGCAAGCAAGCCTGCGGAACATCCTGAACTAAGGTCTTCTGTCACGAAAACACACTGACATTCCCTACTTGTTTTACCCACTATATGACATACTTTATTTAGGAGAATCATTCCGCTTCAAATGCAGTTAGTTCTAAATGCTATTGTCCATGTTAAAACAATTGTTATTTTGATTGATAGTAAAAACCTACACACTACAGTAAAGGCAGCAATGTCAGACACAAAGACATTACAAAATCTATAACCTGACCCTTTAAAACCTGACTTGAACTATCAGATTTGACTTATGAGACTAGTTACAATAGTGCTTCATGCAAAAAGCATAAGGTTAATGCTGGAGCAGGCAAAGTTGCCAAAAACACCCTGGCATAATTAATCAAGAATATTTCAAAAACAGATCGCCTCCAAGAGGTTATTGATTTCCTGTCATGACACGTTTTCCTCAAGAGGTGCTACAATGCTATGTATCTGAGATGTGCTGGTGTGTATTTTTCAGTGACTAAGCCTTGATCTATCTTCTTGGATCCCTGCCACTGGTGCATTGACATCTGCAACTACTCATGTTTGACAGTCTCATGCATGAACTATGTGGCTTCCAACTTGGATGGGATTAGTATAGGAGACTTTCTGAATACTTCAAATGTAATTGAAAACAGATAAATACAAGGGTCTCAAGAGGGTGGCATACTTTTTACAAATGGAATCACATTAAATCACGTGTATACATGCTTAGACTGAGAAAGATCTCAGTGTTAACCAGTTTAGTATGCAAGAAAGTGTTTGCCCTTGTTCTTAAATATGTATGAATCCTGATAACGTCACATCTTTCTAAAATCCAAATATGCTGCATGGCTAAAGTGTGGTTTAGACAAGCATGAAAAGGTACACATTTGGGGAGAAGGTGGGGGAAGAGGAATGTATTCGGAGACTGGCAGGTGTTTTGCCTTTCATCTATGCTTGAACTAAGGCATTCATGTCTTCTGTGAACCATCCCTGCCAAGTGATGAGAGCTGAAGACAAACTATACATCATGTAACTCAAGATTATATTGTTATAGTGTCAAATGTCAGCAAATAAGAAATGATGTTTTCTTTTAGAGCAAAATTCAACCATGCTCCTTACATAAAACACACTTCTATTTACCTGTTTTTCTCGGTAAATGTGGACATTGATATCGTAATCTGTAAATGTATTTCTGTACATACTTACTGAATACTGTAAAATAGAGGATGTAAATAAAAATGACACTAACACTGCTGTACAGAGTTTATCTTTCACATTTCCTTACTTTTTTAGACTTTGAACTCTGCAAACATAAGTAATCTTGCTTTAATGCAGATAATGCAGAGCTCGATAAATCTTTTAATGGGAAATGGCCTGCTATTTCCTGCTGTCAAATACCTGTTTGAGAATTGCAGTGATGGGCAATATATGAGCATCACAAGAGGACAGCAATACTGAACATATGTGATATCAAAGGGCTCCAAGACAATCAGGTTGCAGTGGAGCTGTGATACCCATAGTCTTAAAGCTATGGGCTTCTCTGGGTTGTCTTGCAGAGTCTGGCCTGATTTTTTCTGTCCACCTTAACCTTGATATGCCTGTCTCTGCTTCCCTCRCTAACAGCTCTGTCCCCAGCCAGGCTGATCTCACTGAGCTATCAGTGACCTGTATGGCTTTTCTATTTCAGATGTGAAAAAGGAGGAAGAGCTGGAAATGAGATGTGATTCTTCTTATCACATGGTAGCATTTTTCCTAGCAAGGAGGGGAGCAGAACTGTTGCATGTGTAAAGTCAAAGTCAGTGGTTCCTGGGAGAGCAGTAGCTGAGGGGGAGGGTTGCAATGAGATGAGTGGTCTCATGTCTCATAATCTGGAGAACGCTGAAGGAAGGAGGGGTTCTTGTCTGCCTGGTGTCGCAGCTCCTGTCATGGAATAAAATCCTCAAGGACTTCTGCTCCAGCCTCCCAGCAACAGAAATCAGCTGAGGTCCGAAGTAGTTAATGTGATGTACCCCTTGGTCTCGTTCCCAGGAGCCTGCTAAATGTGGTCTGAGAAGTTCATCAGTCTGGTGATACTTGTAGTATCATAATGCATTTTTCTGGTACTAGAAAATTTATCTGTATTCCCCTATTGCCACAGGGATTCAAGACAGAACTTCTTTTGCAGCACCTGCTCGTAAAGCTGTACAATCGGTCATCTGTAAAGTTTTGCCATGTATCCTTCAGCTGGTCTGATCTCTTCTGCGCTGGGGGATGGATGCCAGTATTGAGACTGAGGTCACCCACACATGCAAGTGGTTCATGACACTTTTTCTTTAAAAATAAGAAATAACTTTTTTAACTGTGAGGGTGATCAAACACTGGAAGTGGTTGCCCAGAGAGGTTGTGGAGTCTCCATCCTTGGCAATATTCAAAACCTGACTGGACACTGTCCTAGGCCGCTGGCTTTAGCTGACCCTGCTTGAGCAGGGGGGTTGGACAAGATGCTCTCCATGGGTGCCTTTCCACCTCAGCGACTCTGTGATTCTATGACCCTGTGTCCCTAGTTGCCTGGCTGTTACAGTCACTGGCCTTTATATCCAGTCTTGTCCTCAGTACCTCTTCTTCCATCTTCCCTCCCTGGCCAAGGTTGGGTCTGTAAAAAGTTGCTGCATTTTGTACATGGTCTTTGATACCATCCCCTTGGTTCTCTGGGGTGAGAGCAGAAAAGGAGAGCCGAACCACCCTGGCCTGCAGCATTTCCACCCTGTGCAGTTCAGTCTCTCTTGTTCAGACTCTCAGAGTATTTTCTAAATAGCCCTGTAACTGTCACCATTTTGTAGCTGAGGAACAGAGAGACGACAGGAAGGCCCCAGTTCTACATGTGGTGTCCTCATTGTTAATGATCCCATTGTGTGTGAATGTGTGTTTGAGGTGGAAGATTATGGGGATGCCTTTCAGGTGGGAACGCACTGGCCAGTCACTAGACACATTTCGTAAAGTTAGCTAKAACATTGTTCTGTTGCAACTAAAATACTCAGAGTGAATACAAGTGCAAGAATTGCAGAGTAAACCCTTACAAACAAGGAAGATCACTACAAATGTGTCACTGAAGAGGGATAACAGTGATTCCGAGCTGCCTGAGACTATCTGATTGACAGAGGCCTTATACTGGAGAATGGCATCTGTTGGGAAGGGGAAAACGCACATTTAATTAAGAGCACTCCAACTCCACAGCAGTGATATTTTCCACTGGAAGGGGGCAATAAGGATAACCTCATTACTAAGGGAAAGACCAGAGAACCGCGTCAAGTGCACCTGGCCAGAGGGCAGGTGTGGGAGCCAGCATGGTAGGCCAGGTGGGCACAGGAAGCTGGGCGAGAGAAAGAGACCTCTTGAAAACAGCAGGTTAGCTGAGAAAGGCTGGTTAGGGCCTCCATCTCCAGAACCGGAGCTGCAGCCACCTCAGCTGTGCTGGCTGAAAGACAGACTTGCTCAGACTTGGGTCTGCGCCAAGCCAGGACAACAAGGTATGAGGAGCCCATGGTGGGAACAGCAAGGATGGCGGCTACTCTCCCAGGCTTGAGAAGGAGGACTGAGTTAAGAGCATTGCAAAGTCAAGCCAGAAAGAGAAGAGACTTACCAAATACTGTTGGTTTATTCATCACGGGCTTCCCCATGGTATTTTTTTTCCCCACCAGTAAGGCTGTCTTTGCTTTAAGCCCTTGGAGCCACTGCTAGCAAGCAGTTAAGCACTGCTGCTTAGGGGCACCTGTGTGTGTAATTCACTTCTGCAAGTTTCTAGGTGGGCTCTTGTGCCAGTGTTATTTTCAGCAAGAATACCTAAGTGATCGAACCCGGCCCATTTGACTGGCAGCAGTGCTGGGTAGAGAGGGTACATAACGTACACCCACACCAGGCTGCGCGCTCGGCCCTCTTGTTTCTCCTCTGCTGCTGCTGCTGTAGCGCATTCTTAGTGGGTTACTAAACTTTGTATTGGCATTTCTGCAGAAGGTACCTGGCAGTAGACTGGTATTAGTATTTTAATTACTTGACCTATTGGCCTGCCTTGTTTAGGAGTCTTCTTTAGCCCTATAACCAACTTCTTAATGCTCTCCACTATTGAACAAAATTAAAACATAAGGAAAAGCTTGCTGCACTGATGAAATGTCTAAAAGCAGCGAACTACTATAAAAAGACTTGAAACTATATTATGGTCCTTAGATAAATCCTAAACTTTAAACAGTTATCTCTAGTACATTCTCCAGTGCATGACACTGTTTTCTCATCTCAGGAATATCAGTTACCATTTTGCCGTTTTACTGCAAAAAAAAGCGCAAAACAAAACCAAAACCCCAGACTTTTTAGCAAACTGGGACGAAAAGTACATTAAGAGACCCTAGATAACCCACAGTCACTACGGGATCGGCAGAGATTACCACAGTATAATTCGTTGTGATGGTGGTATATCATTAGTCTTATTAATAATTAAAATAACTTCTGACTGTCAGTATGCTTTATAAAAACTCCAATTAACCCTTATAACTTTTCTGTAAGACGGGGGAAAAAAATAAAAGCACTTTATCAGTGAAGAAATGCACACAAAGAAAGAAAAAGCATCTTGTCTAAACCAAGGCGATAAGCAATCGGTGATGGATTTTGTACTGGAATGCAGGTGTTGGCAATGCCTTTGACTGGGCTCAGCCCACGTCACCACACCACTCCCCTGTCAGGAGGTCAAAGTCAGAAAAGTCCTGGTGGGAAGTCCACAGCTACTT
The DNA here is from genome assembly GCA_035582835.1 of Phoebastria nigripes. Taxonomy (NCBI): domain Eukaryota; kingdom Metazoa; phylum Chordata; class Aves; order Procellariiformes; family Diomedeidae; genus Phoebastria; species Phoebastria nigripes. Next base: position 426,700 of record JAYKAV010003114.1, read on the forward strand.
AAGGGCTTGAATGTACTGACCTCAAACATTCATGGCAGTGGGAGAAGAAAATCACATGGATAAAATCCAATAGCTTAGGCACCCAATCAAAGCAGGTTATTTCAAAACTTTTTATTAAATGTGAGCCCATCTGCCTCTCTAAATGTCAATGTAGACATGCTAGAGGAAACACAAAAAGGCCAGAGGAATACTTGGGCTGTTGCCTGTGAAATTTATTCTTGTTCTGACTCCTCTCTGCTGGTGAAAGCAGAGAGCAACTGGGGGCTTAAAACTAATGGACTTCAGCTTCAGGGCGACTTCAGACAGGGTCCATGAGTGTGAGCCCAGGCTTAGCAGCATGCCTCCCAGTGACTCATATGGTGGAGATTCAAAGATCCATGGCATGCCTTCAGCTAGGCATATCTTGGGAAGCAGAAAGGATGCAGTAGTAGGTTAGGGAGCCAGGAACATCACAATAATATGGGGGAAGGAGTTCCTGTACTGTTTCCAATCTCCCCTTCCCAGGAAAAGTCACAACATATTTGGGAATAACCACAAGTCTAAAGAAGCTAACAGAAACTGCACTTTGGTCTCCTCCTCCAGTCTGCCTTCAGATGGGATCAAGGGGCTGAAATAACTCTAGCAATGTTTGTGGATGACCTCATGGTGGCTAGGGACATACTACAAACCTCTATGCCACAACCGCTGTCTAAACAAATACTACTCTGTCTCTCCCACACAACAGCTGAGAACCTGGCAAACACCAACCAGCATCTAGCACTCCTGTAAAGCAGGGAAGCACTGTGCGTGTTTTAAAAGGAGAACTGGGTTATCAAAACTGTAAATTATTTGCACACAGTACGTAAGTGGCAGCACTAAGAACTGTGCCTTGATCCTTCAGGAAACCTTCTCTGCTCATCCTTCTCTACTGGTAGCTGAGACAGAAGCTCCTTCCCTCAGGCAGAAGGTTCTCCCTCTGTGCCGGGGAGAATGAGCTGGCGGTGGGGCACGAGCACTCTCTCAGCTGAGCCCCCCTGCATGGCTGGGTGCTGGTGACCGGGGGGCATAATGCTGCAACTGCTTCCTTTGCCCAAGCAGGACTTCAGGAGCTCTCTACTCTACTTCCCCCAGAGAACTTTACAGATGATGGACTGTTTTGGCCAAAAAGCGTAGAGGCCTTCTCACTCTGCGTCTGGGAGAGGTCAACAGCTCCTCTAACCAGTAAATCCTTGTCTGAGAGTTGAGAATGGCAGATATGGTATTAAATCAATTGTTTACAGCTGCTTTTGTGGGGGGAAGGTTAATACAAAAATCTTTTGTTTTTGAGAAATGAAAGCAATGTGGATTTAGGCTTTCTTTTTTTTTATCTCGAAAGAAAAAAACAATTCTAGTTTTTCCCCTGAAAAATAAAAAATAATTGAAGTATTTATTTGATTCAATCTGAAAAGCCATTTTTCATTAAAAAGTAGTCTGAATTTAATATGTGACCAGCTCTGGTGGTAAAGTAATTGACCAATGATATTAAAAAAATGTCCCAATGCCTACAATTCCTTTGTGAAGAACAGATGCATCTAGTGGGACTGAAATATAGTTGAAATAGGAGAAAATATTTGGAAGATCTTGCTAAAAGTCATTTTTCATCAAGGACATTAGCACTCTATTTGTCAAAGCATTCAGAAAGCTCCTTAATTCTGCTGGACTCATTGCTAATGCTGCTGCCTATGTTGGGACAGTAATAATCTCCCATTTAATAGGAAGCCACATTCTTTCATTTTGGGTGAGGATTTGCAAATGGCAGTCTATTCATTCATTTATCAATTCCAGATGTATTAAATAATCTTTCAAACCAAAAGTGGGGAAACAAAAATTAGATTAATTTTAACATGGCAACAGTCTTCAGTACATTATACCATGCTTTCTGCCTTCCAAGGACTCCTAAATCACTTCAACTACCATTTTGGTGTACTGAGAGCAGGGAAACCTCCAGCCCTGACTTCATTTGGGATGAGCCGCCACCACCACCTCAAGTATTCTTTGTCTTCCTTTCACCTGTCTTTTCTCTATAAAATCCCTCTTTCCCTTTCTACTTCCAGCCTCACATTGCCTGGATGCTGCTCTGCTCCTCCATTCCCTCTCCACTTGTGCTGCATGGTGTGAAGATGGGTGTTAACAAGGGCTTCATCAGTGGACGTCCTGTCTGGCTTTTGGTAGGGAAGAAATTCCCTGGCCTGTCCTGTCTTTCTTCTTTATGCTCAATTCCAGTACCAGACACAAGAGAAGCTACTGCTTCATTCATAGCCACAGCAAGAGGCAGGCTTTCTAGAGACAGTGCAGCTATGAAGTCCTCCAAGGAGGATAGCTCATGGAAGTTGGAGAAAAAGCATTCTTGGTTAAGGATGCTCAAGTTTAAAATGTGGAGTGGGAGAAAAGTGAATGAACCACATCACTGGTATTTTTAACACTGTGAAAGGCAGTATTTTCCCAGTCTTGGCAAGGGCAGAAAAAAAAGAAAAAGGAAGCAGTGGCAAAAACCAAACCAACCGAGCACCCAAAGCTCAGGGAACATAAAGAGGGGAGGCAAAGTGCAGAAGCCACTAGAGACAATGCATTGCACATCACAAGTGCCAGTTCTTGCTACTAATATGGCACAAACTATTTATGCTCCCTGCTTACTTCTTAGTGAGAGATGGGCAGCTTACCTTGCATCTTGAGCGGGTGTGTGCAAGGCAAAAGAATACAGATAGACATAACAGAGCAGATGGAGAACATATGAGTCAAAGCACACTCTGTAAACAGACGTTTCAGAAGAGGATAGGTGGAAGAAGACGATTTTTTATTAAGTGCTCTTGGCATTTCCTTAGGAGCCTATTCCTTTAGCATAAGGAAACAGTCCTTCTTGTAAGGAACTGAAAAATATTTGTTTTACTGATTGCTTTGGTAGAACTGTAAGTTTTGGGAATGCGAACTATAAGATGAAAGCTCAGCACTGATAATGATACTTGCGTAGGATGTATGTATCTTAGCCTGGAGGCTGACAGGGGCTGAATATGTAACATACAAGCTCTATATTTCAAAGAGAAGATATATAGCTTTCCAGCATTTTCTTATTTCTGTTTCAGTTCTTCATTCTTTCTTGATCTCTTTTTAAGAAAGAATGAAACATGAGGAAAGTCTCTGGATATCACTTTTTTTTGCATTTGCTGACATAAAAAAGGGAAAATCACAGGGAGAAGGATAAAATGGGAGGAAGAAAACCCATAATGGTAAAAATCCAAACCACTGAAGTTTAAGCTTTGACAAAAAAACAGATTTAAACAACAATTATGAAAAAGAAGGTTCTAGCTAAAGACAAAGGTTTATTTTTTTGTTGGAAATAGCTTTTAATTATTCTATTCAGCTTTCGATACCTTCCAACTATAAAGTGCTAATCAGTACAAAAATTTAAAATTCATCACAAGTTACATAATGCACTTTAATTATGTACCTTATTAATGTACTTTAATAATGTCCATACATAGATACATTAGTATGTCTTGTATATATAAAACTCCTACCATTTTAAACCTAAGATATCAGCAATCTTAAAATGTCATGCACCTGCAAAATAACATACATTGTTGATTTCACCATAAGCATCTATGTATGAGAGCTACATGGATCTTCTTAAGATCCTGATAAGGAATTTTGGTTTCTAGAGGCACACCACCTCTTTATAATATTTTCAGAAAGAAATCTGCTGTAAGTTTTTATTGAAGCCTACATGCAACAACGCAGTAAATATATGTGTCTCCTGGCAGGTCAATTATTCTCAAGGTTTCCACCCAAAGATGAAGTCCTCTAAGATTCACTCTCCTTTCTTTCCTTGTCACGTTTGAATACTGACGTTTGCTTGCTGAAAGGATGAGTTAACTCAGAGGCAATGTTGCTATATTTTACCTGCCTAAAGAATGGCCAGCGAGGAGGGCCTGTTTTATTTCCCTCAAAGCTGTGTTGCCATAATACCATATGGCATTTGATATAGTCAGATGACTCTTACAGTCCACATACAAATGGAAAAGATGTTGCCACTTCTGTGTCTCAAATCATCTTTTCCACAATGACTGGATTACCTAAAACCACTTAGATAACCTTGGTGCAGCTTAGAGATACGAGAGAATTTAGCATAACCCGTGTTTTTTGCCAAATGTTATTTTTTAACACTTCCTCCTATGAATCCTAAACCACTTTTTGTTATTCATCTCACTAACCATTCATGGATGAATGGCAATTGCTGAATGTCTTAGAAACAACACCTTGAAAATGTCATTCAAATCAATTTTTCAACAGCATGAAGGGCTAGGAGGTAATTCACACTTCTTTTATAATAATATTCTATAAGAGGTACTGTAGTCATCTGCGTTCCTGCCACCCCCTCCAAAAGCAAAGGATTATAAATTCACTCTGATTTAGTGCAGTCAAATGTACCAGGCAGAGAAAAACACTGCAGACAGAATATGCTATTAAGACTGGTAAATTATGAGAAAAGCCACCTCCATCATTGCCCAAAAACTAACCTGTTCCCCCTCAGCAAAAGCATGGGAGAAGAATTCTGCAAGGCTGAATTTTGCTCCTGTAAAGAGCAATTTATCCACAGCCAGCAACTCCAGAAGCATCCAAGCCCAGCATCTTGAACACTGCCTCCTTCTAATGAGAGGAGCTCAGAACCCCTCTTTGGTCTCTTAAATTTATCAGCTACTTATTAACACCCGTAGGGTCCTTCTTCCTGAAGTGGCATATACACCTTAGGGGTTCACTGAACCTCTCTCTCCTGATTCTCAGATGTCAAGACAGAATTATTCCAGCATTTGCTCATATCCAACTCTGCCCTGAATCTAAACCCAGCAGCAATTCAAGTCCCAAAGCTGGAACAAAGGGACTAGAGACCCTGTGGCTAAAAGTCTGTTTCATCCTTTCAAGTGGCAACCGGTGAATGAGGAGATACCAGCTAAGAAGTTCATGCCACAAGATCCATCCTGCATCTGACATTTGAGACCAGTTTCTGCTGTTGGCACCGTGTCCACAAAGCACCCTAAACCAAAGCAACAGCAGATTTGAACCACGGCTGAGGAATGCATGAAGCAACCAAACCCAAACCATCTCTTTTCAAAGTCTGCCTGTATCACTGACAGCAGATGTAAAAAAGCACCAGCACCGCTATTGCTAAGCTAATTTCCATGGGATATTCTACGTACACAGACTAAGACTAAGCCAAAGGAATAAAAAAACCCCAGGGAAATATTGCCTTTTTCCTCTAATCAGACATGCAGACCAGGCATCTTCCTGTAAGTCAGTTCCTTCCAGGCAAAACCTCTGATAAATCTTAAGCTAAGGGTGGACCCACTTTTTAGCATGACATTTGAACCTAAGCTCATTGCTTCTGGTGACTTCATATGAAGGATGCTGGCACCACACAGTCAAGGACACCGTAGCTCAAACCCATCTCAAGGTGGATGCTGCATAATCTCTCTCTCATTTGACATACAGAACTGCATGCACTTGCCGTAAGCCTCAGCCTTACAGGGCTGCTGGGGAGGCTGCAAATATTCTGCTGTATTTAGGGCCTTCTCCAGCTCTCCTGGTCAGAACAGTTTAATGCTCTTTCAGTCTGACCAGTGCCTCACGTAGGGAAGGATTTCTCTTCCCTTCCATCACACCAAACCCAGCCCATTTCAATCCTTCTGGTTTTCAGCATGTTCCAGGACAATTCCCACAGTCTCCATCATGGGGCTGAGGAGCTCATCTCACGCTCACCTGATAAGATACCTTCTTCCCCATAGCTCATCTGCAAGCACTGCTGAGCATGACCACCACTCTGTGCGGCATCTCCCACGTGGTGGAAGAAATACCCCGAGAGAGAAGGGGACCTTCTATGGTGCCTAGTTTCTGGGCTGCTGCAGGCCCAAACACGTTCCTCAGGTAGGTCAGGGGAGCTTCAGAGACTGCCCAGTCTGAAAGTAAAGCTATGATGTCTCAGGACTAATTTTTAAAGTGAATTCCTCATGTTTTTTACAGGTTTGGACCTTCCCATTTTTAAAGCAGTTGAAGATTTAACCTCCCTGTGGTGCTCCCTAGCAGCACTGCAGCTATTGAGCTGCTCGTGCGTTGTCTCTGTCCCATCGGAGAACACTTCCTGTTAAAAGAATTTTTGGCACGGCTGCTTCATTCTGCGCAGGGAGCAGGAGTCGATGCACAGATTAGCAATTGATTTTCTAAGAAGTACCCCACAAATCAGGTCTCCTCTCTCTGTTTGCCTTCACATTTCTGCCGGAGCCTCTATAATTAATTTAAACAGATACAAGCACTTCTCCTCCTCTTCTTTTTGATGCGAGCTGTTCCAACAGACTGTGCAGTGAAGCTGCAGCAATTCAAAGGCTTCCGTTCCCTGCGCAGAAGGGAGCAGCTGCAGGAATAGCTCTTTGAAGAGGAAATGGCACCCAATGGGACTGGCAGGCGGCTCCGAGCTGAGCTCAAATAGCCCCCAAAGTCCTTGGGAGCATCTGAGGACATCAAAAGAGGAAAGATCTAGGCCGGGAGAAGCCTGAAGAATTAATTTAAAAGACTTCCCCCCCATCCCTGGAGCTTTCTTCTGTGTAAGCAGCAGGGTCTGAGAGGAAGAGTCTTCCTCACATTTGGCTCAGATGATCCTACTCATATTGAAAGGCTGGAAATACAGGGCTGAACATGAGGGGCGGTTGCATTCCTGGTTTATTTATTAAACTATAAACATATAAATATGTATATAAACACAAACATATCTATAAAATTTGTATTCCTGTATATTATTAAAAAGCTACTGTATTTCTATTAATATAAATAAGCATACTACCATATTTCAAAGTGACCATAAACCACTCACAGGGCTTCATGCATGTTTAACTGGTTAACTGATGGACTCACTAAAGTGATTTATCTCAATGAAACTGTACTTGTTTATGATGATTGCAAATATATTTCTCTGTTACTTACAGCACAGGACACACTTTCCTACTATCCTATTTAAGTGATTTATAGCAAATTCAATAGACAAAATAAAGAAATCTGTTTCATAGATATGAATTTGTGCACAGGTACATACATACCCTCTCTGTCCCCAAAGTGTGTAACATCTTATTGTTAACTTCTGGCTGAACTTCATAATTGATGGAAATTTCTAGTGCTGATTTAACAGGCTTCAGACCTAACGGGACTGTATCCAGTGAAGCCCTATGGCCTGCACTGCTCCTGCAGGACTACCCCAGCTGAGGGGTAGTTCAAACAGCAGTCAATTTTTAGTGGCGGGCCTACAACAACAGTATTAGACCAAATGCATGTTCTTTTCTGAAAGCTGCGTTCTTCCTTAATTACTTATGTATAAATAGATGCCATTTTACTACACTCTGCTACCGTGCATAACCAACATGTTGTCTAGAAAAAGAACTGACACAACACATCCTGCAAATGCCTCTTTTTTGTCAGATTGCACTAATTATATACCCACTGCATCAAACTTCTCCATCTTTGTCCTCCTAACTGGCAAATTCTGCCTTTTCCCATCAATTTCACACTGCTCTTCTCTCTTCACTTTTGCATTTTGCTTTTGGAAGAATTTGAGTTCATGGACATACAAGCCTGAGTTAAGCAGTGCACAGACCTACTGTGCGTGCCTATTTATGCCCACACTTCTGCATATCCACTGGCAGAGATGCAGAGAGCCTTTTTTCTGAGACCGTGCTGAGTTTGGCAGCACAACCCTGCATCCTGGCAGGAACTGCCCTCAAACAATTTTGCTCTATAAACAGTTTTGCTGTGCTATTAACATTATGCCCCATTGTTCTGATATCACCCAACAAATTATGATAAATCATTATATTGTGACTATTTTATTATACATTGCAATGAACTGACTAATGAACTTCATTAAAAGCACTTCACTTTTCCTAAGCATATAGGCTGGTTAACTGAGTTACTAGATGATGTGGAAAAATAATATAGGGAACTAAGATGAGATCAGTGGAATAATTCTCATTTGCACTTTTCTCTGAAGTGCAAAGTTTGCTGATACTCCTTGACACCTCACATCTTAGTTGTATTTTCGATGTCTGACAAGGTCAGCTGTTGAGAGACAAAAACTCCACAGCCAGTTGTTTATACTTCTGACAGCAAAGTTAAAATGCAGAGCAGGAAATAAACTGAAATGGTCTCATACTTGAATGGAATATAAACATTCTGCTTAATTAGGTCACTAAGCATATGTTTGTTTACTTGAATATTTTCTCTCTGGCAGTTCATCTCTGGGTAACACAACTACCTTGCTGGAGATAGTGGAATTCCCATGGCAGATAACATGAAGTCGGTAATTTTGGGGCCAGAGAATTATGTTATTGGCACTATTTCAAGCACCTTATAATGAAGAGAGCTAGAGTGCAAGAGCAATACATGGCTCACTGGCTTCTATGTCAGGTTGGTGTCTGCACAAAGGACAGCAGAGCCATTAGGGAGCTGGTTATACCTCTCTGAATTTCTGCCTGTCCCTGATTTACCTTCTTAGTTGACTGTAATGCAGAGAAGGGTGTAGGAGATAGCGATGCCTACTCCATACATATGGAAAATCTTCCCATGTTGCAGACCAAGAGGCACAAGCAATATTGCCGCCTACGTTCATCTCAATCACTATATAATTTTTTTTGGAAGGGTTGGGGGGGAGAAGCTTGAAAGTCTTGCGCAGTTCCCCAAAAGCTGACCAGGAAATTAGAAAATAATTACAGCTTTTAAATAATTCAGTGCAGTTGATCTGAAGAGAAATCGCAGCAGTAGCTTGGAGCGCTGGTCTGAGTTCAGAGTGACCCTCTCCCTAAAGCTGGCTGGAAGCAAACTGAGTTCCTGATTTCATTTCAGCTGAACAAACTCCTATTAGTCCACTGTACCCTGAAGGCATGAAAGTCACCTCTCAGCTTCTCACTGTTGGCACATGGGGCCCAGAAATCCCTGTATCAGTTGTGCATGCACTATCTAAAGCAGAGCCTTTATTTTAAGAGGCGAAGAAGGCCAGTTACTAGGAAGAGCTGAAGAAGCACACTTTACTACTGCGATTCACAGTTACTTCCTAATGCTGAGGCTGARGAAGGAAATGCTGAATCCTGGGATTCACAGGAATACCCACAGGCCCAGAAACCCTAAGCCTGATCCCTTCTGCCTTTCATCTTGTCGTTATTCTGTTCACAGGCTTCAATCCTCACCTCCTTTTTGGCTCTCTGTCACAGACTTCCCTCTCTGCTGCCCTTTTCTTCCCTGCCGTGTTCTCAGATCCCCTGGCCAGCCTTTACCTCCCCAAACAACTCACATGGGACTCTAGATCCATCCCTTAATGATCTTGCTGTGCTGCATCCTCGTCCACCTGCTTCCATGTGGTTGTTTCTTTCCTGTCCCCCACACTCACTGGGCACCACCAAGGAAAAGGTAAGGACACAGAAGAGCCAGATTTGCAACAACTCAAAAGCCATAGATTGCCACATGTTCACCTCTAAAGTCTTAGATTTTGGGTCCTATGCTTAAGCCTGGCTTTCCCAAGGAATACGGGACCAACATTCTGGCATGTCTCAGTGTCACAAAGGCATGAAATGATTTGAGTCCTGCCTGGGAAAGGGTGTCTTTTGCACAAGGTTCACAAGGAAATAACTTGAGCCAATAGCTTGAATGTTGCTATTTCGTTTGTCATAGGCAATGAACCTGACTGCCTGCACACACATCAGTTGAATCTGCATGTTGCAACAAACATGCAAACAATTTTTTTAGAAAAGCGTGATATTTTTAAATTCTGTAGATGTATTTGATCTCTGCTACTCTGAGATGCTACCAGGAAAACTGATTGTGGAGATAAAAAGGGAGGGAAAATGGACCGTTAACTCAAGAATACCATTGGTCACCTCGCAAAGAAGGAAAGATGACAAATCCATGTTGCTTTATACAAGACCTTAAGCTAAATCACTGAAAGGCATGCCTGTACAGACACATTCACTACTTGCAGTTCCTGTATAACCACAGAAATCCCCAGCGATCTGGAGAGCAATGCCATCAAAAGTCACGGCTGCCCTTCCTGCTCCAGGCAGAAACATGTTCAGTCCTTCTGAGGATGGGGTACATGTGCAACTTGGTCCTCACGATGAGGATGGGGTAGCATTACCTCTGCGGGACCGATGGAACCAATTGCCCACTTCTAACAAGCCTGCCTGGAGTCTGGGGCAACCGAGGACTTCAGGAGCTTGCAGGTTAGCCAAATCTCGGTAGATTGAAAATGAAAGACCAGCAAAAGACATATCCCTACACAACACTGTCTCTTTGCCAAAATTCAGCCCCTTGTTCTAAGGATGAAGGTGTTGGAATATGTCTGATGTCAAAAGATATGATTTCTGATGATCCAGTTTTTATACATGGCTGATCTGTGGTTTCTGAAGTTCCCTCCTGAAAAATTCAGGTWGGAAGGTAACTCCTCACGTGGAAAATTTCAAGCTACACTTTTTATCTTGATGAAGTTAGAAGTAATGGAAATTGTTAGGCAAATTTAACTATAAGAATTTTTCCACATAAAATCTATCTTTATTAAAAACATGAACCAAACTGCATTTTTCTTGTTTTGATTTTGCCCATATCCCATTTTCTTCTACATCCATCTACGCATTATTTTTCTTGTTCGTTTTAAGAGCACAGGCTGCTTGGAACATGTATCCAGCCTTCTTGTCTTCAGAGGTCCAAGCACACTTCTGGTGGTACATAAAAAACCCAACAATTTCCTTTTCTGTTTGCATTACAGGCCCAAGCCACAACTGGGACTCAAGGAAGACCTTCTGAGATGTCTGCAGTACAGACAAGTCAGCACAGGCACTGTGGAGACAGCAGATCCCCCTCGCTACTGCAGACCCCTCCTTTTATGGGCCTGTTTTGAAAGCGGGACAGGGCTTTTGGAAAAACCGTGTCCGCCGTTCCCCCCAGCTCCCAGTTCCAGGACACGGAGCTTTAAGGACAGGCGTGTTTTTCACAAATAGCCGGTATTTTCTGGACAGAGTACCTCAGCAGTTGTTCCTCCGCTATCAGTCTCACGTCATCTCCTGGGATGAGTTTTTCTGATTTCTCAATACAGATTACTTGCACCTGGATGGGAATGATAGGGTGTTGGCAGAGACACTGAGCAGACAAGAGGAGAGGGGAGAAACCTTGCCAGCCTTTGTGTGTGCAACTGCTGAGTCAGTTCAACAGCCTCAGATATCCCCACCCCCACAAACACAGGTGCAGATGGCCATATAAAAGTAATCTTAATTTGGCTGCTGCCCAAATTCCACATTCCTCTTGGCTCCACCGGACCCGTTTTCCCACATGACCTCATCTCCCATGCCCTCGCGGCGGACAGCCAGGCAGGCAACGTGCAGTTGATTCTCCAAACATCCAGGAGTTGTTGTGGAAGTGGGAAGGAGATGAGAGTCCGATATGGTCGAGAGGAAGAGCAAATAGGCATGCCTGGGTCTGGGCCTTTGACCCCCAGACTTCCCCCACACCCACTGAAGTCTGGGAGCCAGATCCTCGGAGCTACCGGGCTGCCGTTGTGTCCTTCCCCTCCAGCAATAATGCACGGGCTGCAGGAGATCCCTCCATGCGAAGGACTCTGCCAATATAAAGCTGCTCTGTACGGAGCCTGGCAGTCCCTGCTCTGTCCCTGTCTAGGACAGGATTAGAGGATGCTTGGTGGCATCAGGATGCCCTTGTGGGAGATTCAAGCTGCTGCAAGCCAGCCTCAGCTGCTGAGGGAACCGGCCAGGCTCCTGCCCCTCTCCATACTCCACTCCAGGTAGCTGAGGACTGAAATGCAGCTACGTGAACAACAACTTCAGTGGCAGCTTGAGAACTGAGGGCTAATTCCTGCACCCATCTCAACACATGAGTTAATACTGAGTATAGCTACAGCGTACGGAGCTCACAGACGTATCCAAACACAACCACTGAAGATTAAGAAAGTTAAGTTTAACCTGAGCAACCCTTCACTATGCTCTTGACTACCGTTCAAAGTTTTCCTACAGTGACTATATTCACCTGTCTACAAAAGAAGAGTAAATCCTTTCTTTTAACTTCAGCAAAACAATCAGCAAGTCTACACGTTCACCATTTGCCAGGGAGACTAATGAAGCCAGAGCCAGTGGCAATGAAACGCATGACATCCGACCAAAGGTTGTTTCCATGCTGTATTTCGGTTTCCAAAATGAAGCCACTCTGCGTGCACAGCTAACGAACTTTGTAACTTGCCTGATTTGCTTTTAAGGGACTCTTATTTTTCCCCTCTTCAACGATTTTTCAAAGAAAAGTGAAAAAAAAAATTGGTTGATTTTGATTACAGTAAAGCAGAGACAAAACCTGGAGTACTTCAGATAGCAAAAGTTTCAGGAGTTCACAAGCAGTTTGAAATGGGAAAGTGGACTGGAAACCATGACACAACTTCACTGTAGGGATCACTGCTTCAGCTGCTACAATTTGGTAAAGGAAAATAAAAATCTGCAGCACTCAGATGTGTATCATATTTCATGACGCATATCTAAGAACCACCCATTCCCTCGTCTCATGTTTAGCATATCCCATGTGTTAGGGCAAAAAATAAAAACCTGAGCAGTAGGCACGAGAATGACAACACCATCGGGAGCCTCCTGCTGTTGGAGGCTATATCAAGGGGAACTTTGACTGTCAGCTTGGCTGAGCTTCAAATTTGCCCTAAATATGGTGCAACTGGCTGAGAAGAGCTGGGACGACAGGGTGAGAAAGCTTACCACCAGAGAACTATCAACATAAGCGGGTGGTTACCTTCCTCTTTGCTGGGCTCTCACACAGATAGATCATAAAGGGAACACTAATAAATACCACCAAGCGTTAGGTACAGCATATGCCAAGCTCAAGCAAGGCTGCTAACAGAGAGCAGAGGCTGTGGCCTCTCGGATTGGGGCAGAGGCACGGAGTAGCACACAGGCGTCTGCACGGGCACCGTGGAGCTCATGATGGGAAGGAAAAAATGAATTGCAAGAGGAATTCCATTTTTAACATGTTGCTAAGAGGCACCCTATGCCTATTTAAATCTGAACTGTGTAAGCAGTGGAAACAGAAAGGGAAGGGTGGGCAAGGTTAGGACTGTCCATTACATTTCCTGGATTGGCTGGGAAGGAATCCTGTTTGGCATCGGCATACGCTGCAGGAAGCACTCTTGACGTTGTGTCTACACCTTTAGCCTCCTTTAGGGCTATGACCATATGTCAGAGACCTTCTTCCCATGGTAGCCATGAAGTTGCTTTGCAATCTTTGCTGGCTCCTAGGGAGAAATACTGAGTGGGAAGCTTTACTCTTTCTGTCAACCTGGACCATGCTCATTGCAACTTCCCATGGTTGCAAACTGCATCCAAAGATCCTACGGATGTCCTCTTGCACATAAGCTCTGGGCTAGGCTTTAGGTTGAAATCATGCTGTGAACTTGGGAGAAGGGAGGTGTGTGGGAAGGAAGAAATGAGAACAGAAGGGAAGGACACCGCAAGAGCCAACAGCAGGATGGAGAAATGGAGATACACAGGAAACTTGTCCTTACCAGAAATGCAGAACAGAAAATTGTTGACATGACACCGTACATGAAACAGAACTACACAAAATACTATTAGCAGCTTTGGAGGTGTGCATGATCAGAGTAGCAAGGAAGAAGAAACATACTGAATCTGAACCACTATCTGTCCCTGAAACAGACAGCTAATTAATTTTTGGTTTTAAAAGTTGGAAGAGATCACTGATCATTTGAGCATGTTTCAGCATGATTGAAAACAAGTAAGGAAAAACCTAACTTACAAGTACCAGCAAGCCATGTTTGGGATGATTTGTTTTTATTAGAATTTTTAGAAAGAGCATTTATAAAAATCCAAATATAGATTTGCAGCTCCGTATGTATGGTAAGTAGAACATTTGGTTGCACTGTGGTCATCTCAGTGGTATTAACCTGCAGCCTCGCAATTCATTATTTATAACATCACTCTCTTTGTGAAGTACCAGGTCACAATCATCATAAAACCCAGATATTTCATGTCAGAACTAAAATTTTGATTAGTCTTTAAGAATGAAAAAGGAGGAGAAATTAAGTCACCCAAATGGGCAGGATAATTAGATTCTGCAGGAACACACAACAGGACAAGCAGATCATGTCAACAAGAATTTCGGCTCTAATACACTGAAGTGTGAATAGAAGCTCTTGTGCCATGCTTGTCAAAAGACCACATGCAACAGCTTGGCCATGTAAGCAATTACCATAACCTTCTGTGGACCTGCCGCAAAGTAATTCCAGAAGTGAACGTGCACTACTGATCTCAGCTAGTAAAATTCAGCCCTGCTCCCACTTCCACAAGTTGTGGCCGTCCAAACTCTCATTAGACAGCAAGAATTCGGGGCAAGGATCATCCTCTACTAAGTGCTTTGTACAGTGCCAAGCACGAAGGGGTGGAGGACTCTAGCTGCCACACAACATAAATAATAGCGATTCATCTTTCTGATGCCTCACTATTAGTTTGATTACCTGGCTTGATTCACTTGAGGTCTGTAATGGCTTCCGTGGGCTGTCAGAAACCTTATTTCCTCAAGCTGTTTATATTGGTGAAAAAAAACCCAACACACCTGCCTCCTGAGAGGATGGGTTTGAGGCAGAACACAACACAGCCTCTCCTCTTCATGCCAGTGAACGCAAGTTTGCCTCAGCTGCTCTTGAGGTGATGAGGAAGGGTGGGAATCCAGGCTCTGTATCTGCAGCCAAGAGCAGCTTATCTGTAGCTCAGGTGAGAGTTATGTTTTGGGTGAAACACATGCTCCATATTGTGCTACTTCTTCTCACCCCTGCAAGCGACTGGAGGTTCCTTCTGTTCCCTGAATGCCTGGGGGCACGCGCAGGAAGCAGGTCCCGGTGCCCTCGCTCTGCTCTAAACCACGTCCTTGGCTCACTTGCTGGTGCAGCAATTTTGGGGAAGCAGGTATTTGTTCATTTTAATAAAGGCTTGTCTCTATTAATCCATCCTGTCCACGTTCTCTTCAAGATCCAGACGCTCACTCTGTCTGGGACTCGAAATGTCTGGGACATTTGGAAAAAAAGCAATGCTTTGTTACTCCAGCCATACTCATCTATCATTTGTTTTTACAATGACCCATGCCACCTCTTTTGTTTCTTTATAAACCCTTGTCACAGCTTGATCAACCCACTACCTATTTCCACCTGTCCTCTCTTTATCTGGGTTTAGGTATTGTGCTTTTACCTGTACTGGACTCGAATTCAGCAATTTTCAGCTTGTTCAGGGCCATGGTCTTTTCAGGTTTTATTTTTTTAGGCTAGAGTTTAGCCATGTGGTTATCCAGCATGTCCCCCTGCAGCTCTTACTCCCAAGAGCTGATGATTGAGCTGACAGCAGCATCCTTGATCTCAAGAGTACTGTTCTTTTCAGTGGAAAGAACAAATTGGTGAGGAAAAAGTAGAAATACAGAAAAATAATATTTTTAAAAACAGTCTTCATGCCTGCCTCTTCTAGCTAAATGCTAACAAACTCTCTACCTACCTCTGCAAGTCTAAGTTTTGAAACATTTTCTTTCAATAACCAGTCTAATTTCGCTGAACAACTCCTCCACACCAAGACAGGATTCCCTTCTAATTCCTATATCCCTTCAGTGCATGCTTTTCTCTTCACCCCTTCCTGGCATTGTCCTTTGATCATGCTTATGAAAAAATATTTGTGGAAAAATCACACCTCTCTTTGGCCTCCACTATTTCCCTTCTCTTCCACCCAGGACCCATGACCAAACCCCTCCTAATCATTGAGAAGGCTTCTAAACTGTACAAATACCCCAAAAAAGACAGAGACACCTTTTCAAGTACACCACAAAATTAAATCTTGTATTTTACAGCAGTTACAGGCACAGTATCAACCTCAACTAATTATATAGTTATGAGCTGTTTCAAATGCCTCCTTTCAACCGCCCAGCTAAAGCGGGTGAAAGCCTTCCAGATTAAACTCTTGCAACTTCTAAAAGCAATGTCACATCTCTTCCTTTTTGTGCAAGTAATCTCTCACTGGTGAAGTTCGGTCAGTCACAGTTCGAACTGCACCTCGAAACACTTGCTAAACATTCACAACGTGAGGTAGACAGGTTACATCGTACACTCTTGAAGAGTAAAGACCATAAATCTCTCTTGTGTAGCCAGTGAGAAGCAATTCCCTGTCAGCAGACACAAAAGAGGAGATACAAAGATAACCTTCCCCTATCTGTGTTGCAGTAGCCTCTGAAGGCTGTAAATCTCTCAAGAGAGGCCATTACAATGATGGCTCTGGATGTTGTGCTTGAAGAATAGTGACATTTCATCATCTGCCTACTAGAGATGCTGAATCAATGGAGAAGTATTTTACAGTTTTCCAAGGGCACACAGGGCCAGCAACGCATGCTGCTACTACATCTGCTAAAGCTTTTGCACTGCCCACTCACACATTATTAGTAATTTTCCCATGTGCTTATAATGGACTTCTCCCGACACCTCTGCCAGACATACCTCTGCAACCTACCCTGCTACGCTGCAGAACCTCTGCTCAAATAACCTTAGGTTAGCAAATGCACACTTTGGCTTCTTGCTTTCCTGGGCTTGCAACAATGGCTGATACTCAGCACTTTTCTACTTCTCCATATTGGAAAAGAGCAAAAAGGCAAATTAGAGCATTTTAGGTCATATGCAGTCAAGCAAAGGTCACCTGGAATCAGGACTGATGTTAGCTACTGCTTTGCTCTCCTGAAAGATCCATTTCCTAAGTCACTAAGCATAGAATAGACTTTTCCAAAGCTATCTGCACCCAGAGCCCACATTCCACTTGCATGTGAGGGAGGTACTTAGGAGCCTAAGACCCACCCATGTTTGAAAAGGTGACTTTGAAATCAGAGAATCAGAGGATCGCTGAGGTGGGAAGGGACCTCTGGAGATCATCTAATCCAAACTCGCTGCTCAGACAAGGGTTAACTAGAGCAGGTTGCACAGGGCAGTGTCCAGTTGCATTTTGAATATCACTAAGGATGGAGACTCCACAGCCTCTCCGGGCAACCTGATCTAGTGTTCAGTCACCTTTACAGTAAAAAAGGGTGGGTTCCCTGCCATTCATACATCATTCTTAAGTTTTTAAGGTAAGAATTTACAGCATAGGTTGCTAACACAGAAAAGGGATGTTTATTATTGCATCTATATTCTAGCTCACAGCCAGCAGAAACTATACAAACATCACAGAGTCAACCTTAAAGAGAGCCTATCTCACAGCAGTCACTTTTTTCTCCCTCTTTGCCCTTTTCCTGTTACAAGTGCTGATGAAGTTCAAGGGTGGAAGAAGATTTATATAGGATACTGGTGATGCCATCTGTCTCTTGAGGTTCATGAGCAGGACGAAAACAATGCTGTTACTTTACCCATCCCTTGGTACCTAATGTTCAGTCTAAGAACATTATACAGCATCTATCCTCTGCACATCACAAGAGGAAACGGGGCTTTCAAACGGGAATTATCCACTGGAGGCAGCCTTGCAGCCAGCCACCAAGGTCACTGGGATTTTTCACCAGCTTGTCCATCACATCTCCACTCTTCTCCTCTAAGGTTATTTTTTCAGCATGCTTACTAATATCAGGATTGGATGAGGAATCTTCCACACCCTAACTAGCATTTTCTTTACCAACAGTGTTAACTTCAGGGACTTGTTGCTCCATTTTACAATACTTAGCTACCCATTATTGGCCCCAGTTATGTTTCAAGTTAAACCCAAACCAAACCAAAACAAAAAGGTGTGAAAGAAATCCTCTGAAGTTTGGAAGCAAAACTCCCAGGTACGTACAGGACCACTGCTGAAGAACCAACTGACGTGATCTCTACACAGGTAGGGTTGTTTGGTTGAAGTTGTATCACCTGTGCTGCCAGTATTCTCTGTACCCTAAAAAATACCTAATTATGAAACAAACATAGGAAATGACGGGCTGACATGAACATAACCAACTTCCAAGCAGTAATCAAGGTAATGCTACAAGATAGTCCATGGCCAGGGAGGGAATTATGGGTTTTTCTTTGGTAAAACTGAGAAGTGGATGTGTCAGATCAGCTATCCAGCACAGCAAAAATAAGACAGCTTCCAAAGTAAGTACAAAGTGTAATAGATGTACTAGGTTATGGTCTGCAAAGGTTAGAGACATCTGGGCCAAGACAGGATTCTTTTCCCTGAAATTTTATATTGAAATAAAAAGAAGTCAGCTGAAGTCAGCCTTGTCTGTACCGCAAAATTATTGTCTCTTAATATATGTAAAATAATTCAACATGAAAAGATTAGGGCAGACAAAGACTACTACATTGTAGTAGGACCTTGATGCTAACTGGAATGATGATGACAAGAAGTTAAGGATGACAGTGCTACATGCCACGTCAAATTTAGCTCATGTAAACTAACATGATAGTTAAAGGATGTTCAAGTGTAGCTTCCAGATGGAAGAGGGAAAGAAAGTCAGAAAAAACTTGCTTAAGATGATTTCTGATGACTTTCTTACGGGAAGGACATAATCAGCCAGTTAAGACTATGGTAAGAAGAGTATGTAGAGAATTTTATCCCACCAAACAAAGCAATTTATCTCTACATATATGCACAGAACTGATGACAGATACTGTGACAGAATAAATGTGAATAGAGAAAGTTACCCCACATTGCTACGACTTTTAAAAATTCTGAAAAATGCAACTGATAGATGGGCGTAATTGAAGTAAAGCACAGCTCGCAAGTTTCTCAGTCCAAATAGCAGTAGTTTCTGACTTCATGTGCTCTTTCACTGTTCACTGTTGCTTGTTTGCTAAGATTATGTTCCATACTGCTTTTCAAGTAGAGATTCCAGAAAATTTCTAATTGCAATACATACATTTATAGTGTCTCTCAGTAAAACCAAAATGCTATATATGAAAACAACTAGCAGTAACATATTAACATCTGCGGTACAAAATGTCTGAATTAAAGCACTATACTTGTTAATCAAAAGATACATGCTTTCATTCTGGACAATTATATTTATATCTGAGTCTTTAAGTGGAATTTATTAGATTGCTCCAGCAATTGACATACAATAATATGATTGTCAAATACATTGTAAATTAAATATGTATACCAGAAACAGTGTCACTTCCACAATATAAAGTAGGGAATTCACTCTATAAGCAGGACAACGTGGTCTTTAAGCACTTCAAGCACTAGAAATGGGTATAAGGTAATAATTTCTATCTTGGAGTATGGGTATTAATTTCTTTCAGATCACAGCCTTCCACTGATAAATGCAAATACTGTCCACCACCCTCATTACAGAGCAGGAATATAAGGGGAGGGCAAGACCTACGCAGGAGAGGAAAACAAATACTGGATTGAAACATTACAATGCCCAACCTTCTCTCATCAGGCTGAGAGACATGTTTCAAGGCTGCCCATGTCGTGGCCAAGCAGCGATACTGAAGGTGAGAGCAAGACTGCTGTACTGAATTTAGAGACGACAGTAAGGGCTCAATTCTCCATCACGCTCAAACTCTAGTCAGCATAAACACAGAACAAGAGCTGCATGCAAACACACAAACCCTTCACCTTTTGCACTACCTGGTCCTAACTAGAGCCACTAGCGTCAGCCTCCCAAAATGTAATGTAGACTAAGAGGTGTATCTACACAGATACTCTACTAAACCCTAACTCTGCACAGGCAGTTTATGTTGGCAGAAAGTTCCTTGACCAAAATACACTACAATGACAAAAATATTTTTGTAAGTATAACCACATCCACTTCAGTATAGAAAGGAAGCGACACTGGGCAACCTAAACCAACACTGCCACAGCAGCAAGAGTTTCAAAGATAGCCATCTTTCACATATGTTAGCTGCCACAGATTCTGCCACATTTCTTCTAAATCAGCCTCAGATAAAAACTGATGCAAGGGGCTGACAAATGGTGGCTGTAGCAGGAGGAAAGGCCTTTGTTACCCTCTGCCACAAGATGCTTCCTTGCTGCAGGAGGAGTGCTCCAACAGCCTTGTCCATGTTCAGCTTCTCCCACTATTTGGCCGCTACAGTTGAAAATGTAAGATCAAACTGGAGAACGCAACTTACACCCTCTTCCCCCTTTTTTCTCAACAAGTATTAGCTTGGGGCAGCGGGGAAAGAACAAGGGAAATAAAGGAACTATAAAATACACAGTAGTAACAGTAGCATTTTCTTAAAACTCTTCAGGAGAAAAGGCAAAGAAGAGGAGCACTGATTTTACACTCTTCTTCACATTCCTTTTCCACACACCCAGTCCCCAAATACAGGACACAGCAGAGCAATGAAAATAGTGAGCTACGGTTTCCCTCCACCTGCCACATGGCCCCATACTTACCCACCTGGAAGTCCTGCACCTTGTTGAACTGCACTGGGCCCAGGGAGGCAATGTAAAGTCCTTAACTAGCGCCAGCGGTATAGGACATTATAAAGGCAATTGCCTGAAAGCGCTGTATAGGCATGTAAGTCGTGGTTTGTTTTTTTTTTTTTTCAGAAGATACAGAACTGGCATATTATGATCTTTCCTTGTAGAATGCTAGATACTGATTTACTTCTCTCTTCCAGATTCTTACACATTTTCAAAATCCACTAATGCAGTTTGTTCGAGGAAGAACTTGAAATGTGACCTTTTTATCAATTACCAAGAGAAACTGAGAGTTATACAAAGGTTTTCTTTTTTGTTCTTGTTGGGTTTTGGTTGTTTCTTGGTGTGTTTTTGTTTTTAAACACAGCGGGAAGGAAATCATGTGTTTCTATAACTGGCCAGCATTTCTCTATCACATCAGAAAATATTTTTGAAGCTTGGACAAAAAGAGAGTGACCAAATGTTTAAATACCTTCCCCCCCACCTTGGTAAAATTCCATGTATTCTTCTTCAAAAAACCCTGTATTTGCTGTTACTTTTAAAGAGCTGGCAGAGGCTTGGCCACACAGCTTCTAATATTAAGAAAAAAGAGGCGGGCAAACCTTTTTGTGCAATTCTCTGAAAATCTCAACCTTTGATAAAACAGAATGCCAAAACAAAAGTAGTAATAATGTGGTTGACGTTAACTTGAATGGTTCAGTTGTTTAAGCTTTATCTGATTCCATGCTTCCTGAATATGGATAGTTTGGTTTCTGGGATAATAGCAATCTGGATAGTTATTTCATTATTTCATCTCAACTGGGTTTTTGAGGAAATGTTAGTTGATTTGTGGGTATGTTGTTCTTATTTACCAATGAAATACTTCAAATACAGCAAAGACTTTTTCCCATTTGTTTTATAGAAAAATAATAACAATTCAGCTGTATCCCTGGAAGATTTATAATTGACAAAATCCTTCCAAGGGTTACTTTATCTTCCTTTTTTTGTTCGCGCTTCCAGTTTGTCAGCAACTGAATCAATAATTAACTTGGACTGTCATGTTTTCTGTAACATAAATAGAACATTTAAAATAACAACCCTGAAAAGCCCTATTTTCTTTAGGTTACACAACATCTCAAAAAAAGCAGGCAGCTGAAAACCACTACACAATTGATTTCAATGTTTTGAGTACCGAGGGAAAGTCAGCTGCAGGACGTCTGTTTTTCAGAGGCTCAGGGTGAATGAAAAGTGAGCACTCTTCACAGGTTTTCTAAACAAGTATGTGACAGTGCTCTTTCCTTTTTCACTGCCTATGAAAGTGGCTGGTTATTCCTACCTTATGAACACCTTTGATCTGGATCGGTGAGGACCCATCGAAGAATCTGCTTTCTTAGGGGCTCACAAAAGACGACAACAGACAAGTATGCATTGCTTTGCAGGCAGCAGTCATGCAAAATGCCAATTCATGTGACTGCTATTAGCAATGACAAATGTTTAATCTATTAATTAAATAATAATTAAAAAAAATCCTCACTTGTATCCCCTCCCTCCAAATCTCTGTAGCTATAGTAGCTGTGCCATGCTGTTTCTTAGAGAGTTGGGACAGTATATTTCTTATTATTTTAACGAGATGGGAAAAACAGTGACATGACATCAATGGATATAAATGTGGTTGCAACTAAGATTGTCAAAAACCTCTTGCCTTATGAAAACAGTTCTGCTCAGTTTCAGAAGAGTTGAATTATTATGCCTTATTATTCCTGATATATTTTGGTGGGGGAGAAATACACCGAAAACAAGGAATTTGCCAGAAATATTGACTGCAGTGTACTGCATTTAAGTATGCAGTGAGGTGTGATCTTATTTCTGGAGATACGCTGTACTATTTGGTCTAAAACCAACAACGTGCCACTGTCAAAAAGACAATGGAATATAATTACCAAGGAGGCTCTTTTGCAAAGGATCACACGAAGACAACACAAAAGCAGAAGAAAACTATTATTAGGCTTACAGTTTTGCTGCTATGGGCTTTTCTATGCTGAAGACAATTTACTACAATTTTTTTCCCTCCACGATTTCTCAAAAAAGAGGGGTGAAATACTACTGAACCCACATTTTCTAGATTAAGAGATGAACAGCACACCACACCACACTTCACTAACTCCAGTCTGGTTCTAATAGTTTAATAATCCTTTCCCCAGGGGGAAACTAACACTGAAAAAGTACTAAAAAGGAAACAGCGCTCTGGTTAAAGATTTTGCTGTTCATTTTGAACATAGGGGATCAGTTT
Source organism: Phoebastria nigripes (assembly GCA_035582835.1). NCBI lineage: Eukaryota > Metazoa > Chordata > Aves > Procellariiformes > Diomedeidae > Phoebastria > Phoebastria nigripes. The sequence continues at coordinate 449,446 of JAYKAV010003114.1, forward strand.
AGGGAAACCACCGTTTTATGAAGTAGCTGTTTAATAAACGGCAAAGAACATTCCCTGCTGGAACTGCCTGTGCAAATATATGCTTAAGACTTCAGTATCTGCAATATGTTGTCCTCACTACTGGGGACCTGGCTGCCCTCTCCACTCCTGTATCGTAAGAAGCAGCTATGCAGCACAGCAATTTGATGAAGCTCTTTCTCATGACATTCTGGAAAATGATTCAGCTAATGGCTTGGTGGGCAGGTCCAATTTTTTGCCTCATTGTCTGTGTTCTAACTCCAACTCTGTATAATATTTTGGAGAAAGTTCGCCTTTTCTGCGCTGTGCCGAGTAAATATTTTGTCAGTTGTTAAGGATGAGCTACAGAGTAAGACCCGGCAACGTATCCAAATTCAGCAGCAAGACTTGGAACTGTGTTAGAACTTTTTCCAGATTGTGATTTGTAATGTATTTCAGAAGCCAGCAGAAAACCAACCACTTGAACTATTACAGAAAGGCTGAATGAACCCTTTTCAGAGCAGTGAAAATGTTTTTCCCCACAGCTGAAAAAAAAAAAATCAAATCATTAACGCTAGTAGAAGGGGCTGGGTGATGAAGGGGGAAGTTTACTTCCTGACTGCTCCATGGTGCGGCATGTTCCCCAATGAAGAGCAGTATCTGTGCTGCACCAGAGAGAAAAACCTCACTGGGATGAGGTGAAAGGGCCAGTGCTAATGCAAGGCTGTGACACCAAACCGCCCACGTCAGAGGCACATCCGCATGACCCGCTGGTGAGAGGTGAGCACAGAAGATGCAAATAGAGGCTGCCCTCCATCCTGCCTCTGCAGTGGAGCTATAGAGAAGGAGGCACAAATGAAGACTAAACAAAGACTCGTTTCAGGAACATAATTATTTGATCTCTGCTGCAGCCAGGCAATTACTAGAAGTGATGATCACTAAAACTGAATTCCACTACTTAAGCTAGAAAAACATTCAGCTTATAAATTACTAAATAAAGAGAATGAAAAGTGAACACAACTATGCAGCTCAGCATACATCTATAACAATGTCATGGCAACCACTTGTTTGTACTTTTTATGTTATGTCTAACATAAAATCTCTACCGTAATAATCTGTGGAAAAAAGAAACAGATGATAGACCCATATACATGGTGCTGTTGTTTGGACCAATGAAGAAATAAAATAAAAAAGCACCTTCCTTTCCAGTAAAACAGTCCTCCTTCATACAGTTTTGCTAGAAGCTGTATTGAAATAATTGGTATCTTGAGGTTAGTATACCAGAGAGATTCTGTCTCCCTTTTACTCTTATGATTGGGGCCAGAAAAATAATCTTTACAGTCTGCATGGCAAGGTACAAAAATCCTAAATTGCTGAAAAGAATGCAAAGGATGAAAAGGGCCACCAGGAAAGCAGAGGCAGAGTGAGAAGACAGAAACTGAAAAAATAATGTTGCTGTCCTCAGTGAAAAGTATACCTGAGGAAATTTCTGTCACTACCCCAGCTACGCAACAGTAATAAAAATGGCAAGCAGTTTCATTTCCTTCATTCCCTCCTCTCGATCCCCCTTCCTCCTTTTTCTCTATCCCTCCCCTCCTTCCTCTACTTCTCCCTCTCAATTTTTTGATGCTTTTTTTGAGGTACAGACTTTACATGGGAGATACTAGTAGGCTTTTTCTAGCAGAGGAGAGAGTACCACTTTCTCAACCATGAACATTTTTGGACAGCGTTTACATCAAGCCTGGCTAACGGTCTAGTCCTTGACTGACCTCTGCTACTTCTGGCACGTTCAAAGCAAAGAAAGCCAGTCCTTGAGGGAAGGCCATACCGAAAAGCTCCTAGAAGGCCAGAAGGATTTGATTTTTGTTGCAGCTACACTTTGCTATTGGCAACAGCATCCAAAATGTCTCACTGAATCATCAGGCAATAAATTGAGGCATAAATTTATAAAATCTACAAATTTCAATTTGTAAGAAGAGTAATTCTTGGCAAAATTTACAATTTGCACTGTGAAAAACATTTCCAGTTTTGTTTCTTTAGCACATTCATAAGCTTACCATCTTGCTCTCCCTTCAGCTTCGGGGACATCGTGTCAGACAAACATAAGCACAGGCTGCTTCTTCTCCAGACCAACATCTCGTATGTACCGGTTTACCCCAGAAGTCCTTTAGGTGCCATCCTCCCATCCCATCCGATTTCAGGACCTTCCTGCCACGCTCTTGGGTTAATGGCTCCTCCATACCACCACTCTCCTTCTCCCCATCCACTGGGTTGGACACATGCCCTCGGCTCCGCTCTTCCCTGCCATACCCCAAGCTCTGGCTGCCCCTTCCCTGCCATTTCACAGCCCTCTTCTCCTCCTTACCCTTGCCTGTGGCTTCCCACGCTATTCTCCCCCGCTCTTGTTTCTTTTCTTTCCCTCCGGAGAACTGCTTATGTATCAGTCTTTTCTGATTCATCAGAAGCAAAGCAGAAGTGACACAACCAGCTGAATAAGCCACAGGCAAGGTGTGTGGTTGTGTCCTGCGTTTCTGCTGCATCTAGTGTATCAGTGCCCACCTGCAACTGGGGCTCTCCAGCATGGCTGCAGTGCAACCAGCCGAGCAGAATACTTCAGAGCCACTGGTCAGAAAAGAGAGACGCATGACATACAGGTCTGTAAGTACTGGTCAAAAAAGCTGCTGGAGGAATATAAAACTTCTGGGGCAAGTCTAGAGAAGAACAGTTGGGTGCCTCATGACATATGCTGGTTTCTGGTTTTAGAATGGCTTTTTAGTCACCTTTCAAAAGCAGTCAGAATGACAGATAAAAAGAAAAATAGTAAGATTCTGAACAGAGATTCCCTTTTTTTCCTCCCATCCTTTTCTGGCTCGGTTTTACAACTCCACTGCAGACCAACCAGAGACCAGAAAGTCAGTACAGAGTAGAAGATCCACCCAGGCTTCACGGTGCTTCAGCTCGGGACACTCGCTGAATCCCCTGGGTTCCTGGATAGAACAATGCAAAAAAGAGGAAGGGACACATTTTGGAAAATGCTAACCCAATTAATTCCTGCGTGTTGAACAAAAGGCATGATGTGGCACAAGGATCTCCGGCTGCTCTTTTAAGGACTGCTGAAACAGGTGTGAAAAGAAGCTCTTTTAAGATGATGATTTCCTCATATGAGCAAACACCACAACAGAGATGGGGCAAGGCATTAAGCCTGTGGTCTCCTTTCAAGGTCTGTCCCCATTTTCAACCCGTATTTACATCTGCTGTCAACCTAACTTTGCCCACTTAGGGAGGTCCAGTCCCTCCCACAGGGCCATTTACCTTCTCTCAGCTGGTGGAATTCGGGATCACCACACAACAGGACATGTTATTTTACATACCCAATTGACCAAATCTGGGTGGCCTTTATCATCTGTTATTTTTATTCAGTGATCTCTCAGGCAAATGTCAATGTTGGTTCCTGAATGTGAAGAGAGTTTGCCTGAGGAGAAAACAGGTAAGGATCTCATTTCCACCGACTTCAGTATCAGAAAGTCTTTTACACCCTGTAACTTCCTTAGTGGCCTTCTACCAACCCATGTAATATTGCATCTATCCAGCTGTTTGAACCACTGTTCAAACATGGTACTCACCTGAAAACTCCACTGGTGCCACAACTGATAACAAGAGGTGTGGCAATTTTGCAACTACTTCTTAAATTTTTTGTTAGTCTTGAGGAACCATATTAGCTCATATATCGTCAGAGAAGAAGGGACATAACATAAAAAACTGCCATTGCCTCTTTCTGGTATGCAGGCAATATTGCAGGTGACATTACAGGTGCAAATCTCCTCAGTATTTCAACAGCCAAAGTCCTTTCCTTTTGTGTCAAAATTGTAATATCAAGAAGAAACATCACTGAGCTCCTAAGACATTTATGCATGTGTTTCTAATTATTTTTTTTCAGTCTGTTATCCAAAATTAGAACTTACATTAGTATAAGAACACAAGTTTTCTCTGTCATGGTTTATCTTTTCATCTTTCTGCTGGGTCAAGGAATGAATTTACTTATGTATGTTAAAAATTATAGCCCACTTTTACATGTATTTATTTTCAGATAAAGCCAGTAACTGTCCTTAAAAACTAACTGTCCAAATAAAAGTCATTGTTTCAACAAAAAATAAAAGGTATTGCTTTCCTCAGTAGTCTTGTCTCCATTAGGTGTTCCATGTGTTTACCAACTGTAAAACTTGACTGAGGTTAAGTGAATGAAGGGATAGAGTCAGTGACTAAGTGAGGATACAGCAGTAACAGAATCAGGAAATTAGGTATAAGCCAACACAGGATTAACTATACAGACCCAGTCCTCTGATCTACTCTGTTTGGCACCTGGCCTGGAGGAATGCACAGCGCATGTATGCTCACTACCTATGTCCAGTTTCAGCTGTGTACATGCACTGCCTATCCCTTCAGTTCTGCCACATTTCTGAAAACATACTGCAGACACCAATTTTTTCGGCACGTGCACATTCAAGTCACTTGCTTAGAAGAAATACACCGGTTTTGGGGTATATGGCAATTCAGACTGCAGTACGTACTTTTTTAAGCCCAGTGACTGAAAGCAAGTTTCTGCAATTTTGTTTACTGCCATGAAGAAATTCACACCGCATCTTGACAGCACATAAGATGACACACGATGAGGAAAGAGCTTAATAAGGCAGACAAATATCAAAGAGCAATTCAATACAACTTGAGAAAAACATTTTAAAATTTTGCTTAGAAAAGTTTAATTATATGTATTTTTAAATCTGTGAATGTGCTTCTTAAAAAGCAAACCATTGCACAATTCCTCACTGCACTGAAAGGAATGGCCTAATTTGCACTGATGTTCAAGGGGTAAGATTTCACTGCATATATCAAAAAAAGAAGCTATATCAAATGATCCAATTAAATAGTAATATGTTTTGCAGGGTTGGCAGAGTATGTTCACAGCATGGGAATGATAAAAACACAATATTAATTAAATATCTTTCATAGACAAGAACCAAATTTGTGCACATTTTGTAAGCTTTTCCTCATTATGTCCATTATCTAGCATTTTGAATGACGTATATTTGGCCCCTCTGAGGAAAAAAACTAACTTGAACTGTATTTCAAGAACAATACAAGAGAACTAATGAAGTTTTCTTAACTTTACCAAAAGGAAGACAATATAGAAGACATCCTTACTTCTATTTTTGTGCTTTTATACTATGTGAAAAGGAATTAAGCGGTAAACAGGGGTGCTAGAAGCAACTGGAGAAAAGATCCCTCTAGCACAAGCTCCATGAGGACATCTGTATGGCTATCCTTAAGTACACCAAAGTAGAGGTATATCTCACAGCATGACTGGAACTTCACACCACACTCAGCCCAGTAGGTAGCCTGTGTAAATCACTGATTCAGGGAACACAAATCACTGCACAAGTCGTTTCAGCATATGGTGCAGAAAAGATACAGGAGGGCCTTAGGAGAGCCTAACACCTCCATCGCTCCTCTGTTCTCTGGGACATGAGTTGAACCTTTCAGAAGCTCAGTGTAGAAACTTGCCCACAGCTCCAACACCTGTGAACTATGTATTTCTTCATATTTAATTTATAGTTATCTTTTTCATATTGCCATCCCATCTTCCAGTTAGGTCTCCTTCTCCTAGTAATCTGGAAGGACTGGAGTGTTGTGATTCAAGCTTTGGCTACACCTTTCATTTTCATCTGATACGTTATTGATTTTGTTAGAAGATTGCATTTGGGAGGGATGTGAAACCAAAATGAAGTTAACAGTGGGGTAAACTTTTTAAAAAATTTACTTCTATGGCTATTCTCTGCCCTTAATCTTGAGAACTGTAATGAACTACAAGTCTATGGAGGCAAACTTAACAAATTTTTAATCAATTTTTTCCTTTCAGAGTATAATTTATTATTGTTTCCAAAATTATCTTCCACAGACCACTGCAACAACAAACACAAGTCCATGCTGATCAGAATATCATCTCACTGGCTGATCTAATCTCACTGAGAGAAAGGGAAGCTTATAAAAAATGTTTAAAGACTAAACAGTACAACTAGTGCCAAGTTTCACTTGACTCATGCTATATGGAAGCTGAGGCCCAAATAGCCAATGTTCTTGTCTGCCAGAGGCCCATCTTCTCAAGTTCAAACACATTTTGTATTTGCCAGTCATACTTCCAGTAATCACCAAGTTCTACTAAAGAAGACATTTAATAACTCGTATGACACCATACACTATATTTAATTTCCTCTTTAAAATGCATTAAGAAACATTTTGTAAAAAACAAATTCTTTATAAACAAAACGTAATCAGTATGGGTGTGTGTACCCAGATGTCTATGTGTGAGAGAAATTTTGGAAACTAAAGGCTCTAATTCATCTTTTCTGAAAGGCCCTACATTTTACAAGGTCAGACCAGGAACTTTCAAATAAAGAAAAAACCATGAACGCACAGAAGGAACACACATCTGTTATGCTGCAGTTCATACTGCAATCCAACAGCAACACAAGGAAAGGCATGCAAACAATRTAACAATTTTGGTGGTTCTGGTGGGATTTGAGATAACCAGGAAATCTTTGGTTAAGAGCAAACTAGAAAAAAAGAGCTATGAAAACTCAGCATATTCCAGCTCTATCCCCTCCRGCTGCACTGCTCTGAAGAGGCTGCTGAAAAAAAGACAGAAACCTCTGACATTTCTGATCCTCCTTCTAGAGGGAAGTAGAGAGTCTGTCAGTCTTCCTTGTTCCAGTTTGGAGGCTGTGCAAGTGTACACCAGTGTTTTAAGACAGAACGGGGATGTACCAGAGGCCAGAAAATCCCTTTCCATAGGTTGTCTTAAACAAAGCAGAGCCGTGGGACAAAGGCAAGAGGAAGCGGTCTCAGGCGGCAGCCCATGGTTTGGGAAGGAGTCCAGGTTGCTGAGCGCCTGCAGTGCCCCAGAGCGAGGACCATGGCGTGGGCAAGGCATGGCTTCGCTCGATCTCATCTAGAAGGAATCCTGGAAAACATAATCCCAGGATCTGCTGGGATTTGCAGACCTCCATAGAAAGGCATATTTGGAAGGAGTGCAAGATAGAAGCAGCTTCCTTTCTAATAACTTAGGAAAGTCTGAAAGAAACTAGAGATGATGCTCGTCTCTCCTGTAAGCAGGGAGAGACCTCCTTGTTTGACTTTCAGTGTCAAAGCCGAGGAGGCAGCCAGTAACTTAACCACAGCAACACCTGGGATAGTTTTAAACTCTGTGAGCAGGCCTTTTTTTTTTTTTTTAAACTTACTAGAAGTGTTTTTAGTTGCTTGTTTGTTTAGACTTCGCCACTAGAGCTCTGGGGAGAAATCTCTCTTCAGAGAGAAGCTGTATTGTTTGTTTGTAAAATAACTTGATAGGCAAAGCCTGCAGGGAAGATTGTCCTGTAACATGCAGGAAAAACAAACAAGAGTGGTAATGGATTCCAAAGTTAATGCAGAGTCAATGAGGAAATTAATTAGGTTAATGAATGCCCTCAGCTACCCACCCACCCCTTCATCCAAATACAATGGCATAGCTGCACCCCAGGTCTGGGTACATCCTCAAGAGGGATGAGAATCAGATACCGCAAACAGGTGTGAGATGCAACACATGGGAAGATATGCAAGCTTTAAGTGTGTAACCCTGGACAAGTGTACCTATGCATGTTCACCTGCATGGTCACTAAGCCCAATGTGGTAAGGCTGAACTACAGACCATCATGCAGGTGGAAGACTTACCCATTTCCCAACCCGTCTTTATAGCCGGATTTTCTCACGCTAGCTCCTGAAAAGCTTATAAGCAGCTAAATTAACTTCCCAGCATAGCTTAAATTCAGGCAACATTTCAGAGTTCTTCATTTCTGAAGTGACTCCCCAACCTTCTTTTCCCCAATTTGGGATTTAACAAACAAACAAACTCCATCCAAAATTCCAGGTCACACCTGGTAAGCAATTTACTGTGACTGGCTTATTTAACATCATCCCTTCTGTACTTCCCCACTATCTTCAGGAACTACCTTGAAACTGTAAGGTGCTGTAAAAAGTGCTTATGTAAATTAAAACAGCAATAAAAGGCTGCCAAGAAATTCTACAGTATGCTACCAAAATAAAACCTCAAGGTACTTCAGATAACCCCAAAGCTGAGGCTAAAAAGCATCACAGTTAAAATAGCCACAAAGTTGCATGTTGGGGTGGTTAGAAAATTTCTTGCAGAATGAATTTCTGACAGAAAACATAGTTTGGGTATAACTGAAATTTTGTCATTTTTGATTTGACAAAATTTTTCCATGCTCATAAAGGTCCATCAGGCTACTTCAGCATCGCTGCACTGGGGGCATTCTGCCTTCTCCCAGCAGCACTCCAGAACAAGGTAGCCTTGGGGGAATTTTAGTTTTCAAGCACCCGATGGACCAGTTCTCGGCTGTGGGCTGAGCTTTTGGCTAGACCACACCTCTCATAACGCAGTTTTTCCTCCTCTCAGACTGACCAGTTTGGAGAAACACAAGTGCAACCGTAAAGTACCATAGGAAGATGCAGTTCAGGTTTGAACTAACTCAGAATGAATTATTTTGTGAATTTCAGATTTAAAATGTTTKAAATATATATAAAAATAAGATATATTGGTACAAAATAATGAAAAAACCCCCAACAACAAAAAAAMCAGAACGAAATATTACAATTTTTTTTCCTCCATTAATGATATAAAGACTAAATACAATCTATGGATATATGAAAAACTGGTGAATAATGGCTATGCAGACTGCTGCATGTCTATATAGTAGTGGTGTGTTTGGGTCTGTCAGATGTGAGACCTTGGAAAGCCCTACCTGTGCTGCATTTATGAGTATATACAATATATCTTTGGTAAACTCTACCATTCTATCCAAAAAAGAGAGAAACAGAGACTGGCTTATTTGAGGCTGCACAGGAAAAAAGAGGAATAATTAATGCAAGCTTCCAGTCAGGTAAACTAAGCTGCAGAATTTGCTGCCCTTCCTGGGGAAAACCTTTTTTGAGTGCAAGAAGAATAAGGGATTGGGAGGGCTTTAAAATGAGTCCAAGGCCAGGTAACCATACCCATAAATAAAGTGGCATTAAAGAGTGACGAGCTCACATCTGTCTCTAATAGCACCATTAAGTGGCTGACGTGTTACAGCTAGCCAGCTAGGTCAACCGCGTGTAAACGGTTTATCATATACAGCATGTTTTCTCTGTCAGGCTTTCCTCCTAAAATAAACAGCACTGTGCTCCGTGAAAGSTAGGTGGTGACCATCTCACCTTGTGTGCGTGCAAATTTGCTAGGGATGATCAAAATGAACTGCGAGGGGATGCCAGACCCATGGATCCGTGTAGATCACAGCACGCTGACAGCTCAGGCGCCCCCCGTTAAAAGAGGGTATTCGAACAGGGGCAAGAAGAGCCACTAGTGCTACTGGGAGATTGCAGAGCACCTCCTGAGATGAGACTCTCAGGGGTCTTAACCTGATCAGTTTATCTAAAAGGAGACACTCACAAGACCTCTCCCTGTATGGGAAACAGTGATACAAAACAAGGAATAAAGGGCTGTTTAACGTAGCAGTGGAAAGCATAACAAGCTGAAGTCAGAGAAGTTAGAAATTTGGAAAAGAATTAGCAGTGACAATGAATAATGACAGGAGCAAGCTGCTAAGGAAAACAGAAGATTGTTTATCTCTTCAGATCATGACCAAATGCCTTTCTGGAAGATAAACTTCAGCAAAACAAAAATTACTGGGCTCACTACAGGTGCAAGCGAAATGTTACGGCCTGTGTTAAACAGGAGGTCAGACAAAATGATCTAATATTCTTTTCAGACCTTAAATGCCATGAATGTCTGGGTTTGTCTGCATGGTATTTTGTCGGCAGGTGAGAACTCACTCTGTTTCTGAGTCTGGATGAATCCATGCCAACAATGAACCAGGAGCCGTGTAGCTGTGGTTAGCACGGTGCACAATCCAACCTAATAAACTTGCTCCTGGCTTGGAGCTGGCTGATGCCCGGCCAGCTCACAACACAGAATAAAGTTGCATCTGACTGCAAAATACCATACCGACACACCTACCCCTATCCAGCAAGCCAGCCACCCTAGTCCACTTTTGAGATAAGGAGACGGGAGGCATGTCTATGCCATGTCCTGGAACATGGTGCAGGGATTTCCGAGATAGCACCCACTGTGCTGGAGCCAGCGGCAGCACAGCCACCTCAGCCCCATTGAAAAAGCCTGGCTGAGGGGCAAGGGACCCAGTGCTGTGCTAACCCGGCCATGCTGCCTTCAGGACTGAGTCAGCATGTTGGCACAAGTGGTGTACCACATGGTGCCAGGACACAGCTGGCCACGGTGACTACCCCTACCGCAGGGTAGATGGGCATAAGGTCCTCTTGCTGCATGTGGTACTCCGAAGCAAATTGTATCATGGATTCTCTTCTTCCGGAGCAAGAATGAGGACTCAAGACATGCTCACTGGTCACAGCTGGAGCTTAAATGCTCTGAAAGGACAACCTGCATTCCCCTCCATCCAACTCTCAGCACCTGCTCGGTGACCTGTCTCTTTTTCTCAGGAAGAACCAAACCAAAGCAATTCCAACTGCAAAAGGAATGATGTGGTCACACTGTTTTCTGTGCTCRGCATCTAAAGAGTAGAATAATGAACAAGGTCGTAAGAATGTGCATTGGACGTGCAAAGAAGGGCAAATAAAGTGCATGGTGACAATATCATTACCACCACATGGTTTGCCTTTACAGAAAGTAGAGTGAGCAACACACTGAAAACCTTAGTTTCTCAGCACAGAGCTCTACACTGATAAGAAAAGCACAGCTTGAGCAAAGAAGACAGAACGTGGTCCTGAGGGAAGAATGTTTTCCAAAAGGGCTTATGCCACAGGACTGAATTAATGACGTGAAGAAGTACTGAAGTAAAAGTGCAAACCAAAAGCAAAATTCAGATGTTTACCCCACTTGGGACAAGTACTGAAGTAAAAGTGCAAACCAAAAGCAAAATTCAGATGTTTACCCCACTTGGGACAATCTGGCCCAAAATGGTAGGTGCTGGGAAGGAATTAATATGGGAGAAAGGATTAACCACTTCTCCAGAAACATAAATACAGGAGAACACTTTTGAAAGTATCTTAAGATTTGTAAGCAGCAGCAGAAGTTTATATTATACAGAGAACTCAATAAAAATAAGAAAGACAAAGGTAAAAACAATAAATGTAAGCTAACCTTTCAAGCAAAAACTCCTTTGTAGCAGGCTGTACTTACTGAGACATAGTCTCTTCCAGGAATGGCTGACCCCCCATTTTTTTAAGGCATCAGATCCTCAATTTACATAATTAGTTGATAATCTCGGCTTTTATTCAATAAAAAAGGTTTTCCAATCCTTCACAATGTGAAGAAGAGCTTAAAACTGAGGCCCTAAGGATTAAACTACTAAGACAAAATTCCAAAACTTGCATATTTCTGAGCCTCTGCTCTTTTTAATCCTGACCATTCATATRTTAATGCTTGCAGGCTTACCCTCAAGACCACTGACACCTGGTGAAGAGCCCAAAGCTACTGGCACCAGTGTAGGATGCTCAGGGTTTATCTACTTATTTCACTGAGATTATGTAAAGAAATACTCAATAAGAAGGACTGGTGCATGAGCAGTACTAGCACATACGACTTATTCCACAGGATAGCTCCTGAAAGCATCCTGTGTCATTAGTTTCTGTGGGTGGACAGTTCCTTGAAAGAATAATGGCCAGCTGAATGGGCAGAGTATTTGGAAAGAGGCACTGGGGGGTGGGATTTAAGCTGTATTGCAGCTCTGCATATAAACTATAAAACATGGTAAACATTTCAAAAAGGCACATTAATTGCAAAACAGAAACATTTAGGATGATAACAATGCCCTTAAAGTTAAGTTTTTCTGTAATCATAAGACCTTAAAAGTTAAAAATTCTCCTTCTTCCCTCTCTATTGTGCACCAGTATGATTCTCATGAACACATCACTTCAGTTGCTGTGCTAGGAACAAAAACAGGATGGATATTAGACATTGGAAACTCTCCATTTGCCTTTACCACAAGGTTTTTTTTTCCCATGGATCATAAGAAGGGCAGACGGGTATTCCCTTGAGGCAAACAGAGATGTTTTCAGAACATCATGCAACAGGAATACTCCCTGACAACATGTCTATAATAATATGTTCTAAATACAACTTTCTGTACTGCACCTCAGGCTATTTGGTGGTGGACATACTTTTATGCCCATTCATTTTCCCTGAACTTGTGTAGGGACCAGTGCAACTAAACATCAGACTTTTAAAAGCAGTACTTCTCATTTAGCCACACAGATGCTCCTAACAAGTCAACAGGTCCATAAAATTTTCTGAAAAAGGATCTGTGTATCATCATTATCCAGTTTCTCAATCAGCAAGGTGGTAAAGGTTATGATGAAAGAAATGCACTTAGTCACAGAGTATCTGGCGAGCGGAAAGATTCCAACCCACTCCTTGTCCCAGCATCTAGTTTCCTTACAGAGCCTCTATGTGGCCAGAGTTTGATAAAGACATGAGAAGTGAGACAGTGCCAAATGCCATCCAAGGCTTCCCTGTGGATAGACTTGCAAAAGAAAGGAAAGAAGATTCCGAGTTTGCTTCAGTCCCATGAGGCTTCACTCAACACACAGCTAATGTAAATGCCAGGTGGCACCCCAACAAAGGTGGCACCCCAGGTGCAGGTCCCTTGACCTTACTTTTTTTTATGGCAAAACCAGCCTTCAGAAGGATTTGGACTATTTTCTTCCATTTCTCAAAAACTTCTGTGCTGCTGTACTGGAACAGGGTGAAGCTCCGGAACACGTGCAATACATTGATGACATCATCGTATAGGGCAACACAGCAGAAGAAGTTTTCGAGAAAGGGAAGAGAATAGTCCAAATCCTTCTGAAGGCCGGTTTTGCCATAAAACAAAGGTCAAGGGACGTGCACAGGAGAATAAAATGGCAAGATGGATGTCGCCAGATCCCAATGGATGTGATCAACAAAATAACAGTCACGTCTCCACCAACTAGTAAAAAGGAAATACAAGCTTTCTTAGGCGTTGTGGGTTTTCGGAGAATGCATATTCCAAATTACAGTCTTTTGGGTGCCCAACGTGGGGCTCAAAGGGTTCGAGATAACGACAGATTTGATTGGAATGTGCTAGATCGAATTTATAGCTGTTACTGCTGTTTAGCTATTAATTGGCAGGCTCCTGTGCTTGCCATGGGGCTTGCTTGCCTTACTGTATATTAGAATCTAGTGCTCGTTACTGGCTGCTTTTTGCTTTTGCTGCTTGCTGTACTGCTTATCATCTTACTCTGATGTGCCTGGGAACATTTTGATAACAGCAATGGCCATGCGCCTGGGCTGGCAGATGGCCAGGGCATCGCTGCTGTTTCTGTGCTGCAGTCTGGATCAGTCCATGGCAAATGGTAGGGTTGTTTCCACCCCTGGGGCAGTCAATTCCAGGGGTACTGGACGCCCCTCCACGTGAAAGCAAACTGTGGCCTGTACTCTGCTGCCAAAGGGATTGAGAAAAACACATTAGCGATATCAACTGTGGCATACCGCTTGGCCACCTTTGACTCCAGTTTGTATTGAAGTTCTAGCATGTCCAGCACAGCGGCACTCAACGGCGGCGTGACTTTGTTCAGGCTGTGATAGTCCACTGTTAGTCTCTACTCTCCATTAGACTTCCGCACCGGCCATATGGGACTGTTAAAGGGTGAGCGAGTCTTGCTGATCACTCCCTGGCTCTCCAGTTGACGAGTCAGCTTATGGATGGGAATCAGRGAGTCTCAGTTGGTGCGATATTGCCGCCCAACAGTGCACTGTTCTGGTAGCGATTGGCACCTGTTCTTCGACCCTCAGCAACCCCACAACAGAAGGGTCCTCCGAAAGACCAGGCAGCGTAGACAGCTGTTTAATTTCCTCTGTCTCCAAGGCAGCTATACCAAAAGCCCAGCGGTACCCTTTTGGGTCCTTGAAATACCGTCTCCTGGGGTAGTCTATGCCAAGGATGCACGGAGCCTCTGGGAAAATCGAATGATACAATGGACTGTTAAAGACTACACTGAGAGCAATGGGTGCTGGGACGTTCAAACATTGGGACACATATTTAGCAAAAGCCACCTGGTTAGTCAACACTAGGGGATCTGCCAATCATGCTGGTCCTGCCCAGTCAAAACTTTTACATACTGTAGAAGGGGATAAAGTCCCTGTAAAAAATATGCTGGGGAAGACAGTCTGAGTTATTCTTGCCTTGGGTAAAGGTGAACCCATCCCTGGGACTGCTTTTGCTCAAGGACCTGGGTGTACTTGGTGGGTGATGTGGGAGGATGGGAAAGTCTGATGTGTAGAATCAGAGAATCAT
>JAYKAV010003114.1:464682-490224 GCA_035582835.1 Phoebastria nigripes
AGAACTGGCTTCAGCATGCAACAATCCAACACCACACACCATCTCTCCTGCCCTGAAGGACTGTTATGACAGATGGAGCCCAAAGTCATGGACTAAATGAACTCAACGAACATTTTATAGGAACGGCCCATAGACTAAGGGAATGATATCTGTTTGTATATATCAAAGGACAGGAAAAGTGGTGGTGATTAATGTGATATTGGATAGTGTGAGACCTGACCATGACGTAAATGGTATGAAGTAAGGGGAGAATGTGCTGGTTTTGGCTGGGATAGAGTTAATTTTCYTYATAGTAGCTAGTATGGGGCTATGTTTTGGATTTGTGATGAAAACAGTGTTGATAACACACCAATGTTTTAGTTACTGCTGAGCAGTGCTTACACAGAGTCAAGGCCTTTTCTGCTTCTCACCCCACCCCACCAGCGAGGAGGCTGGGGGTGCACAAGAAGTTGGGAGGGGACACAGCCGGGACAGCTGACCCCAACCGRCCAAAGGGATATTCCATACCATATGATGTCATGCTCAGCATATAAAGCGGGGGGAAGAAGAAGGAATGGGGGGAYGTTCGGAGTGGTAGCGTTTGTCTTCCCAAGTAACCGTTAACGCATGATGGAGCCCTGCTTTCCTGGCGATGGCTGGACACCTGCCTGCCGATGGGAAGTAGTGAATGAATTCCTTGCTTTGCTTTGCTTGCGTGCACGGCTTTTGCTTTACTTATTAAACTTTATTTCAACGCACGAGTTTTCTCACTTTTACTCTTCTGATTCTCTCCCCCATCCCACTGCGGGGGGAGTGAGCGAGCGGCTGGGTGGTGCTTAGTTGCCGGCTGGGGTTAAACCATGACAGTCCTTTTTGGYGCCCAATGTGGGGCTAATTTAGTTATAAAATCAATGCCACCCCAGGTGGTATTTCCTCAAGCACTTACAACAGGTAAGCATCAATCCCTGTCTCGGGGCGTGCGCTAGACAGCTCAGCTTGGTTCTCCCTGGGTAGCTCACCAGCTCCTTCCCTGCACATCTAGTAGGACATCAGGTTTGGTAAATGCCCTGCCATAAACGTAGCAAGAGGAAGAAGACTGTTGACTCTCTCATGCTGTCAGAGCAGCTGCCTTCTCTTTGCATCTCYGTGAATCCCAGCTGCAGTAGTCACTGAGAAAAATATAATTTTTCTGTGCTGCTGATGGTCCTTTCCGTTTCACATCTGGAGATTGTTAACTGTTTCCCATGTGGTCTGAGTTTTAGCAGCAAAAACACTCCAATAATCTAGTAAAAATGATTTATTTGTATTAACTGGACACTGGATACCAAAATAATACTGTATGGGGGACTTTATTCTCCCTTCCTCTTCACATTGACATTTCACCTCGACCTGTCCTCTGAAATAAATACTAGGGAAACCTCATGTTTTAGTGGCTGGAAGTTCAGAACTGAAAAGGTCAAAAGCTGAAAATAATTTAAGCATGACATCTCCTCTGTTTAGGAGAGCTTAAGCACATATGAGTGGCGGAAGTCCCAGCTAAAACTCAAACTTGATGCTGTGAGGCTGTGACTTCCCCTTGGATATCAACAGCTTACAGCAACCTCTGTTTTTGCAAAGTCATAATTTGCCGCCAYGGAAAGAATTATATTAGCAGAAACCGAACACATTGCTTCAAATCTTCAAGGGACGAAACACTGCAGGAGGGAAAAAGATACATATACGTATATGTATTTTTTGCAACTGCATGAAAGAAGAAACCAGATAAATAAAGAAGAGGGGAGCACTGAGTGGAGCTGGGAAAATGGTTTTAAGTTGCTAACATGGAGGAAAAATTACCCAAGTCTTGGATAGTAAAATTTACTACCTTTCCAGAAGGCGGCCAGTTATGAGTTTATCAAAGCCTTGTTTGGTGCAAAAACACTTCTGCAGAAATATCTTTGTTTAACATTCAAGCTACTCTTAGGTGAACGCAAGAAGGGTAAGTTAAATGCTCTTCGAAAGTAAACTACCACAAGTAACTAGAGAAACCAAGATATTATGAAGATATTTATTAAAAAATCACCACTAGCAGGGAAAAGACCCAATTTAATAGCTGCAGAATGCTCTCCACTCTATTCAAGCAGGAAAAACCCTCCCCCATGAGATCACCAATGTGCCTAAATGGTGTGGCAGAGAAATAATCTTTAGAACTGAGAATGTGAGAATGAAAGAGGTGATGGTTTTTATCAGTCAAATACTTGTTCTGTTATCTTACTTTCTCAGTTTAATTTAGTTTTGAGCCATCGTTGCAAATTTACCAGCTACCAGAACTTTTTGCTGCCCACAGTGCTACATCACTGCGTTGCATGAGGTGGCAGAAGATGTAACGCACCCCACAGCTGCAGCCTGAGGCTTGCTGCTGCTGCTGCCACTATGTTAGGGGAGCATGCTCTCACTCAGACTCTGCCAGTGAGTATATCTCATTCTGGATTTATGTTGTGGATAAAGGTGGTGTAGTGCAGGACACAGAAAGGCTGCACTTGGCTGGCTTGTATCTAATTTATGGATGGGTGTATGTAGGCATGAAGTGTTAAGAGAATGCTGCAGACCACACGAGGCTCCAGCCGTGCCGTGGCGCAGCAAACTTAAACAATACCTCTGCCCCAAGCAAGGACTGGCTCCTGGGGAAAGGGTTTATTGCCCAGCATTCATCATCAGGTACTCAGGAAAATGAAAGAGAACAGGTTTTATTTCTGCTACAAATCATGCACAGCACCAAAACACTCTGTTGCAGCCAGAAGAAAACCAAAGGTTTGCTTGTGATCTCTGACAAAGGGGGACCATTTTTTTTTTTTTAACTGAGACAAGTTGTAGCTTTGAGATAATAGAACCGAATATCATTTTTGAAGAGTTTTCTATATCATTCTCACTTAAGAAAAGGAGGAAAAGACGTGAAAACCATAAGATGATGGAGAGTCCTGTACTGTAAGAAACTATTCTTGAAGATTTTGAAACCATTGCAACTGAGCCTTCCAGCTTGGTAGGCCAATGCAGGAAAGCTGATGCAAGAGCTGTGGCAGGGAGAGACCGCCTGCCAAATTCCTACTAATTGGTAATAAGGACAGCTGAAGAAACTGGCCTCTGAAAGGAAAAATAAAGCTTGAAACCTCAGACCAACTTCTTCAGGAACACAACTACTTCTGAAGAGAGTAGTAGATCTGCGTGCGTGGATAGATATAGGTTAATGCCTATAAATAGCTCCAAGCTGGCAGCACTACAGCAGTAACAGAAGCCAGACTGTCGTAACAGCCGGCTTCGCTATAGAAATTTTCATCTTAATGCCATCTTCCTTCTTGCTGTGGGAGACACATTGAAAACAGGTCTGGATAGTATATTAAGACTCTATCATGCTTTCAAMAAGGTTTCATAAGGTTACACCAGTAATTTTTAAATTTCATTTTAGAAATTCAGTTCAATCTCTATGCAATACCTATAAAATTTCCAGATTTCAGTGTTTACATGAAAATACCAAGGAACACGACCTTTAAATACAATTTTTATATTTAGTCCAGTAACTACAACAGTAGTAATAGCAGTAAGGAACCTTATACTGAAAGAGTTCAGATAAATTCACCAGATTAAAGAAGCAAATATCCTTTATTCCTTTTGCTGCTGTTGTTAATTTAAACTAAGATAGGTGATTTTATTCCTTCAGAATGAATGTCACACCTCTCAATTAAAAAAAGAATATATAAGCCTAAGTAAACTGTCTTTAATACTCTTGTAAAGTTTAATTCGTTTGCAAAGTGATCTGAGATATCTGGAAAGATTAAGTACTATTTTCTTTTCTTAGCAAAGGTTAGAATATGGTTGGGAATTCTGCTGCAGTAATGGTAGAGAGACTGGTTTCCACGAACATAACGAAAACACTAGATTCTCAAGTACATCACCTCTGCATTGAGTGCACTGAGTTATACTGACCGAAGTAAGGAGAGAGAGGAGTAAAATCATAGCACTTTTCTACCCTTCGGACACCATGGGGTTGCTGGGGCTCACGTTTCCTGCAAGAGTAAATGAGAATGATTTGCTATTCTAACATGTACTGACAGGAACTGCCTGGTCTGTGTCACCTGTGAGGGGACAAAGCAGGGTCTAGTTCTATTTAAATGTTGTGCAGTTAAAACACTGTCAGAGACTTTTTAATGCCAAGGAATTTTACATATTCCTATTTATATTTTGAAATTGCAGTCACTGAGTGTTCAGACTCGCCTTTCTCTGCCTAGCAATGTATAGGTGGGATCTTCCATGTACAAGCCAATTTGATATAATACGCTTTCAGGTTCACTGCAAGATGTTCTTCCTTACTCTGTAAAACTTAACAAGAGGCTGTACAGTATTATATTACATGGTAATGGTATTTCCAGAAAAAAAAAGAATTACACATGAAGAAGGCAATGAAAGTATGCAGGTAACCATGGCTACTGTTGTGAACTAAATAACATTTTTTATACAGCTGTGAATATTTGTATTATTGCCAGTTAAGCTGTAGAGTTCAGATTTGAGACAGGGCTGGTAAACACTGAATTCTTGCCTGAAGAAAGGTACTTCCCAAAGTGGATGCAGGCCTCTACATCGTGCCACTGTGCATTCTGGTGTAATTTTTTGTCTAGTAAACACACCTTATTACCTCAGTCAAAATAATCGAAGTACAACTCTTCATGGCCACTACTTATACTTTACTGTCAGTGACACACTTTTGCACAAGCTATTTTCTGTCTCAAGGGTATTTTTATTTCCTCTTGCCATATACCTGCAATTGCAACTTTTGACATAGCTTTTGAAATAGCTTTGGCTCCATAAAAGAGACTTCTGAAAGATCTTAAAAAAATTTGCAAGCAAAACTCTCAGCTTTCCTTGATTTTCACTAGTGGTAACACCCCCCTCTTTGGTCCCAACAGCATTCCTGGACAACAAAAGAAAAAACAATTCCAAATGACAGGGCAGATGAGAGGGACCTTTCCTCCTTTGACATCTTTACAATTGCCAAGTTCATCCTTCTTAAATCATCCTTCTGTTTACATGTCAGAGTCTCTCTTCTCAAATCAATCATCATCAGAGAAGGAATGGAAACCTAAGGGATTTTTCCCGTTACGGAGAAAAGGTACGCCCAAAATCAAATTATCTGGAGTAAGTTGACAGTAGTTGCTATACTAAGAGAAAACATAAACACAAAAGCGGTTAGTGAGATGAACCTGCGCTTCCAGTAATATAAACAAAACAAAAATAATGAAACGCCTATTGTAACTAAGTGAAGCAGGACTTAGGGCAACATCTCTCTATTAAAAAATTGAGTCACTTCTTCCTTCCAATAGAGCATGAGTCTGAAACCCAAGTGAGCACTTGTTCATTCGCTGTGAATTTGTCTTCTTTGCCTAGTTTGGAGGGAGAGGATCATTTCTTAATAAAAGCACTGGCTAATGAAGCAAACACAGATTCACTTTGCAGTTCAATCTATAACAAACTGCCTGTAGCCTCAGGCAAACCACAAATTCCATATTTTAGTTTCTCCTCTGTAACATGGGGAAATACCAACTCTTTTCTGCCAGTCTTTACCTGTCCTGCTCATTTAGGCTGAAAGAAATTTGGGGACTAAACATTTCGTATCTGTTTCAACCTTGCTTAGCTTAAATAAAATTATAGGAGATGTTCTTTAAAATGGTACTAGGTACCAATATCGTTATTAATATATGAATAGTAATATATATTATATATTACTATATATATACACAATATATAATGTATATATACACACTATATWTACTATACTATATACTATATATACACACTATATATATACACACACACTATATATTACTATATATATACTATATATAGTAATCCTACTAAACTGATGTCATGGAGACTAAAACTGTGGGAGGCACAGTAGCACAGTGCTTGGGCAAACAACTGTTGAGATCTAAAGACCCACAAACTCTGGCATTATTAGAGGCAATGAGTGTACAAAGCGGGACACTCTTCTGACTTCTGCATACACAAAAATGTTGGAAAAAGAAAATCGCTCTGCAAACAGTGATCCTGCACAGTGGTCACAAGAAACCAAATGAAGCCAAATTTCTGCATGTTGGTCTAGAATAAACGAAGGGTCACATTTTCAAAATACACTGGGTACTTTAAACGTCCCTTTCAAGCTTTTTCTCAGTGATGTACAGTACACACAATTATCACCTCCATGTTCTATGGCTCTCTCCAGCTGACTACTATTATCACCTCTTTATTTCAGTATTTGGTTTCCTCTACTTTGCTCGCTGTCTTCTCCTCCTTAACAACCTCTAAGGCTATCACTTTTTCTCTTAGCCTCTGACACATGCATTTCTTTCTCCTTCGAATTCCCTCTTCTTTTTCATCTTTGATTCCTCTGCTTCAGGAGCAAAGACCAAAATGCCATCCACCTTAGTCTCTGATATAAGAATACATATATTCACCTCCTAAAATGTTTTGCAGCTGTATGCATTTTTAAACAACTTGCAGCCAACGCAATTTTGTTTGTTAATGGAAACATCAGTAAATCTGTGTATTAGTGAAAAGACATTTTTAATGGATGTTTCCTTTATAGAAAATGATATCATTTCCCATTTCTTCGTTTTAAAAAGTGCCTTAAAATATGAAGTTCAGTAGACTGACATAGATATTTCATCTTTCCCATAAATAGTTCATAAAAAAATTCTACATTACATACTGTATTTGCAAAAGAAGCCACAAAAATGTGCATGGCAGTGACTCAGCAAGTTGGAACTCTGCATATAGGGTTTATAGAAAGCTGGTAAAGCTCAAAGTAACAGAATAAAAAGCTGAAAGCCCCACAATGCAAATAAAATTTCTTCCTGTGGGAAACAAACTTAAGGATGTGATTTGAATATTACAGCCATTTTTGATAAAGAAGAATTTCCTTTCTAGGTATATTTGAACTTTCTATAGCATGCACCATGTCAGCCTAGAGTATTTTATGAGATACCAGGAGCACTAAATTTGGTATATAACCATAAGTACTGTTATTATTTGAAGTGGAGGTCACTTCTGTTCTGCAGCAGAATGCACAACAATACCAACTCTAACACTTAGTTGCATTTGCATCCATGAACCTCAAAGTAATTTGCAAAAGGCAATTCGCCTCTTCATTGCAACTGAATGAATGGGACGCTGAGGCACATGAAAGGAGGGAAATACCTCTGAGCACCTGGCAAGTCCCCCGCACGGTGAAGAGCAGGCGCACGCAGTCTGGTTTGGCACACTAGCTGCCCTGCCTGGGACACTTCATAACCAGAATCAGGCAGAGTGCTATAAACCCAGTAACAGCCAGCACCGTTCTTCTAACTATCATTACAAAGCCCCACAAAATGCAGACATTAGCTGATTAAGACTTATAAAAAATGCTTTCGATCGAACACTACATAATTTCTCTCAGATTATTCAGTAAAACAGTGGCAGAACTAGGAATAAAATGGAAATTTAAAAACAGAGTTTAAACAGCACTTCAAATATGCAGTGTTACTTGTTTTGAAGAGAAAGCAAGCTGTGAAGAGTTAAAGGATACCAGTTAACATTGCAGCGAAGATGTAAGAGCATATATTGGCTGTTTGTCTGCCTTTTGCCATTTTGAGACACCTCCATGCCCCATGCTATTTCTCCATGGTTGGAGCTTTTTCCTGCTCAGATAACTGTGGTGTCAGAGGGAGAAAAAGAGTCACCTTCGTCATCCTTACGGTCTCTCTGAGAGAAACAGACACCTCCGAAAGGTGACGGCTTTTCCTGAGTAGGGCACCAGGCTGGGACTTCAGTGCTTTAGGTGAATGTCCAAAGGTAAAAGGGGTAATTGTAGACCTGCATCACTAATGGCAATGGCTTACACATCTGTCAAAAACATCCTTCCTGCTACATCCTGAATCTGAGTCTCTTGTATTTGAGGAGTTACTAAAAATGTACACTGTTTATACTTATTTGTATCTATGTGGGAAAGTAAAAATATGGGGATTGAACTGAACAGCAGGGCAGACACCAGGTTATGTCAAAGCTCATAGCCCACCATGAGCAAAAGTAATTCCCAAGGTTGTCCCCAAATCCTTGATTTCTGCCAATCAGCATTTATAAAACATTACTGCTATGGCACTACTTCAACATATTAATCATCTGAACATGAAATGATTTCTGCAGAAATGATGTCCGTTTCCAAATACAAAGACATGTAAAAAGACAGCAATTAACAAAGAAAAAAGTTACTTTTAAAAAGTGGTAATTTGTTACAAAAACAATGTCAAAATATTTCCTTGTATTAGCGTTCCTGTAGCAATAATGATCTCGGGATACAGGGAGAAGTAATATTTTTTATTCCACCAACTTCAAGGGCTGGAAAAAGCATATAAGCTTTTGGGCTCAGACTCCCTTCACCAGGTCTGCTGATTCTTCTGGTATTGTGTCCATGTGAAATAACCCACTTTCCAACAATGATAAATAGGTAAAAATCTGGTCACTGAGCTAGTGCATATGCCTTCGATTGAAGGAAAAGCTGTCTGCCAAGCTTCAACCAAGTAGATCATAGGTCTGTGAAAAAAAGAATCTAAAAGGATGGAATCCAGTTGCKATAGTGGCAAATTAAACAAATAAATGAGATACCATGGAATGCTGCAAAATATTTGTGGTATGATTAAGTCATATTTGCCACATGTGTGAATGCTAACAGCACAGTTTAGTAAAGTGGGTACAATATAGTACAATCCCACGTTTCTTGTATGTACATTCTAATTCTTATCTGAGTAAGTGCTAATGAATGGTAACCAGCGTGTCCAAGGATACATAACACTGTCATCCCCAAGGATACATCCCCAAGCAATCCCCAAGGATACATATTACTGTCATCATAAGGCGAAGCATAGTCCTTTAAATACATAGACAATAAACACATATTAAACTACGATACTTTCAAAGAGATATTTGCATATATCTGCATATACCCTGTGTTTGCATGGCCTGCTAAAGAGACAAAGCTTTTTGTAGTGATCACCTCTAGGATGACTTGCATATGGGGTGCTTTAGAGTACACAACCTGTAGCTGGCAGCTGACATATTAAACCTCCTTCAATATAAGCAATCCTCCCCCCAATACATTTTTTTTTTCCAGTGAAATGTTCTCTTTTCTTGATAGAAGACACTGTTTGAATATACTTATCATTAATCATAATAATATATCACTTACTGTTTGATTCTACTATCTACCTATGTTCTCTGGAAAAAAAACTCAGGAAAAAAACAGAAATCTATTATGTCAAAAGATAAAACAAGTGTCTGATTTTAACTGAGAGAGGAGAGGAGGGCACATAGATTTTTATCAAAAATGTGTACCAGTTATTAATGCATTTTGCACTGATTTTAAAGCTGTACATTTATTTACATTCATAACCTGCAAACCACGCATCTGATAAATCATGTAGTAGCACCAGAGAAATGTACCAGCTTAAGCACTACAAAAGAGTTGTGCGTAGCTCCAGCAGTGACTACGGCGAGCAATATAAGCTGCACAGAAAGTGAATGTTAAAACAAAACCAGCGTTCCTAATATTGTCAGAATTATGGGAATGAACCAAAAGCGTTTCCATCCCACACTGCTGCTGGTTTAACAAACAGACCTAGCAGGCCAGGGCCAAACCCTGCCTCTAGGAAAACATAGCTCAGTATGTACTCCACACTTAGAGAAAGGCAGAAGGTCTAAGGCTCCCTTTGTATGTCCTTTTGGGGCTCTTCTCTGGWCATTTGTTTTGTGCCCATAGTAATCGCTTTACCAAACATTTGTATGAGCAACTTCAGCTGAAAATCTGGCTTTGAGCTTTTATTATCAGTATAATTACTATTACCATAATTATTACTTCCAGAGTTACACCTAGCTTTGCCTGTTAAAGCAGGGCAGTTTGAAATACAGACAGTACACCTCTTTACCTCTGGTGCTTCAAATATGTGATCTTCCAGCACACCTGCAACCCTTAGCAAACAGCGCATCTGTTTTAATATGCAATGCAACTCACACTTCACAGCTGATATGAAAAAATAAGGCACCTCTGAAGAGGCTTGTTTTGGATAGCAGGACTGAAGTTTTGAGGGTCAAACAGACAGTCGAAGTAATGCATGATTTCTGCTTGATCTGAATGATCTGAATTATCAGATGAAAATATAGACAGAGATGCAAAGACACCAATGCCATTCTACAGATATCACACAGATACAATTTATATGAACACAGTCCTCGTACTGTTGCATGGTTGCAGGTGGTTTTAATCCTAAACATTTTATAAGGATTTGAAGCTCCTGGCATGTCACTGTGCAAATATTACTTCATCTACCCTGTAAACCTATGTCCAACAGCAACAGAAGCAATTCTCCTCTCACAGCAGCATCAATAGGCCACCTCCTTGCTCTCGACTCCTCTAATTAATAGATCTCAGGGAAGTTTTCCCAGGGAAGCGATGGAGAGATAGGGTAAGAAAACATACTCTTCATTTCCTCTTTCTTACTTTTCCTTATTTCCTTGCTTCCCCTTTCCTCATCCTTCTCCTCCCCCAGGTCCTCTTTAGCATTTTGAGTCTCTTCCAGCTTGTCTACATTATTCTGTGGCTCCTTTTTTATTCACTTGCCTCATCTGTTTTGGTTTTTTTCTTTTCTTTTTTTTTTAGGTAGGAGTTGGAACAGCATCAGCTGACTTCTTGATTCATCTCTTTCCTCCCACTTGTCTTTTCCTCTCATCCAACTATCTTTCCCTAACCTCCTTTTTTGTGCTCTCTCTCTGACTCTCTCCCCTTCTCCCCTCCTTTGGTAGTCATTCCTGTGACTTGGTGTTGACACTACATGCTCTCATCCTCTGTGCTAACAAACCAAGTTACATGACCTTGTCAACAGAAGAAGGTAAAACTTCAGAAAAAGATCTCATCTAGGGATTTCAGCTGTCAAGACTTTTCATTTGCAACGCTCATGTCTAGAATAGGGCTCGCATGTTTAGCTGTTACTAAGTACTCAAAGATACTTTAGAAAAGGTCCCGCCTTACTACACGTTGGGCTCGTTTGTACCAGGAGGAGCCTGTGTGTGTGTTTTCTCTAGAAAATAGCAAATAATCAGAAACATTCGGCACCTGTGTTCTGTTAGAAAGCTGTCTTCACCTTACCCTGACGAGTCTCCTCTGGCAGATATGTAACATGGTTAAGGCCAGCTTCCTACATCACAAAAACTGCTGTGCTGTTACTGTATTAGGTAAAGGGGTTTTCCTAATGCTCCCAGAGGATGCCACTCAGATAATTAGGTCTTTTTTACCTAGCAGCCTCTCTCAATTTTCAGGTGYTATGCTATCACAGGTTTTGACACATTACCAATTTCCAAGCCCTTCACATAAGTAACAGAAAATCAAAAAAATCTTTTAAGCTGCTCCTGTTTTTCTCCCCAGAGTGGGGGGGATAATTGATATTACTGTATTCACGCTCCAGTGGTGGAACTGGCAGATAATGAGGAGAGATACCAGACAGAGCCACGTAGCTGCGGCAAGAAGTGTACAAATCCAACAACATTATTTTCATGGGTTTTGCAAATATTCTGAGTGCCCAGGCAACAAGCTTCAATTGCTATTCTTTCCATCAGATAGATGTTTAAATAATAGCCATCTAGTAGTGGGTATTCTGTTGGAAATGAAATTACAGGTTTTCCCTGATTTTTATCAGAAAACTTTGCAAATTATGTAACAAGTGGGAGCTCCTTCCTGGAGCACTGAAGATTTTATTCACCCCTAACATACGAAAATATTATAGATAGTTTAAGAAGAGCACTTGAGTTGGAATATCCTCGAAAGCCTTAAATTGCATTTAGAAACAAATCTCAGAAAAGGGTAAGTATCTTCTAGACATAAGCATGAGGCATTACCAAGGAGCAGTACATTGTACAAAAATAGCCCATACACGGGACGTTGCTGTATTAGGAAAGCACCCTCAAGAAGTATAATGCACTGTTTCAAATGAGTCATTTCTGAAAAGGATTTTTAGGGCAACACGCTAGATGGAAACACTTTGCTGAAAGGACGGACATCTCCTTGTTTGTACATCAGAGCGAGCACTGTGCAGCAACTGACCCAACTAATGATGGAGAGACGGGTTTGTCAAAAAACTCACCAGTTTTGGACCTTCCAATCTTTATATGTCAGGTTACTATGAATTTTGATCTTTGCATGGCTTTTCTATTTTTCTACTTGTTGAATCATCAAGGAAGAAAGCTTTCCACCAGAAAAACAAAGGAACAAACAAGCCAAGGCCACTGGACCTAAGACAAGGCTGCCAGGAAGAACAACAATTGGAGAGATGGCTGGAGGGACTCCGTACCACTCTCTGGTGGACTGATCTTTTCAGCTGAGCAGGCAGCAATAAGAAAAGACGTGTAGATGAGGTGCTTAGAGACACGGTTTAGTGGGCATGGTGGTGTTGGGTTGACAGTTGGACTCGATGATCTTAGAGGTCTGTTCCAACCTTAATGATTCTATGATTCTATGATTCTATGATTCTACGAAAAGAGAGCCAACTTGTGAAATAAGTAGAGAGGTATCACTTGGACAGGCTCCTTCCTCTCCATACCTTGTCTTCACCTGCTGTTTGTCCCAGTTTTTGTGCATTCTCTTGAATACAAGGACAGAGGGTATATCTTTCTAGGAACACCTTTGTTTCCCAAAAGCAGCATAAAAAAAATAGAGTACAAACCTGGAAGAGCTCGTATAGATTGTAGTGGCACAGAACCCATACAATAATCAATTTTCCAACTCCACAGAGGCAGAGCATATTCCTCTTCCCCCTTCCCTGACCTCTCCTCTAGAGTTTTCATATGAAGACAATTCTTTGTTTCTGACCTCCAAAGCCATTAAACTGGTCAGTAAGTAATTTCTATCTCTTTATTTTACTTTCCTTGCCACAAACAAAAGATGATTCACATTTTTGAAAAGAATTTGGGACAGTGTCTGTGAAAAACAAAGAAGGACTCTYGCTGAAATGGTATGCTAACTTGGACAGATACTGCACGCCATGCAGTCCTGCCATGTAACCTGGCTCAAAATCAGCAATGCTTAAGCTTAAATTAATTCAGTCTACAGATCTGTTTATGTGGGCATCAGTTAGAACAGGGGCAACCTCTAGTTTTATAGTCTGTGCTAATAGTGAAGAGAATATAACTTCTGGAAACAAATGTTATCCATGCATCATCCTGTCCAGTCCCAACAAAAAAGGTGCAATGAATGAGCTGATAAAAATCCTATTACTATGACACACTAGTTTTGAACACTAAAGGTCAGCCTTTATTTAAAAATCCCTAATACTGATAAAGATCAGATAGACAGCCATCAGAAAATGGGAAAGAATATTTCCCACGGAAAACATGACTGTGGAATTAAGGGTTGATGTGGATCTAAAGTGCAGGACAGTCTCAAGAACACAAACGACATCTCTGATGGAAGAATTCAGTAATTTGGCAACTAAAATTGTAGCCAGCAAAGATGAATTCATCTGCATAACTGATAAATACAGGAAGTGAACTTGACACTTCAGAAATAGACCAAGGCTGAGACATAGCCCTATTCTCCAACAGCTCTCTCTAGACAGGTAGTTATTTCTACTGACAGAAGCTTAACCTCAGCTACTCAGATGTGCTCCTTCACATAATAAACAGAGATTAAATCCTTGTCCTGCTGAAATTGAAAGCAGACCTGCCATTGATTTCCCCTGGTCATTTCTCAAGTCATAGTGATACCATTGGTTATGGATGAATCGACTGACTGAGATGATGAAATATATCAGTTTTATGGCACAGTACAACTCTATCAGTGATGCCTTTCACAGGTGTATGAGTCTGTATGTATGAGGTACCATCTGGTACCAGAAGGCACCACTTACTACACAGATTTTTCTGTAGACAGGAATTATATTTTTAACTATCACAGTATATATATATATATGTATATGTATAAAAAAAAAATAGAAATACAGTTCTTGACACTACATGCAATTTTATGGTAAGTAGTTTGTGGCTTTTATCTTTGTGCACGATGATGAGCCTCTCTCTGCTTCTACGAAACTTTATAAACAATATTAAGATTCAATTGGTAATGGGATTGCATAGCTCTGAGGTTCATTCCTCTTATGTTTTCCATTTCTAGAGAGGAATTTTTTTTATAATTAGGAATTTTTTAGATGTTGAAAAAGGGTTGCTATGAAAGAGTGGTATCTCTGAGTATTAGCAAGAYATTACTATGTATTCAAGAAAACAGGTTTTTTTAACTATCAACAACATTGTAACTGCAGAGAAGGGATGGGAAAGGGGGAGAAGAAAAAGGGGGATGAGAACTAATTATTACAACCTATCAAAGCAGCAGACACTGCTGCCCAAACCACTTCTGCTTAGGCTAATGCACTGAATTGGGCCAGCCCTTCAAACAATTTCTTCATACAGCCTTCAAGATAGTCACCTTAAAATGCTTCTAAAGTATGAATACTCTCAAATATTTTGATACATGCCCATATTACTAATGGAAATATGATTGCTATTATTACAACCAGATTTCATGACTTTTCATTCCTTTTCTACATGTGGGTTTTGCAGGCTGATGTTGACAGTTGAGCAAGTTGTTACAGCTGGTCATAATACATCTGTCAGAAACTTTTGAAAATATGACTTTTCAGTTAAAGTAGGGAATCTTTTTACTGTGGAAAATGTATAGTTTTACATTTTCCACTTTTTGTGGCTTTTTTTTTTGTGATAAATATSTGTTTAGGGAAACTGCTGTGAAAAAACCTAGACAGAGCGTTCACAGGTGAAGTAACATTTGAGCTCAGATCCTTAGGAGCTGCACCAAGCACTGCAGGGGAAGCTCACAGAGAAGAGGGATTCATCAGCAATGCTGCAGTGGCAAAAGGACCCACCTCCCACTGACAGATTTCACTCTGCCAAGGGTGATGAATCTCTTGTGTGAGTTTTGTTGTACAAGGTTAGGCTCCAGCACAGCCACCCTTGTGTTCGGAAAAATTATCACTGAATGTGCACAGCTGCTGTCAAAACGTGCAGGAAAAGATGGGAATAAATGTTTATTTCAGTAAAAAACAATAGCCAGGGATCCAGACTTTTCTAAAACTGTGTTCCCAGAGGTCCTACCCTTTCACCAAGGGGACCCCTATCATATTCTCTAAAATCTGCCATGTCAAAATTGTAACTACTAGTAAGTGAGGTGCTAGCATTCTCAAGGTAGTTTAAGAATCCCTTCATGTTACAATGGGCAATGCATCAGTATTAATTAGTATGAAAGCTGGTGAGGATAAAATGATGGCTAAAACATCAGAAAGAATTAGACTGAAAGGTGGTGAAAAGCCCAACAGCCATACGCTTTCTCTGTGACCGAGCTAAAGGAACACTTGGATAAATGGAGAGTGACACAGCAAACAATTCCTTTACAAAAGACTTTCAAAAATGCCTTCTACAATACTTCAAGTTAAAAAAAAATTATCTAAGATGCTTGCACGCAATTCATTTCAGCAAATTCTATTATGTCCAAAAATCTCAAACAAAAGCCCTCTTCAAATATTTCAGGAAGTATACATTTCTACAGAGCAACATGAGCTTGAATTGCCTTTTAGTTATGGCACAGAGGAGACTTCCTGAATACATAGGGCCGTTTGTTGTCAACTGCTTCACAATGTACATTCATGAAAAATTTTATAGCTTAGGCACTTTCAGTATGTGAAATGTCACCTGGAAGAAATGTCATCAGAGCTGGCACTGATGTGATGTGAGGAAAAAATCAATGTATGTATGGCTTGGCAACGTTTGCAAGTGTTCAGTTTGTAACCTCAAAACTCAAGGGAGGACAGTCTGAACAAACACAGCAGGAGTCATCAGACTCTCTCCTCAGCTCTACACACACATAGTATCACGCTGTTCCTTTCAGAAGGTCATAAAACAGTACAGTATCCAGCAGAAGCTGATGTTCCTCTTGTCAGCAGTAGCTCTTATACTGCTCCTTTAACACACAATTTAGGGAATGAATAAATAGCATTGCCATCTGCCCCACTCCACAAAGGACCAATTTATCAAGCCCAGCAGTAGTGGACAAATCTTGATCTGCTGTGGTGATATAGTACTCACACCCTGAAGGATGAGCTCTGCTGTCATCTGCTGATGAACAGCAGTGCCGAATGGTTTGCCATGCCTTGATATGGAAAACAAAGTAATAATGAAACATTTTGCACAGACTCAACTAGAGAAGCAAACATGACACTTTTCAGCTCCAAATGCTGCATAAACAGTAGTAAGTACCTGATAGCAAAGTGTGGCCTTATCTTTCCCTTAGCGTTTAAACATATAGTTGAGAGAAAGAATGTCCGACTTGATACACCAGAGAGGGATGAAAAGATTTCTTCTCAAGAAACTACTTTTATGATTACTGATGCAGCAATTTTGAAACTTTGCGTTGATGCATGTAATTCCACATTATTAAAAATACTCAGATACAGGTTCTGCTACACAAGTTTGGTGTACTTGAGAAATAAGTAATTATTTCTTTTTTTTTTTAAAAACATACAAGTCCAAAAAGCATAGCAGGATTTTTTGAACAAAAATTTTAACCAAAGATTTTCATCACAAATTATACTTTGGTAGAATGGTAAATAATAATTCAATTAAGTGTTTCTGTCATTTTAGAGCAAGATTTGTCAAAGTCAGAACTTCTGTTTTGTGGAAGAGTCTCTTTTGATTAAATTTCCTCATGACCAGGGTGACATTGCTCTGGGAAAGGTACCTTATCACAGAAAACAGCCAATCCCCACAACTAGCCTGGCATGTAGGACACACAAGTTCAAACCTCCACTGTTTCAACCTAACAGGGATTCAAATATGACTCAAGGAGTCAAGGAAGGAAAGATGTTATACTTGCTTGCAAACAATGTTCCTTAATCACTTCTGAGGGGATTAGCTCTAAGTGTATGCAGAGTCATGCACAGGGAAATCAGTGTCTTACATTTTTGTTTATGCAAGGAAGTGTTTGCATTACTTTACTTACCATTCCATGATTTAGCCACGCTGGTATAAAATTATCAAGCAGCTTTGGGTAAACCAGTTCCCTGTCATAGATATAGATGCTCCAAAACATCGTCACAACAAACTAAGAAGAAAAAAAAGAAAAGACAAGACATTTTAAAATATATGCTTCTGAACAATTAGCTACACATTTTGATAACAAAATGGGGCATTTATCAAATGATCTATGGACAGACACAGACATTATTGTTCTTTGACCAAATCCTGCTTTAATCAACAGTGTGAATCTGGATGATTATTTGCATGCACAGGAGTTTTAACTTTTCTTCTTCTTCTTTTTTATTTTTTTTTTGACTTTCAGCCTGGAAAAAATCTCATTTTTTGACTTACATGTCTGTGGCCAAATTACAACCGAGTACTATACTTTAGTAGCAGATGTGGCACATAAATAATGTTTCACCACTAACAGCATAGAGAACAAATGGAAAATCAGGTAAAATATCACTTGGAATTCATAGAACGTATAAATATGAAACATTCACCCCTGAACAGAAGCCTATAAACTCATCTTTGCACTTTCTCATGTCAGCCATCAAAATAGCATTGCTTAAAAAAAAATATTTAACCCTTTAACTACTCTGCACACAATTCATGGACTGTGATCCACAGAAAAGAGGTCTAGTATCCTGCTTGTTTGTCAATATGAAATTTGGCTTGGTTCTTGTCAGAGACTATTTACTAGGAGCCTAGAGAAAGACCATTATTTCCTCTAGACCGAGGACAGGACAGATGGCTCAGATAAAGTTTGCACTAGGCTAAATTTTTGCCAAAGTGTGAACAAATTCTTTAAAGATACCCTGATGTCTGAAAAGCAAAGAAATTTGCTTTTTTATTTAATTACAGAAATAATAGTTTTAGCTTACCTAGGGGGAAGAACAAAGTAAGTAATCTTCTAATTAAAACACAAGTGCTTTCTTACCTTGAATTTGAGTCATAGTTTTCTAGTAATAAAAGGCTTATTGTTTACAGCAGTAAAACCCAATACCTGGGCCAGGAGCTTTTCAGTGACCACTTTCAGGGGATCTCTACACAGTAGTGACAAGTCCAAGTTTAAAGTTTGAGAGGCAACAGATAGGACTTTCACTGAGATCAGCAGGGAAGTATTCAGTTACATCCAAACCGATGTGGCCCATGATCTTACGGCTAATTTCGGGGGTCAGTAAAAGAAAGTGCAAGAAATATGGGGTGAGCACAGCAAGATCAGCAAATTACTAGTGTGTGTGATAGTGTAGGCATAAGTTGTTTCATATGTTTCTGACTTTGGAAATTTAACATTGAGGTTGCAGTTTATCAATGGCACTTTGTTCTAACCACAGACACACAGACTTCGGCCAGCCAGTTATGTGAATGACCTGCACCAGTACACTGTTCCCTCAGTGTGCATACAGTACATAGTTTCTTGGTTTCCAACACACTTGTCCATCTGTTATGACAGCTATCGGTGCCTGCTCAGAATAAGCTTGGACTATTTGCCTAGTGCACAGTGGCCAGGAAAAAAAAATAGGTTATGATGGACAGCCCGAAAAATATGGCAAGTGTAAAGTACCCCACAAGAAGTCTCTCTTCTGGGCCAGTCTTGGCATTGGCACAGCCTAGCTCTTTGCGCACCTGCTGACACATAAGTGCCAAGATATGAATAGCTGAACAGCAGGGAAAATGGAAGCAAAGTATCCTCTTCTCTACAGGCTTCCTAGAAGTCATGTATTATCACAGTGGGTCTCTGAGAACCTGCTAAGACAACTGGGACATAAAAACATATTCTCAGGCGCATGAAGACCAAGACTGATAATGCTTTTTTCCAAGGAAGTCTTGCAGCAAGAAAAATCACCCAGGATTAGGTTGAACCTTATTACACTGAATACAACAAAGCTGGCATGTTTTGACCCGTGATTTTTCTGTGGAGCAGAATAAAACAATAGACTTTGCCAAGGAGGTAAAGATAAGAGAAGAGGGGATGTGCCATCTGTCCCTTAACCAAAGTCAGCCAATGGATGGAACGGGATCAGCCTAGCTGGTTGCAACCATCTGGAGCTACAGACGGCAAATGCTGCTTAGTAAAGCAGTATCACAAGGCAGACATAAGGTAAAGGAAGTGCGCAAAACCCAAGGTGTTACAGAACTAACCTATCCCGGAGGACGACCCAACATGAGACTAACGCAATGCCCTGGGGCAGATCCAGTGTCTGAATGGTTCACCTTACCTTTCCTTAAAATTAGTTCATTTGGATAAAATGAACTATAAAAATGAACTATTGCAGTATGAACTAAAATGAACTATAAAAATGAACTATAAAAATGAACTATTTGGATAAAAAGAACTATAATGAGGACTTGCTACTTAGCTACCTTGGCTTCTTCTGAATTTGTTTACTTTGATTAATGAGCAACTGTTGGTCTGGTACTTTTAAATCACCTCTACTATGCTTACACTTTGGTACTGGTAGACTTTTATTTGGGCTGGGCTTTGCCAAGATCACACATGGTCATGCAGTGCCAGACCATGATACAATTGAGCTGCTTCTTTACACTGCCTATGTAAGGCTCAATCAGAATTGCAGCTCTTATGCTCATGCCGCCTTCCTTGTGGCACAATTCATCACTATTGTGGAGACAGTCATGGTACTAGCCTCACACGCCAGGCTGAACAGGCTGCTCATATGCAGCAGACATCTTTCAGGGAGCCCAATACTTTTATTTTCTTTTGTTCCCAAGGCAAAATGGCACAAATGTCACCCTTCCACTGCCTCTTTAGACAAACTCGAGGCGTGGAATTCAAGGAAGAAAACAGGCACCAGCAACTGAAAACAGGCACCAGAATTTTACACTTCTTTGCACAGGAGACTCCTAAGATTGCCAACTTTCYGAAGACAGCGATTACTTGGTTAAACATAAGGTTAAGCAACATATAAAAGAACAGAAGAGTCCCTCATTTGCTACTTATCCTATCTAGGGTCATTACAGACCAAAGGGAACCTCAAATTTGCAAGTAGACCTTGGAAACTGTTTGAAAATACAGAGTAGCTCACTTGTCGCAGGCATCAAAAGTATTGCTAAACAAATACATAGCAGCAGGAAAAAAATAAGGCTGAAAACTAAACTCTGTTTTCCCACTTAAGGAGATATTCTTTGAGTTTTTGTCCTCCATCTCTGAAGCTTTAGAGGACATGAGAAGAGCATGTGGCACTGCCAAGGGAAAAATTTTAAAGGACAAGTTGGGAAACGGTTGGTGATTCAAAAAGGAAAACAAGTGGCTTTATCAAAACACCACAAATGGAAGCAAAGAGAAACTAAGAGAGGAAAGCCAGTGAAAAGAATTGCATAATTTGCTGTTTTACATGAGCCCAACCAAGAAATATTATGCAARCGAAGAATGAACCCAGTGGAACTTTATTTTCCTGCACTATGTGTTTTTGGTTTTGGCTGGGCTGCACGTTCAGTTCACTCATTTCCTGGATGGCCTCATGACAAAGAAAAAAAAAATTCAACCCTTTGACCTTGACAAAATTTCTTCTAAGTACAGTTAAAGGTAGGCTTTCTGGCTATTTCCCAAGACATTTGCGGTTAACTGCGAGTATAAATATATTGTTTGTCAGCCTCTTTGAGGGTGAAAAGCATTACATATAGAAGCAAAGTGTTATTAAAGGCAGACCACAGTAAGCAGAAATTGGCATGGTACTGGCTTTAGGTGGGATCTAGTGCTAGCACAGTATCACACCAAATGAATTTGAAAAAGGCCAATGAAGGAAATCACAAGGAGTGGGAACTGAGAATCAGGGAAGACTCCCCTCAGAGAACAGAGTTCAGGAGGCAATTGCACCACTGCTCACTCATGTTCCCATCACCAGCCACCACGTCACCACAGATGAGGGCAAAATCTACAATAGAGAGATTTTGGCATGGTCGAGTCAGTTATGRAAATAAAAGTATTTTGTAGTCTGGTCAAATAACGAGGTAAGTAGTAGACTGCAGCAAATGCCTACACATCTTTTCTTCGGATAAGATCCCAGATCAGCATTATTGATGATCTACAGAAGAAGGGTGATCAGCTTTCCTTTTGACTGTACCAGTACAGAGAAACAAGAGATAAGAAAGCATGCCTGGCTTTCTCTCTTTCGTATCACAGGTTTTTAAAAACATAAAAATATAATATAGAGAATATGAGATCATTCTAGCCAGTTTAGACTCAGACCCAAACAGAGCTATTAAAGCTACGTAATTATAAAATACCAATAGTAGAGTTCGTGATTTTCTAGGCAGCAATCTCTCTTCTAACATGTAACAATATCAATTTTCTTTCTTCCTATTCCTATTAAACACAGTCCTAAACAACTAGAAATGCCTGTTTTATCTCTTCTTCCTCTTGTTTGGTACAAATTACAAGAAACATATTGATAAAACCATATACAGTTTACACAAAACACATTAACCACAGAAACTCAGCAACTTCATAATCTACGTCAAACAAATAGAAAAAAGTAGGGATAGCCTAAACCACTGGTGTAGTCTCTGACTTTTAAGCGTGTCTCACACTTCTCTAGTTTTAAATCCTAATTTAAATTGGGATTTAAATTATTCCCAATATAAATCTCCTTTACACTGATAAAGGGGGGGTAAGTGCAGCCAGTATAGATGAGAACTGGTAATGAACTTCTAAAATGTCTATGCAGCATTTTTCTTCAGTGGATGCTTTCTGATCTCGTAGGCATTTGAATAGTACCCCAGGCTTATAATAAACTAAAAATGGGCTAGGAAGTGTTGCCCACAGACTTTTCGTGGAATAAGGCTTTACTGCATAGAAAATTGGTCTGTTGATTTCTGATTTCATTCACTTGAGTCGTATTAAAAAGAGCAACAATAGGTAAACACTAGTTATTATGTCCTTCAAAGAGGTTCTTGTTTATTTCTTGATGCTCCTAAAAATGGTAGGTTGGCAATTCAGTTTTATCTGATTCCCCGAAGACACACAATGCATAACACAACACTGGAGAGATGTGATTTGCTGCAAAGATTTTGCAAGACTTGATTTGTTGCAAAGCCACCCAAGGAGATTGTTTGCCCTTGGGCTGGTTCTTTCCCCTCCTTTGGAAGGTGGGAGGAGGTTCGTGGTCAGACTTCCCAGGTGGTTTATATGTAATACTTTTTTAGGAAGTACTAAAAATGAAATACTTTATTTTGTTACATTTTTTTTTTTCACACATCATTGTTTGACTTGGGAGTGGAAACCCCTTTTCTCATCTGTTTTTCAGAACAAGTCATCTCAAGGGCTTCAGTAAGCAGAAAATACAGAAAAAAGAGTTGAATTGCTCTTGAAAAACTACAGTTAGTGGGCTTTAAAACGTTCCCCTAGTATTTGCATTATTCCCTAAACATGCCCTGTGTAAAACACTGAGCAATAAAAATAATTTAGATGTTAAGGTAACTGACAAGTACTTAGGCATGGCCACTGCTGTTACATTAGAAACCCAACAAGGATTTTATTCTCATCCATCCAATCTTTATGTGTGAAGGTTCCCCTGTGTTGCTACTGGAAACCACTGAGAAGCTCCATGGAGAGCTAGGTGGGTGAGTCTCAAAGAAAGAAAGTCTGCATTTGAACTTCTTTTGCTTTTTTTTTTTGGAGTGAGGAAGCTGTTGAGAGAATATGGGAAACAAGGGAACTTTTAACTTTTTTTTCTGCAGACACTCTGGTGTTTAATAACTTCCTTCTAACAAGCACCTCTGGCATACCAAAATTTCACTGGGTATTTTCTTACACATAAATAGCTCTTTAGAGAACAAAGCCAGCATTAGATGTTTGCTACTTTTGAGCCCTGAACTTTTCCTACCCGTAATCCCACCGAAGAAGAGCCCCCAGTGGCTGGCAGTCCCTCAGGCACTGGCCAAGGCTTTGGCAAGTGGTAGCTGCGGTGTGGTGGGCGCTGCTGGAAAGGATCAGGTTTCAGGAAGGAGATGAGACCAGTGTTAAGTTATGAAGTGCTGCTGTTTGTCTCCCAGTAGCCAGAAGCAGAAACAACAATGAAAACAACCTTTTTAGGCTTCCTTTCTAAGAAGTAAAGTGAAATAATATGTGGTAATCAATTGCTCCCCGTCACCACAGAAAGGTCACTGTTGGAAATGGAGACCATCTGTCCAATGAGCATGGCCATTTCTTACTATTTTCTGGATTATTTTTTTTTTCTTTAAGACAGAAGTTGTTTCTGTATGAAACCCTTGGGAAAGTAGCTAGCTCCAGGTATGCTACATGTCTCTCGGGAACTGCTAACTTGGAAATGTTGCAACAGTACTTCTAGTGCAGGCAATGGCTAGCTGGGATTCCTCGCTTACCGGTGGCATGAGAAACAACGCCTGAAAGAAATGTGCAGAATTGCCAAGACAAAGTGAAGCTGAAATTCTCCAAGATCTTGAAAAGTTTCAAGGTCAGGGGTGGAGGAGCACACAGACAACAGTACGGAGTTAAAACAGCTGCAGGAGAGAATCCCTGAATCCTGAGCGGCATGAGAGAGCCAAGGAGGGTGTGCTTTGATGCATGTAAAGGCTTACACTTCTAGGTTGAAAAAGGCACTTAAAATCTTTAAATAAAGACAAATAATGTGATGTTGTTCTCCTYCTTCACTTCTACTATCAACACAGTAGGAAAAGCATCTGTTGCCAATCATAATCACAACTACTTCTAATTCCCAATCTCCGTTAAAATACAAATGTAACATAGAAATCTCTGCACCGATAAAACACATATTTGCCCAGATTTTTTAAAAACTATTAGTTGATCCAGTTTCTTCTACCATGGCCGGGGAACTGCAGTCCGTTACCCCAACATGAATTGTGGCAGCTCCCAACAGGCAGGCCAGCAAGTACAGTAAGGAAAGGCTACCAGCTGGGTTTTTATGAAAGAAATACCTGCACAGTGTGTCACATATGCTTTGCATTTTCTAACTTTGCAAAAGCATTTTGTATTTCTTCATGTATTGTGAAATCCGACATAATGGTGAAATCACATCTCTGAATTWTCACACCATGAAATGGTGGAGTTCAAGATCCTTAGGGCACCAAGGAGGGCACACAGCAAACTCACTGCCCTGGACTTCAGGAGAGCAGACTTTGGCCTCTTCAGGGATCTGCTTGGTAGAGTGCCATGGGATAAAGCCCTGGAGGGAAGAGGGGCCCAGGAAAGCTGGTTAATATTCAAGGATCACCTCCTCCAAGCCCAGGAGCGACGCATCCCAACAAAGAGGAAGTCAGGCAAAAACRCCAGGAGGCCTGTGTGGATGAACAAGGAGCTCCTGGACACACTCAAACACAAAAAGGAAGCCTACAGAGGGTGGAAGCAAGGACAGTAGCCTGGGAGGAATACAGAGAAATTGTCCGAGCAGCCAGGGATCAAGTTAGGAAAGCTAAAGCCCTGATAGAATTAAAACTGGCCAGGGACGTCAAGGGCAACAAGAAAAGCTTCTATAGGTATGTCAGGGATAAAAGGAAGACTAGGGAAAATGTGGGCCCTCTCCGGAATGAAACGAGAGACCTGGTCACCCAGGATACGGAGAAGGCTGAGGTACTCAATGACTTTTTTGCTTCAGTCTTCACTGGCAAGTGCTCAAGCCWCACCRCYCAAGYYGCAGAAGGCAAAGGCAGGGACTGGGAGAATGAAGAACCACCCACTGTAGGAGAAGATCAGGTTTGAGACCATCTAAGGCACCTGAAGGTACACAAGTCCATGGGACCCACTGAGATCCATCCGCAGGTCCTGAGGGAACTGGTGGATGAAGTTGTTAAGCCACTATCCATCATATTTGGGAAGTCGTGGCAGTCCRGTGAAGTTCCCACTGACTGGAAAAGGGGAAACATAACCCCCATTTTTAAAAAGCGAAAAAAGGAAGACACAGGGAACTACAGGCCAGTMAGTCTCACCTCTGTGCCTGGGAAGATCATGAAACAGATCCTCCTGGAAGCTATGCTAAGGCACATGGAGGACAGGGAGGKGATTYRAGACAGCCAGCRTGGCTTCAYCAAGGGCAAGTCCTGCCTGACTAACCTAGTGGCCTTCTACAATGGAGTGACTACATCAGTGGCCATGGGAAGAGCTACAGATGTTGGCTACCTGAACCCCTGTAAGGCCTTTGACAGGGTCCCCCACACATCCTTCTCTAAACTGGAGAGATATGGATTTGATGGGTGGACTCTCTGGTGGGTGAGGAATTGGTTGGATGGTCGCATCCAGAGGGTAGTGGTCAAAGGCTCAGTGTCCAGATGGAGATCGGTGACGAGTGGCATCTCGCAGGGGTCTTGTTGTGGTTTAACCCTGGCAGCACCTAAACACCACGCAGCTGCTCGTTCACCCCCCCGCTCCGGTGGGATGGGGGAGAGAATCAGGAGGGCACGAGTAGGAAAACTCACGGGTTGAGATAAAAACAGTTTAATAAT
>JAYKAV010003115.1:0-30950 GCA_035582835.1 Phoebastria nigripes
TAGCAGACTACTTAGCAACAACTAAAAACATCAGTGTCTTATCAACATTCTTTTCATACTAAATCCAAAACACAGCACTAGGAAGAAAATTAACTCTATCCCAGCCAAAACCAGGACAGAGACAGAAAGAAAAGAGGTGTCTACAGCAACACTGAGACTAGATACGTAAGAGAAAAGTCCCCTGGAACAGTGGTCTCTGGTTTGTCTTCTTGAACGTCTCAGAATGAAAAAGTTTGCCATGACACCATGAGCCCCTTGAGAAGTGTATGCYCTGAGTGGCTGCCATATGGAGACCAGGGTTGAGGGTTTCTTTCTTACTGTTCGTCATCATATAGGCTAAGTCTTGTTCTGTAAAAATCTGACAAGAAATATCAATCTAATGATAAGAAATCACAAAGATCATTTCTTATTGATTTTGGCTGAATGTTTTAAGAGGAAAGGAAACACTGAGGGGTCCTTCAGGGACTTGTGTAGATTTGCAATCAGCTACATCACCATTATAATGTCTATGATGTAACAGAATGTTGATTAAATGCCTCATCAGAAAGCAAAATGTGTCCTGGCAGCACCTCTCGTTTCAGGGGTTTCTTTTCAAGGCTCCTAAAAGACCAATTCAAATCATGACCATTGCACATTAGTGTCATAGAGCCTGATCTAGTGTGCCTTATGCAGGAAGCTAAATGCAAGATTCTCCTGAGAAAAAACTGCAAAAACTAGTGATCTAAATTCTTATTGTAAGAGTCAACAGCGAGGGGCCCAAGCAGCCTCCACTTGTCATTAAATCTGGGATCATAAATGAAATAGGTTCACGCAGCTTTCTGTGCAAACACGCTACACAGAACTGCAGATCTTGTATGGATTTTTTTAACTCYATCTTTCCCCTCTCAAAAAACCATAAAACAGTGTAATCAACTTGCCACCTGATCCCTGACTTAGTTGCTTCTTGGTTATCCATCTAAAGAAGGCTAACTCCTCAGTCTAGATCTCCTTTTCTCAAAGAGCTCAACATCTTCAGGTGATTTAAGAAACAATCCACCTCAGCAAGCCATATTAGCTCATTTATCTCTTTACCAAGCCTGGTCAACAAATGCTGATGGGGCAGGAGATTTCAGGGAAACACTGCCAGGCTGGCACAACCGCTGGCTTTAAAATTTCTCACCCTGTCCTTTATTGCCTTGTAATTAAAACCACAGTAGTATAGAAAGCACTTGTAGTCCTGATCAATCTCATATTGAATTCAGTGTCATTCTTTCGTAGAT
This sequence comes from Phoebastria nigripes, assembly GCA_035582835.1. Lineage (NCBI taxonomy): Eukaryota > Metazoa > Chordata > Aves > Procellariiformes > Diomedeidae > Phoebastria > Phoebastria nigripes. The sequence continues at coordinate 1,260 of JAYKAV010003115.1, forward strand.
TTTAATGAAGGTCATATCAGGTCCTGACAATATAAATATTCAACCTTCCAGGCTGTTTCAAGCTCTCATGATGTTGGGTTTTTTTTCTTGTTTACCACAAAACCTAATCTGCTCAAGTACGTCTGAAATGTGAATGTTGCCAAGTACAAATGAAATCATGAATGTTAGCTAGTAACTGCTCTGAGGGCTCTAGTCTGAATGATACACAAATTGCAATTATTAGATTCTTTTGCCTTATATTCTTCTCTTCTTTAAGGCCTTCTTGCCTTAAAAAACTGAGTTAGGAAAAAAGTTTCCTTATAGTTTGTCTAAGCTGCCACTTACATTCCCTTTTTCTCTAATCAGTGATTGCATATTAGATAAAGCTTGTCACCATGCCAACCCACTTAAAAAGGTCTTGGACAGGAAATAAAGCCAGTGAGGGACAGAAGTTCATGAGAAAGAGTTTCCAACATTTTTCCAGCTGACAGGAAACTACAGTTACTGCAAAGGATTTCTTGACGTTTTCACTGCAAAACATGGGTCAATAGTCAGACATTCAGCTCGTGACTCAGGCATGAAAAATGTAAAACATCTGGCTCAAATCTATGCTATGAACATGCTACAGAGAGATTCATGACCTTAACCTAAAGGCTCATCGGATTCACTTTTAAAGACGACGAGTTTTATTTGAAGAACAACCATGTAGGAACATTCTGCAGTATTCTAGTTGTTAGGACTGAAGCAGTGAAATGCCTTCCTTTGATCAACAGCAAATGGAGGAATAATAGAATATAGCATTATTTTGCATTATTCAAAAATAGAAAAATAGTCTTTATTTTTCCATTCCATTGCATTAGGGCTCATTTTCTTCATTTTCTTTTGAATAAGTAATGACAAAGTAATAGTAACATCAACAACAATTGTATAGAAGCTGAAGCTAGTAGGAGGTCTTAACACTTGCATGGTAGGGGCTTACTTTACTCACAGTCACTGCAGTAACAACCTAGTTCACAAACACATTTCACATGACAGATGTTTTTTATAAACCCTGCTTCAAGTGATGAAATATTTATCCTTGTTTTGCAGATAGAAGAATAAATGGCATGCCTGAAAACAGAAGCAATACTAGCTGTGCTAGGGAATGGACCCAATTCTCTTCAGAGCCAGTCCAACATCTGTATAAGAATAGATTAATGAGCTGAGGACTGATCCCTCAACACACCGTCACTCCTGAAAAATCTTTTAAGTAGAAGATAGTCTGAAATGCAGAAATGATCATGCAGTCACAGACAAATTAGTGGCAACATCAGAACTAGACCTCAGAAGGTAATCACAGAAGTCCATACAGATAGATACAGATCTGGCRCAGTAAAACCACATCCATCTTGTTGATATTTGGCTAGCTGAGAACACAGCAAGACAAGCTCATATCTGCCTGTACGTGTCTGCGTAGACATATCCATAAATTCCAGCCTCATGCCTAATTCTCTCACACTGCTTCATCAAGAGTGACGCAGAAGCGAGTTACTGCTATCGTTCCTCACCATCACTCAGACACCAAGCAAAGGAATGCAATGGAGCAATTTTGGTTTGCTCGCTATGTTCAACGCTGATTCACATCTGCAGAATTGTGATTCTGAGGCATCTGGAGGAACAGCTTGAAAAAGTGCCTGTAAAATCTGCCTGCTGATGGTCAGTCCCTATCTCTATTTTTTTTTTGTGGCCATGCAGCATAGGAAGAGACAGCTGTAGTGGGTGCTGGGACCCAGTGGCTGTGTGATATTTAACTACTGATGTATTCTTTTATGCATAACCGACTAGCTTTTTAATAACGCATTCTCAATTACTGGAAAAAATACTCATGAAATATCTCTAGGTAGTGCATTTTAGGCCGTTACTGTAGCCATCCTGTGAGCCTTTCTTTATGTGGCATGGCTTTCTTTTAAATTTCATGGTCTTTAGCATATCTCTTCAAGCAAATTCATTTCTTTCCACTTGTTCGTGCTTCCCACTAAAACCCTTTTCACAGGGGGGCTTTTCAATGGCTTTCCCAGTCCTGGTGATAGGAATGCCTTTCTTACATTAGTTACCCTTAATTTCCTTAAAAAATCAGACCAGAGCTGAGGGCTGAGGGGGAGAAGTGCTCACTCCGCACCAGGCTCTGCGCTGCTTACAGGACAGCATTTAATGCAAACATAATCGTAAATAGGACAAACTCAGGAAGTGGTTTTAAATGTGTATATTGTTCAAGATGAAAATATTCCCATGGGAACCAGTGCATCAGCTGCTTCCAGCCTGACGGGGAAACATAATTTGGATGGGAACAGGTGGAATTCTTCCCAGTGTGTGAGTCATTTTTTCTCTGGCTCCCCTTACAGACTTTGGTACGGATCCTAACGCAACACACACTATTCTTTTTAGTTCTTTGTTTTGCTCTAAACCCAATCAAATGGGCAACACGCAGGATGACTAAGCTGGTGGACAGGACTGTATTTTTCAAGGTTGCTGATTTTGGCTGAAAATGGATTATCTTGGTTTTGTCTCTTTGCTCAAATAAAACACAGATGGATAACTTGGGCTGCAGATAACCTTTTTTCCTCCAGAAAAAAAAGGATTATTTCATACCTCTATCCATCATGAGTGCTGTTCCTACAGACTGGGAGAAGGACCAAGGAAAGATAAAGTAGAAACAATATTATTCAATATTTTCTGAGTAGTCAAAATTTGATAAAAACTTGAAAATTAGATCAGGATCTGAGTTCACTAAACATCAGGAGTGTCTGCATGTAATTTTTCATTTCAGGTGAATTATAGTCCTGGAGAGGCCAACAAATCCTGCATGGATAAATGTATTAAAAAAGTTAAGTGTATCACACTCCTTTGCTGTCTCCGTCACTGTTCCCCTAATACTGTTTCTGCCAAGGCCCCATCATTACTACACTGGGAATAGTGTAGATGCTACAGCACAGTACAGATGAGATTTAATGAAAAATATCCGACACACCAAGACAGCCTGACCGCTAGAGCCAGCAGTCTCTCTTCTGTTGACTAGCTTGAGCTTAGCCCTGTAAGAAGCTTGTTTCTTTATTGATTTTTCATACCTGGATTTTTCTCCCAGGCAAGAGAAGCAAGGAACATCATATATTCAAATACTTCTGAGATAAACAGGAGGGGGAGAGCTGCACCATGAAGCTCCTCATGCTTGTGGCTTCTGCATCTTGCTCCTGCTGGCTTCCTCCCTCCCTCCCTCAAGGTACCTGAAACACAATAGAGCAAAAGCCCCGAGTCTTCCTATGAAATGAATTTTCTCCAAGGTTTGAAGGGAAGTGGCATATGAATGGAGAAAGATCAGAGTGCTTTTAATGTGAAGCTCCTTCGTTCTTTTCTGGTGCTGAGGAGCTGGAAGCATTGGTAACTAGCACACCTCTTAGTGAATTCTTCAAGAGCTGAGCCAGTGCTTTTAAGGAGTCTCCCTTGACTGATGTTCTTCACAGAAATGATCTTCCCATGAGAAAGGAGTTCTCATCTGTGTTTTGTCTCATCTGCAGTGCAGAGCCTTGAGGCTGTTGTTGCAGTCAAGGTTCTCCTCTGCTTCCAAAGGTGTTTGTTTTGCCTGGATGAGAGATTGGAAACATTTGTGAACCATGAGTATTTTCACATGGCAGGAAAAACAMTTCCCGGACAGCCTTAAATATACCCCACGGTTAGAGGTGAACTCTGACTCAAAAATCCTCTAGTGTGCAAACATCAAGAATGGAGAAAACAAGCTCTTTTGTCCCAATTTTATAGACAGGTGCAGATTTTGAAAAACTTACCTGAGATGACACGTCTATGCAGCATTTCATAGGCTGCTGGGGACTTTTGAAGGCTGCCCCCAATTCACATATAGTACAGCTAGGGCATGCTCCAGCCTATCTGATGGGTTATGTATCAGTGGATACATGCCAGTCACCCATCCCATATGGGCAGCAGATGGGGAAATTGCTGGGTGCATTGTGCTTACAGCTGGCCTCATACCTGCCCACGAGGGGTAGCATGGATGCTCTTGTGACAGTCAGAATTTGAACCTAAATCTCACTTCAGCGCATTCCCATATGAACATCCTTCACATTGCTACAGATAGCATGACTTGGTGTATGGATCATGAGCTATATTTAAAGTTGGGTGGTAAAAGAGTTTTCTCCATCTTAGAAAAAGGTTCACAGTTTCACCAATGCTCAGGATGAAACCAACAACTTCAAAGKTATAATAGAGATAAATAAAAGCAGCTGCCATGGAAAGCCTTGAACTCCCTGGGTTTTTTGCTGTCTATGTGGGAAATCTTTCTTCTGTATTTCAAAAATACATGGGGAAAATATGTATTTATGTGTATACATTTGTATATATAAACATAAGTCATCTTCTGAACACAGCTGGAGTTAATATTGCAGGGATGCTGATATCTAAACCTAGGGCAGTTTTGGCAGAGAATGTCATCTCTGGATACAAATGTTCTCTCTGAACTTTTTTCCACAATAAGTGTATAGACGGATAAATCTCTGGTGAAACTCCCCTGCAATTACATCAGAGATTAAATCTTGTCCCATGTTCTTCCTTGTTAACAGCTTTTTTCCAATAGTGTTGGCTGCTTCTAAAGGCTGAAAGACAGAAAAACCTGCTATACTGAGTGCTACATGTGCTTCTATACCACAATGATTTTATAAAGGCTGGCATAAGAGGGGTTTGCTCTGAGGACAACACATCTTGAACTGGGTTTGATGGTCCTTGTGTCTATTGTGTGACTTTCTCAGGAGCATTGTGAAAAATCCCACAGATGAGCTGGTAATACAACTAAATTAATAAAAACATAGTTATAATGGAAGGAAGCTACAAACCCTGTCAAAGGCTCCAATTTCACATTTCTGCTACAGCCAGTTGTCTAGCACCACTGCCTGAACTGCCTGGAAAGGAGGTTTCTGTCCAGCCTCCTCTATGGTCATGGTTGTCACAAGGCAACTGAGATCTTTGGGTAATGAAAAAATCAGCCATAAGTGTTGGGATCTGGTGTAAAATCTCTGCTGTCGCCTGCCTTCTTTCTCACCMAACTCTCTCCTTCAGTTCTAACTTCAGATATCTCATTAAATGGGTCTTCTCTCTTGAGAAGCTCCCAAGAATTACATCTACCTCAAGCCTTGAGATGTTATTCCCTTGTCAAGGTTTGTCCCATCCCAGCAGTCCTGCCAAAGCATCTTGAGCATGATCTGCCAGGTTGCTTTTCRCTCACAAGCAGTAGGTGTTCAAATGTTAATTCTAACTCTCATGCTTACAGGGGGTGAGGTCAATCCATGTTACATTAGGCTGTGAGGCAGACTCTCCAGATGTTTGCACCCTTGTGTCAAGAGCCAAACACTATATGGTTTCAGCTTTGAAAAATGCTCCTAGACCTCATTTTGTAGCCAGTTTTGCTTTTCATAAATTCTGGGGATGATTTATTTGGGATGCATTTTTCTGCTTTTAAGATTGTGGGTGGATGTCGATTATGACAATTTGTGTCTGGTATTTTGGTACTCTGGTATGTTTGCTTTTACAGTACATGGATGGGAACTAGTTGCATTTTACAGAGGTATTTGTTGTAAAATTGTGGGGTATAAATAAGATTAAGGGAAACGGTATGCTAGTCTCTCGTGCTTAAATTGCCACATAGCACAACAGTGCCGTGGACTGGAAGTGTGTGCTTCAGGATCCCTGCTGGATTGTCGTCATTAAAATAATAATTAATACCTATCTGTGATGGATTGGGTTGGTCCTTCGGAGTTATCTTTGAAGCTTTTCTTCTCAAAAGCAATTTCAGTGTTACCTGTCTAATTCCAATGGTACGGTCTTTCCATCTGCAGAGATCGAAGTGTGTTGATGAAACACTGACAAGGATTGGCAGGTGTCTGCTATGGGCATGAAACAGTATTCTGGTTGGCTTGCTGAAGTGAGTGGGAGCTATGGAAGCTTGCGTTTTGCAGGATATATTTCCAGCAAATATATTTTGTAGCAAATATTTCAACATGCGAACTTGGTAGTGAAAATTCAGAGACAGAATCTCAACTATATTCCCATCCTATGAATCCTGATGAACTAAAATGTTTTGTGTTCTCCACCAGGCATAACATGAACATCTTCTGGAGTTTGTAATGAAAAACGTGAGACAGATCATCAGAATAATCAATAACCTTGGGGCTGGGGCACTTCCCTCAGAGCGAAAGGAGCTACCTAAATTCAAGTTCTTGGTCTGACTTTGGCAGAGTTGGAGCTTTCAAGATACTCTTCATGTCTCAGATTAATGGTGTGATCAATCTGTTGCTCTGGGTGAAAAGTCACTCAGTTTTGACCCGTGACTCCATGCTGAAGTTGAGAAGAAATTTATCAAAAATTTTGAGAGGTTTTCTGGATTTGATCCCAGACATACAAAAAAAGTTCATGCAAGCAGCTTTTTCCAGTCCTCAGATTAAAAGCCACTGGGTAATTGTTGACTTGTTCGAGCCCTGTCCCTGGGAGCTGCCTAAAAAAAAAAATCTTTGTTTTGCTCACTTCATGTCCTCAGCTTGGGAAATGGAATCCAATTTTCTAAACCATCTGTTAAAGCAGCTGAATGTTAGCAACAGAAACATACAGCTGATTTCCAGGAAGAGCACAGGCTATTATCTAATTGTATTGTCTGTGCTGAATCGGAGGGTTCCTGAGTCATTAAACAAGTGGCTTTGCTTGTTCTTAGTGATATTTGGCACTGAATCTTGACAGATAGGTTTTTGCAGGCTGCAAATAGCACAGGGACTCGAGACCAGTAATGATAAAAATTCAGGAGAGGACTGGCTGCCCACTCAGGAGTACAACGTCCTGCAGAGAGCTAGAGCATTATTTGTACATTGTATTTTCCATTGTGTTTGCTTAGTGTTAGGACCAGCTGCCTTCTAAATTTCATAATTAATTTCTGAAGATGTAAGGCTATGCTGTTTAACTTACATTGTCATAAAATGAATAAACACAGTCCACATGCAAAAATCATTCCTTCCCAAATATCTTACTGAATTTTCTTGTAGACAGGTATGTTTAGCATCATCAGTGGCCACACTTCTGCTTTTAAAATCTTTTCTTAAAGCTTCATCTCACATAAATAAGTAAAATAGACTACTATGACTCATAAATGAAAAGAAAGAAACACAAGTGTATTTATGTAGCAAAGTTCAACAGACTTCAATTTTAACTGTCAAGCACTCCATATAGAAAGTAACCCAGAAGGTTACTTCTTATTCCAGAAGGCTTCCTGTCTGCAAGATTTAATTGCAGACTTTTGGCAATTTATTCCCTAAGTGGAGTACAGCAAGTTCTGTTCATTTCTCATATCCCTTTAATGCTGACTTCTGTGCATTTCCCATGTGAAGTCATCCAAATAGATTTGCAAACTCTCTTGATTTCACACAAAGATACTGCCCTGGGATCCTGGCACCTACATGAGGCAAACACCCACCAGTGCTTCTGAATCAGAGGAGCTTGCTGTACCCTCTATCAGATCGCTGACGCGCTTGGTGGCCTTGGCTGAGACTGTCCTATCATACCAGGCACTGTACAAGCAGAAAGGAAAAGACAGACTGTCAGATAAAAACGTGGTGGAAAGGAGGAGTGATGCTCAGAGGTGCAGAGAGATTAAATGACTGGCCGATGGCCACCCCTTAAGAGGAGCGTGAATCACACCCAAACCTGTGTTCAGTTCTGTGGTAACAGCACCAGACCTCCTCTCACTGTCTACCAAAACTCCTGACAAAATGCCATCAACRAAAGCACAGATTATTGAAGCTGAATGTAGTCTGTGCTTGCATCATGAAATGTCAGCTTCCTCTCTTGTTTTGTTCCACGGTTCCTGTTCTTGTATGCCAAATCACGGTGAATCCATTTAGAGACTCTTGGAGTGAAAATAAAAATTATGTTCCATTTCATGACATTGTCATCAGAAATGATGATTGTAATTAGAAGAGAGAAAAGCTGTTAGGATGCCCGAAGGCTTATGCTGGGAGGCACCCCACTGAACGTGTCTGATAAACGAAGGGGCTCGGGAACTCCTTCTGAAATGACGGGAGGATAGGGACGAGTGATACTCGGGCATGTCAAGCTCTGCCTATATAATGCTCATCTGCTATTGTCATCATTATTCCTCTGGTGCCAAGTCTGTCTGATGTTAGACAATGGAGGCTCAATTCACCCATGACGTAACTCTGTCAAAGGCCAACAGAGCTCCGCCACCGGAGGGATTAGTTCCTCCTAARTCTTTTTCAGAGTGTTGGATGTGCTGCAGCTGATGTGTTAACGACTCTTGCAGGAGCGTCTTTGCAAAGYTATTCACAGGGAATCTCTCACAGAGCTCAATTAATATTAATTTACATTACTGGGAGGTGGTGTGCACTTCCCACATGCCATCTTGAAAACAGACCCAAAAAAGCTTTAATAATGAAGCAGATCACAACGGGAAGCAACTGATCCACACAGCCTCCCTGTGAGGGTAATCCCAGCTCCAGCAGTGGAGAAGTAACCGGAGGGGCTGACTGAATGCATGTGGACGGTGCTAAAAGAGCAGGAGACCTGCGGGGTGCTTGAGAGCAAGGAAAAGGATGCTTCAGAGAAAGATTAAATGTTTGAGCTGCCTCTTTTCTCACAGACACAGTCTAGTTGTATAAAAGCTCCAGCATAAGCCTGGTTGAAGGCTTGTGATAAACATAGTAGAAAAAAGGATTAGGTAAACTTCATATAGTAATGCTTTTAAGGACCCGGAAGAAAGCAGGCCTTTTTCTTTGAAATACTGGATTTATGATCTGGGTGCATTACAGTATGTAAAGTATTTGCCACTTCTCCTTTTGTGGAGAAACAGAGCTTAAAAATGAACCGGGGAAACCCATTCTGGGAAAATACACCACAGAAAGGGAAAGGGTTTGAGACTCTCAATAACACCGTTGTAGAAGACACATGTGAAACTTAACCTGAAGTACTGAGTACAACGCCCATTAGCCACGTTAAAGAAATATTAAATTGTCCTGGAGCACGTGCGCAGACTGTAAACTGAGACACTGAGGGAATACGGACCCTGTTTTATGAGACGTTTTGTCTTATGAATACACTTTTGCAAGCCAATCTGAAAAAAGCAGTCCTGCATCTCCAATTCCCTGCCCTCGGCATGCMGTGCTGGAGACAGACCGTGGCTCTGGTGACACCCTGGGAAGTCCACTACCTCTGCTCCCCCTCCATGGAGGCAGGGTAGAGCCAGGCATAGGCTCTGACTCCTCCRCATGGTTTTATGAGGATTGTGTGGTTTCTGGCAGCCGACGAGAGAAAGGGACCCTCTCGCTGCTTCCAGTGCGCTGGGACGACGTGGCTTCTGTGGGACAGCCGTGACACCTAGTGGTCACCCACGCGAGGTCCCGGGCAGCCGGGAGCTGCTCCCACGGCCCTTGGAGACCACCCCGCAGGTCTTCAGACCCCACCAGGGACAGGAAAAGGGCACAAGGCTTCTGTAAGAGCACCAGTGAGAGCATCAGAACACATTTTTAAAGGATCTCCACATATTTAAGGAAGATTTTGCTCTGCTCAGACTCCCTGCATGCCTTTCAAGGAATCCTGTCTCCTGGTGTCACCCTCCTGATCCACACCGGTGGGTTTTGCTCCTCTCCGACAGCCGACGTGAGCCAGCCCCGCTGGAGTGAACATGTGGCAACCGCGCAGAAACTCAACCACCCACCTTGAAACCAGTTTAGATGATGATGATCATCGCTGGGTTTGGTTCTAAAATCCACAGTCGCCTCTGTGCAATAACCTGTGGCCTTCGTCTTGCTTATAAGGGGGTCAAAAAACTTGTGCTCAGACTCGGTCTAAGCAAGTAGGTTTGTTTGGGGATGTTCTGCCTGGTTCCTGGCTCCTGTGCCCGTGTGCCCTCAAGTCTCTGCAGTCCACCTGCAGCTTTGCTGGGCAATGATTGCTGTGATAGTACTTCTGACCTGTAACTTAATCCAAGGCCCAGCAGATGTGGTCAATAAATGTATCGGCTTTTACTGGTAGATTTGCTTTTTTGACCAGGCAAACAATTCGTTTATCACAGTGGATGGTTTACTTTCCAGAGGCTTATCCCTAATATTATACTAATTTTTCTAGCAACAAGATGAGCTGGTGGTCTTGATTAGCCTCCTAAAATATAAATTTTAATATTTCGAGCTCCACTGGAGAGGGCAGTAGTAGGCATTCCTATCGTCAACCTCATCCAAGCATTCAAAAACCAGGAAAAAAACTAGAAGAAGGGACTTAGATGCAGTAGTGCTAAGAAGTGTAACATTTAACTTCTAGTTCGCAGGCCTCCAAATTGGGATCTAAACCCCTGCTTTAGGTGCAGATGCTGTGGAGATCCTGCCCATGCCCCAGTGATGACAGCTGTATGAAGAGATGCACGTGAGCCAYGTACAAAGACAGGACGTTCTCTCCAGGGCTAGCTGTGTTTCTTACCATAGGGCTATTTCAAACATTTTTTAATTTAAATTCACTTTACTTAAATACATTTAAGATTTAGATTTAAAATTCAATATTTAACTTTAGTTTTTAATTTAATTTGATATTTATAAAAGTCACTTTAAAGATTGTTTGGACACTTCAAGAATGTTCTGATAAACTCACACGGAGGATGGGAGATAGAGCTGAGTGTCCCCAAATTACCGACGCTGAACTTTGTATGCAAAATACACCCAGGTACTAATAATGCATGCAAACATTGTGACCACATACAGATATATAAACATATATCTGTGTAAGGGTGTGTTTAAATAGGGCATACTCCCAGAACTCCACGCCGGTGATCTACACTCCTCCATCCACACGAGCTACTAGCCACTTTGCACTTACAGTACCACAGTTCATGTCCAGAGCCTTTCTAACGCGGCCAATAACGTGCTGTACTGAAGATGAGGAGCAAGTGCTGATGTATTCGAGGGCAAGGAGATCTGAGTGAGACACTGGAAAATCTGGGAAGTCTAAACCAGAGCGGGACTGTGAATGAGCTGTGCATGCCTCAAGGGATACAGTCGGTGCTCTGCAAGCTCTGGGTAAATCATTTACAGGCAACGGCAGTGTGATGAAGGCTCTGCGGGGGGAAAGAGACAAATGAAACCATGGGGAATGATTGACTACAGTTAAAGGTCACAAACCTTTGTAAATATATGGTAGAAACTGAGTTAATGTGGTGAAAGATTTACAAGGCCTAGGCAGGCATAGAAAGAGGGCTGGGGGTGGCAAATTTTGGACCAGTATAAACGTTGACGGTTATGTATTGGCAGGAGATGAGCAAGCTTGGCAGATCCTTAGTAGCAAAGAGCAAGACTTAACCCTCCAGTTTCAGAAGGGACCGATGCCTTTGGAAGCCCCAGTTGGGATGGTCTACGGAAGTCTTCGTGTCACAGATTGTCACAGTCTCGAATAACCTTTAAAGCATCTCCTTTTGGCTCTCTGTGTAGGATGGCCCTGCTAAGGAGGTGCATCAGGACCTTCTCCTGAAAGGCCCAGAAATTGTGTAAAGTAACATAGTTAAAAAGCATGAGGGCAATAGGAAGGAAGAACAGCTTGCTTGGGTACAAACTTTCATAGGGGCATTGTGAAAATGCCAACAAATGAAAGAACTGCCTGAGGCATAATTCACACCATCGAGAGCAAAAAGTAAATAAAATGAGTTGGTTGCGGGCATGGCAGCTTGCCGGAGTACGCCATGTGCAGTTGACATGACAGACCCCTTATCAAAGCTGCTTTATCTGCCTGGAGCCAAGGCAGCGAGTGCATTTGTGCTGCTGGAACAGAACAAGTAGACAAATACATGTCAGCTCACCGATCAGTTGATCCCAGTTAAGTCAATGGAGCGGACACGGGTTTGAGTCGAGCACACTTTTCCCTTTGACTGACCAGTAACCAGCTGAGCTTTTGTGTGCCTTGGGCAGGGTATTAGCAGCACAAATCTACAAAACGTTCAGCCCTTAAACTTAAACCAGGAGAAAATAGTTCCAAATCTACCCTGAATCAAGAGATGCCAGAGATTCTTATTCTTCAAATACCATTTTCTTTTAGCTGTGTCAGGCGGAATAAAAACTTCTGTTGAAAATCTTTGTGATCATTTTTAAGACTTAAAAGTGCCCTTTCCCTACCAGAAAATCAAAATATTTTTACTTCTAATCAGTCTCAATTGCATTTGTCATTTCAAAAGTGTCAAGAGAATAAGGACCCAAAGGGCGGCTGGAGCTGAACGCCATCGAGCCAGGATTACAGAAAGCAAAGAGGCAGGGTGGCTTCTCTGAGCAGTCACTCTCTGCTTGCAGACTTCACTTGCATACCCTGAAACCATGAGCATGAGCTGAAACCAGGTGAAATTCCAGCCATTCATACTTTATTTTGACAAATTCTTTCCTCCTTCCAAACAGCCAGGCCTGTGCCTTGGGATACGGCTGTCCTTTCACTCCTGAGGGGCAACCTTTTGAGTTGTTTCAACAGAAAAGCTTTCTACACAATCCATCAAACTGAACATTTACAGCATTTAATAAAACTCTGAGCACCCTAGGACTTAGAGAAATGCACCTCTTGGTTCCCTCTGTAGAGGTGACRGGATAAGCTAGCTGTGTGCGTGCCTATAGGACAACACCGCTTACGCATAGCTAAACTGATGGCAGAATTTGTTCATTATTCCTCATTCCTGGATTAATGTAAGGACAAAGGGATCATGAAGGATGCTAACTGGAACACAGGCTTTAACCTTTTTTCAGTTTGCAGGTCCCCACAAATTTTCAAGACTTGATGCAGGCTGCTGCTGACAACAGGCTTGTTTTCCTAGGCTTGCTCTCGCAGGCACGGTGGAGGTTACACATGGGAACGCACCAGCCTGTGGCCACYGAAGGAAAGGAGCTGCTCAGAAATGAGAAGCTCCACTTGAATTTGCAGCTATTGCACTTTGATTTGGTGAGCATGCTGCCTATCAACAGGGTGGAAAGAAGATTGACTTGGGGATGGGGGAAAGTCCTGTGTTCATTACTGGGAAATTCAGTTTCCAGGATATAACTGGGATTTTTCTCCCATTGTCGGAGCTGCAGGTTGATCTTCGGCAGGAGTCACAGAATAACAAAATCACAGAAGGGTTCAGGTTGGAAGGGACCTCTAGAGGTCATCTTGTCCAACACCCTCTTGCTCAAGCAGGGCCACCTAAAGCCGCTTGCCCAGGACCATGTCCAGCTGGGTTTTTAATATCTCCAAGGATGGAGACTGCACAACCTCCCTGGGCAACCTGTGCCAGTGCTCAGTCACCCTGACAGGAAGAAAGTGTTTCCTGATGTTCAGAGGGAACCTCCTGTGTTTCAGTTTGTGCCCATTGCTGGCACTGGGCACCTCTGAGAAGAGCCTGGCTCCATCCTCTTTGCACCCTCCCTGCAGGTATTTATAGACATTGATGAGATCCCCCCCTGAGCCTTCTCTTCTCCAGGCTGAACAGTCCCAGCTTTCTCAGCCTTTCCTCATAGGAGAGATGCTCCAGTTCCTTGCACCATCTTCATGGCCCTTCACTGGACTCTCCCACTCCAGGTGGGACATACTGGAAAGAGTCCAGTGGTGGCTGGAGGCATGGGGCTGCCCTGGCTCCACTGCTGAATGGTGAGTGCAGACTCAGAGGGCTTGTTTTCTCCAGATTGTGTTCCCAGAAGGGAAAAACCCACTCTCTTCAGTCTCACTGCAACTGCCTGGATGAATGAGCGATGATGGGTTAGTGGGCAGTGTGGTCTGTCAAGCCCACATGCTGGGTTCTCACATTTCAGTCAGTTGTTTTCACCTTTCTGCCAAGTAAAAATAACATGTTTCCAAGGGACTTTGAGTCTTGTGATGTGGGAAGAACCACCTGCTAAAAAAACACCAGGGAAGTTTTCCTATCAATTTGTCAAAGGCACAATTTTAATTTATCTTTCTGGAAAAAGGACCCCTGAAATCATTGAACCAACCCCTTGCCGAGGGGCTTAACATGTGGCAAAAGTTACAGGAGCAGTCAGGAAAGTGCGGTGTTTTATTAATGAGTGTTTGCGGCAGTCCACTGAGGGCTCTGCTGAGGTCAGAGATGTTTTTCATCTCTTACTCGAAGGGAGCGACATTGTGGGTTATAGAGAAATAAAGCTTTCCCTGGCTCTGAGATATGTTTGGTGGAAAGGTCCATCCCAGACTGGGCAGACTGGTGTTATTTAGCCTTGTAGGGTACAGTAGCTAGACAACCCAGGCTGGAAAGCTTTTCTTTTGGCTTTTGCTTCCTTGGAACACCCTTCTCCATCCATGGGTAGGTGGCCCAGCAGGCAGAAACCCTGGGTGATGCACCCGTGTGTGGGCTGTGCCCGGCAGGACCATGGGGGAGTATGGGTAGACAGCAACGCTGCCGCAGCAGGAATATCCTCGGTCCCCTGGACATCCCTCAGCACCGCTTGGGACTGAGCAGCCCACTCACATCACACACCAGGAGAGACTAACCCACAGCCTTCTCTAAGCAGTGAACAGGGCCAAAGTCCTGCTCCCCAAAGCAGGTCAGAGCCTCCTACTTAATTTAGTGGTAGAAGCAATACTATCCTGCTTGTTCTCGACAGAAGTAATGGAGAATAGGAAAGTGGCTGAGCTCCATGTAGGGTCTCTAGAACAACCAAAGTCTCATCCTGAGTCTGGGAAGCACTCGGCTGGCCCTCAAGATCTAAAAATGAGTTTTCAGGGCTCACTGTTAGAAAAGACTTTCTGTTTAGGAACAGACAGCAATTAAGAGCCCAGCTCTGAAATTGGTAGGATATCAGTAGGGTTTCAGGTCTCAGCCAGTCCTTCGTGGCAGTGATATGACAACCCCACGTGCTGGCAGACCTCAGGCAATGTTACTCAGCCAAGCCCCATAGTACAAATGCAAGCGGGTCCATGTCCTTGCAGAGCAATGTTCCTCTAGAGCTTTTGCAGTTAGAGGTTTTGCTGAAGCTGTTTTTGGAGAGATTATGGCAATTCTACACAAGGTTATCATTAGGAGAACTTTTAAATTAAAAATACAATACATATTTGTATACCTATGTACCCTGTACTTGCTACTTACCAACTTAAGTGTCTGTCCTCAGAAACAGAGGTTCCCTTATCCAACTATTTCTCATGACAGATCAAGAAGGTCTGACCTATACCACCTTAATCACATAATCACTATGCTAAACAACAAATTCTAGGGAAAATTTTGTGGCATAGGTAGCGATTACACTAAAAATAGTACATACAAAAAGTACAGATGCTGGACATCTGAAACATTCTGCTTATTTATACAAATAAAAATTATATTTCATTGCTTAATCCAGTGCATGCTTTCTTTTCTTTTTTTATCAACCTCAAAATCTGTTATGAAAGTTTCATGCATATTTGCTAATGACACACTAACAGTTGTTTGAATAAACAAAGTGCATTTTCCTTCATTCCTGCCTGTCCCGTTGACTTTGCCTGGAAATGCCGATGAGGAACTTTTGTTTGCAAAACTAGACACAGAAAGATAGCGGTGTGAATTCTGTCCTGCAGTGTTTGCACAAGCACTGGCAGCAGAACTAACACAAATACTCATGGGAATTTGTTTCTSCAAGGTTGATGTCAGAAATGATTTATTGAAGCCTTCCTCCTGCTCACCAGTCTGGCATCCATCAAGCGAGTAAACACCCCCCTCCATGATTTCAGAGTGCTCTGAGGCTGGTCACTGAGCAAACACTCCAGATCAGAGTCAATATTTTGGGAGTAATCAATCAAGTGGTATTTATTCCCACAAAATTTAGGTTAAAATACTTTGAATCAAGAGTTAAAATCAATGTTTTTAAAGATAAATCCATTTTTTCCTGTTGATGCATTAAAGTTGTTCAGCGAAGTTGGTGAGGTGGTTGATCCAACTAAAGTTATACTCATGTTATGTAGAATAATTTAAAAAAMCCCAGCTTTTTAGTGAAATGACAGAAATGAATGTGTCTGTCCTYGTGTGTTCCCATTTCAAGAAGAAACAGGATTTGCATGGTGTTGCCACACACTCGTGCCATGGAAATGCCCCTTCTAATCTTTTCTCCATTACTCCTTGTTCCTGAGAGTTCGGTACTTCTTTAAAAGGTCTTCTTTCTTTCTAATCTCTATTTTCTTTATAAAATGCACACTGAAATGAGTTCTTCCTTTTCCATCACGAGTGATAACTATAGAAATCTGGATTCATAGGGCTCTGCTGAATTGCAGGTAGAGCTCCCAGACCAAGCCCAGCCCTCAGGGAATTTAATTTATACAGCGACCAGATTGTAACCATTCTTATGTTTACTTAGTCAGTGGTTACTGAACCCAGCCAAGAAAGATAGTAATTATTTTTTTCTGTTTATTTACCAGACAAATGGCTATTACCTTCATGGATACAACCTGCTATGTTCTAGTCACAGCCAAAACCACTTTCCCTCACCTCCAGCAGATGTTAGGTAGTTAAAAGTATCAAACAGGAACCTGAGATAGTGGCTTGAAGCTGGTAAGTACCTCCAAGCCGGTATCAGATTGAGCTGAAATGCTAGTTTTGTCCTGTTCAAATGCCAGCTTAAACTGTTCCTGTTAATGTGAGGACATGATTAGGGCATATTAAGCCATAAATAAAAAAGGGCTAAAGGGTGTTAGGTTTACAGCTGGACTCGGTAATCTTAAGGGTCTTTTCCAACCGAAATGATTCCATGATTCTGTGATCAGCTGCAGACAGACATGCACTTTGCTAAACGGCTGCATTTATCGAAAATCTTTCGCTCTCAGTTTTTGCCTCTGCTGGCAGCTACTGACCCTTCAGCTCTGCCAAGAGCTGGGCACTGCCTCGTCTGCTTTGGGCAGCAGTGCCCAGATTAGTTCAAACACCCCGCACCTCTGAGGTGTCGTGTGCTGTCCCTTTGCCAGTGCCGAGCAGCCACGGCTGGCCCGGGGACAGACGTCTGCCCACGCTCTGGGACACCTTGGAGCTCTCCTTCCATGTTGTTTGCATCTCTCTGGTGTCTTTCTTACTCCTTCCTCTGCTCTATGGGGCTCGAGTCCAGTTTGTTTTCCAACCTCTGTGTTTTTAGAGAGATTTTTCTTTTTTCTTCTTGCATCCAGGGGAATCAACGCATTAGCAAAAGAACATGGTGTGGCTCAGGAGACCCTGGGTTTGGTGGTCACATCTGTACTCCTTCTCCAAAGCCTGCCCCAAGGGCCCTGGCTAGCCAGGAAAGGCAGCCTGGGATCCCAGCCACTCCTCGCCATTGGTACCACCGCGTGGCACAGCTGCTCCATCTCCTTCGGCAGCCGGCATGTGGCAGCCCTGCGTCTGTCTGCTCTAGTGCTTCCTAGAAATTAAGAACATGGGGGTGGTTTTCAGAAAGAGATGAGGTCCATAAACACTGGCCTTCTAGTCCCAGGCTCAGCAATCACGTCCTCTGTAACGGGAGGTAAATTATTTAATCTGAGCTTTGTCAGAATATGATTCTGAGATAGGAATTTCTAAAGGCTGTCTATGTGCATGTCTGCATTAGTTAAAAAACCACTCTTAGTCAAATTTGTGTGTAGGTTTGTAGATGAGCTATAGAAGTTCGATGGAGAAAGGACTTTGCAGTCTTTTTTTTTCAATAAGGTGGATTCTTTCCCTCTCCTCTTGGAAGAAATCTCTTTCCTTCCTTAAATGAGCAGTGATGAGCCAACAGGTGTGGTAGGGAATGGGATGTGAAGTGCCAGGTTTTATTTTTGCTGTGAATCTTTCACATGGAGACTTTTCTCCTGCTCACCCCACTCTGTGTGCCTCTTTGGGCCAACAGATCCTCAAACCTCTTGGTCTTTCTTCTGTCACTAGGAGGTTAGTTGGGTTCTTCTGGGGTTGTAGGGAAAGGCTTTCAAAACTGAGCATTTAAAAACTTGTGCCTCTTCTGCTTCAGTTGCTTTAGCAGAGCTGGGGAGGTGTGGAGGTCCTGGGCACTCCTTGCATACCCGTACACTGCCTTCCTCTGCATGGCCTGGTACCGAAGTAGTATCATAGAATCACAGAATCATTTAGGTTGGAAAAGACCCTTAAGATCATCGAGTCCAACTGTAAACCTAACACTGCCAAGTCCACCACTAAACCATGTCTCTAAGCGCCACGTCTACGCATCCTTTAAATACCCCCAGGGATGGTGACTCCACCACTTCCCTGGGCAGCCTGTTCCAGTGCTTGACAACGCTTTTGGTGAAGAAATTTTTCCTGATATCCAATCTAAACCTCCCCTGGTGCAACTTGAGGCCGTTTCCTCTCGTCCTATCATCACTCGTGTCCCAACAGCCACGGCAGCTCTTGGATCCTGCTCTCTCTCTTAGTCCGCCATGGCAGGGTCATCCCCTCTGTGACACGAGACAGCAGCTCAGTAGCAGATTTGGGAATGGGACTGCAAACTCCTGACTCCTGACGGGAGCCCAGGCTGCGGAAGGGAGTCGTGGGGCTGCAGAGCACAGGTACTGGAAAGGCCACACAAGCGAGGAGGAGTGGGCTGGTGGCCGTGTCTCAGACTTGACTTTTCACAGCCAAATAAAGAAAAAAGTGCCTGATATCCCGAGGAGAGGGGGAGGAAGGGATGCGGCCCTGTGCAGTGTCCTGGTGCATCCCGAAGCTGGCAGGGCTCTGGCAGACGCAGACACTGCTTTCAGGCATTTTAGAGAGGGAGGGACCTCACGAGCTCGCAGAAGCAAAACCCAGCTCATCCCACGGCAAACTGAGGGCTGGCTTTGCTGACGCTGACAGGATGAATTACTGGTGTGTCAGGATGAGACCTGCCCCTTTCCCTGCTTTGGTTATAAAACCATTCTCCAGGGAAGCAGGGATGGCTCCTCACTTCTTCTGGCTCCACTCAGGCCACAGCTGTAGAAACATGATTKTTTTGTGAGTGCAATGGTATTATAGTTTGTCATAACTTTCATAGCTGGGGCCTCTGTAGCTGGTTTTTTCAGCATTATATATATATTCCCTCCTCCTCTGAGAACCCCTCTTCCCCATTTCCAGGCCTCTCCCGCACCCCCTACCTTTCAAAAAGATTCTATGGTTTTATTGTGGTTCTCTTGCGCGTGACTCTACAAATGCTTTTTGCTTTCTGCCTGGGGCCTGCCAGCTTTTTCCCACCACTGCCAAATGGCAGCAGAAAGAAGAAAGGCTATCATCTCAGGCTGGAGGCTTTCCTTTCTGCTGTGCTCTCCCAGTCCTTTTTCTTTTAAACGTAACTAGTGTGAGGGCAAGGAAGAGATCGTGTTAAGTCTTTCAAACGACCTTTTCGGAGTATACGTGCTGCTGGTTTCTGCTACTGGCAGCTTTCCTTGCCACAGCAGGGGACAGATRTCCCTTTGGCTCTTTTGCCATGCTACCATGTTATCGGGTCATTTTTTTATTTCTCTGTGAGCAATGTTAGCAACCTGCTACAGCCATGCCAGCCCCGAGCCCAGGGCTGAGCAAGGAGAGATTAATACTAAATGGAGGGTGAGCTCGTGATTTCCTTAGCCGATGCACTTGGTACAAACCATCTCTTACGGCCCAGGGCCGGCAGACGTGCTGTTGGGCAAAGTCTTCACACCAGCAGCTGAGGTACGTGCCCGGCTTTGCCCTCACCTTTCCAGATGCTGGTTTGGAGCTTTGATGGAGGGAGGGGATGGACGGTCCTCCTGTTGCTGCACCCCATTGCCTCTGAACACCCATTTAATGGGTTCAACGTTAGGAGCCTGGAAGAAAGCCAGGGTGGTGAAACCCTGGCACAGGTTGCCCAGAGAGGTGGTAGATGCCCCATCCCTGGAAACATTCCAGGTCAGGTTGGACGGGGCTCTGAGCAACCTGATCTAGTTGAAGATGTCCCTGCCCATAGCAGGGGGGTTGGACTAGATGACCTTTAAAGGTCCCTTCCAACCCAAACCGTTCTGTGATTCTATGAAAGCCTACGGCAGCGTTGGTCTTACCGAAGAGGTACCAGCCCTCCCGGGAACGATGTGACGCGGGTTGGGGCACAGCCTGGCAGGGCTGGGGAGCGGGCGGAGGTGAGGAGCCCCAGTCCGGCAGCAGCTCCCTGCTTTGCATCCCAGTCCCGCAGTGCCACGAAAAGTGAATCTGCCCTGAGCAAGCCCCCGGGAATGGCCTGGACACGAGTGGGGAGTGGGGCTGGTGAGCGGCGGCGAGGGGCTGGGGCCAGGGTGCAGCTGCCGCTAGATGTCAGCCACTCCTTGCTGCAAAGCAAAAGACCCAAAACCGCAAGAAAAATCCCTGAAAAGGCTCAATTCCTGCTTTTCCACGGCACTCCGCTTATCATCCCTTACCAAGTACTTGAGTGAGGGCGTCCCTGAATTGCTTTGGAAGAAAATACTTCACTTCATCCATTAAAACATTTAATGTCAGGCTGTTTCTCTGCATAATAATGTTTTAAACCTTAATATTGTAGAAGCAGATTGTCAAATGATGTGCATCTATTTTGCAGGAAGGATGTTTTTCCCTTCCTCAGAGTAAGCTCAGGAAATGAGAGAACCAGGCAGGAAACTAGCTAAACGCTGATGGAAATATAAAATGAAGATATTTATCTCGTTGGTGTATCGACAAGCCATGGGTAATTTTTTTTTTTTTTTTAATGTTTTAAACCATTGGTTTAAAAATGGACAAAATTAAAGTTAAGTCTCCCTTCCCCGAGCCCTCTGAAGTGGATCTAATTAATCAGCACTTTTGCTTCTGGCAAGCAAACACAGCAACAAAATCAAAAATTACAAATTACAGTAAACTTTGCAGTGCAATAATATTTGAGTTTGGAATTTAACCTGTTTCCTCTGGTATTGTACCTAACATCTGGCACACGGGAGGTCCCCGCTTTCCCAAAAAAATAGGAAAACAGAAGAACAGTTTCTAAGTGATACCTTAGCACGTGAGTCCTCGTTTGCTGCCACTGCCCTCTAAGCCACCTTTGTGCTCTTCCAGCCCCGTGGTGATTGTTCGGTAGGCTGTTCCCAGAGCATAAAACAAAACATCTGGTTGTTAACAACATAAAGCTGTTACAACAGCTGGAGCCTGCCAGGATGCACAGGACTTCTGGCCAGAAATCGTTTCCCAGCTGCAGGAAATACTAGTGATACGGGATCTACTGTACCCGCTCAGCATCAGCTGGGAGCTGCCTGATCTGCACCCATCCTCTTGTCCGTTCTTCCCAGCAAGGTGCAGTGGGCACATGGCACAATGTGGTTCCAGCCTGGACCATGCTCTGCCTCGTCACTGTTGCAGCCAGCGTTGGCTTTGCAAGCATGAAGAGATGCTCCACTTTGCACTCAAACAACATTAATATTTGTCAGTCTGGTTGAACTGTCCTAGGTTGAGGCAGAGGCTGCAAAGTCCTGGCTTATATTATGAGCCAATTAGCCCAAGCGTGCTGAAAAGGGCACTATGGAGCATCAGTGACACAGCTGCTATGGGGCTGTGCAATGGGGCTTTCACCTACGGGTGAGCAGTTCAAAGCTGGACTCGATCATCCCAGGCGAAGCATCAAACTTCAGGAGTTACCAACAGCCCTACCGACGCCTTTGCTATTTTAGCAGAGGCTGGGGAAGCTGGAAGTGGTCGGGTAGTTGCCACTTGTCTCTCACCCATTCCTGCATCCCTGCAGGCAGACGCAGCTCTGGCCTCTCGGGGATGATGGTGCAAGAGGGCTCGGGGAGCAGCTCCATAGGATGCTGCCGTCGGGAGCCAAGGCAACACAAGCCAGACCCCTGCTCCCCTGCGGCAGTTCATGCTGCCTCGCTGTGCCAGTACAGCTCTTGGTGGAGCTGCCGCATAAACCAGATCACTGACATGATCCAAGTTAAAAATAAACCTCCAGCATAAAACAAAGCGAAAACTCTGACAGTTATTTTTAACCTGGATCTTTTTGCTGATCTGCTTTGCAGCTCAGCGCCACAAATAGTTGCACTGGCAAAATGAAGGAGCTGAAATGCGGCGCAGTTACGGGAATGAGTGGCTGAAGATGGAGGAGGTGTGGTGGAAACTTCACCACTGAAGCTGGGGTCTCTTGATACCACATTTTCGCATTTCTGGAGCTTAGGATGCTCCTGACTTCTGGCAGCAGAACTCTGGTCTCCTTTGCTATGAAGTCCTTAACATTTGCTCTCTTTAAAGACAGCTTTAACAAAACAAGACAAAACCAATCAAACAAACAAAAAGTCCCGATAAAGGCTACTTTTTGTGAGTTTTGCATACAGCCACAGACTCCCCTCCATGGGCAAACCTGGGCTGATTTGTCATCCCAGTGGTTCGGGGAAGTTGTCCCCCATTCGAAGCCGCTACAGCAATCCACTGTCACTTCACAGGTGATGCTCTGAGGTGCCTGATGTGGGGGACGCGCATATGGGCAAGTGGCCGTCGTGAAGACCTGGCGCAGCCAACACCATCTCGAATGCTATGTCTGAGGTTCTCTGGTGGTGTGAACAGCCCCAACAAGAGGAGATCCTCCACCCTCCCCAGCAGCTTTTTTCTTTTATGTTCGTTACATTTAACTGTAGCTATATTAAAGACTGCTAATTACAAGTTTCAAGTAAGAGATCTCATTAATCACCAACCTGAGAACATTACAGTGATGAGCTGCCAAAGGCATGAGCAAATCACTCTAATTACCAGGTTTAGATGCTGCTCTTCAAAACTTGATTAGCTACAGATACACAGGTGATAATTCCTACTGTCTTCTTTATAGCGCATCCTCGCTATTATCCACTCTAGTCTGACTTAGGTTCTTATTAGAATAATATTATGCTAATTAAGTAATCCTGCTTCATGATGGAGATGATTAAGTGGGTTTAGATGATGACTAGTATCACAAACTGTACTATCGGTGTCAGAGAAACTGGTGAGGGACGTACACAAAAAGAAGGAACTCCTCGCTGCCACCGTACATCCTAACTGTGAACAGAAATGACAAAAAGGAATGAAAAATAAGCGGAGCATTAATAGCTTATTTTTTTAAAAAAACATTGCAAGAAAATGTAGACGATCAATTGAATCTGTTCTCTGAAGGGCTGAAATCAGGAGCAAGCCCATTTCAAGCATGTTACCAAGAGCAGAATTTGCCCCTTCCAAGAGCCACTAATAGTTCTCATATACTCAACAGGCAGGTGGTCACGCCGCTCTCCTCCACCATACGCCCCGGATCTGAATGCTCAGTGCATCTTTGGATGTACGTATTCCATAATACGTAAAATAAAAAGGAGCCTTGCAGGAGGCTCTGCTCTCCCCAGGAGCCACATCACAGCAGTGTTGCAGCAGCAGATGGTTGTGTTTCCATCTTTGCACTCCCGTTCGGTTTTGGGGACATGCTCAGACAAGCCCAAAGCTCCAGCTGCTTCCCCAGCCAGCGCCCGGGAYCTGTGCACCGTCTTTGAAAGGGTTTCTGTCCACCCCTTGTGCAAGCCCTGAAGCATGCACGTACTGTCACCATTGCCCAATGGTGTTTTGTTCTCAGTTATTTCTCAAAACCCACATTTGGAACCAAACTGTGCTAGATTAACCCATTCGGAGCATCCATTCACCGCAACGTGAGCATTTCAGTCCTCCTTCCTTCAGGGGAAAAAAGCACTTGCAACAGCAATGAAGCCAATTTAAGAAACAAACTCACCAAAAACGTGAGGGCTGCCAGGAGTACCTTAGTTATCCACAGAGGTTAAAATTTTATTTTGATATAAAAATTAAATAGCAAAGTTTTTTGGTTTTTTTTTACAGTGATAAATTAGAAATTTACAGTACATACATCGAAGTAGATATATTTTCTGTACACCCCAAAATAATCAGTGTCTATTTCCTTAAAATTCAGAAAAAGGATCTAACTTGTCTGTTTAATGTAAGAGCTAAGCTTGTACCTCTCCAGCAGATGCTTCCAAAACCTGCAGTGAGAAGAGCACACACCGGGGGGTGGGGAGAAGGGAGCAGGGACTGCACAGGGAAGGGAACTGCTGCAAAGTTTCTAGTTGTATAACCGCAGCAACTGCACTTCCGAGACAGGATTAGTCACACATTTTTTGGCTTTAAATTCATAACAATGTTGAAATGAGAGAACATACAAATTGCAGATACCCACTCTTCACAACCGCTGGGGTTTAGGCTATCTGCTGTGACTTCCCACTCATACAGCCCTGAAGCGGACCAAGGTAAATGTACGTGGATGAATACATTTATGGAATGGTTTCATCACGGTAACAGCTAATTTCGCTTTGGGTTGGTACAATGTCCCCCCAAATGCTCAGGAAAGATGTTCCTTCAGGAACAGCAGCTGGTGTCTCTCCCCAGCCCACCTCCTCCCCATAGTATTTGAGTTCCTCACACTCTTTAATGGAACATGCCCCCGGGGTCCCTTGTAGGGCTACGCAGTGCTATCCTCATCCAACTCACTTCCAACATCTCAAATCAGCAGGGACACCTGTCTGTCACAGTCCAAGGGGTCACAGGCAGCGATGCAGCGATCTGATAACAGGGGACTACTTAATATTCACTTCTGTGTACATAACATGGTTAAAAATGCCGTTTATTGAATTAGTCAGGGCAAACATGGGTCATATCGGCCAGGAGAACATCCAAACCATTTCAGAGTGAAGGACATTTGAGTGAACGTGACACCTTGGCACAGCCCGCTACTAGGTTAAAAGACAAGGCTCCTACTGCGTCCTCACCCCTTGAAAGTCAACGTATAGCTGCTGACTATCACATCCCTCGCTGCGCCAGGAGAAAGATCGCACGATGGAGAAACTCGGCCATCTGAAGATTTCCTACTTGCAGAACTCCTTGTCCACAGAGGAATAACCAGATCCAAACACAACACTAATAGTGAGAGACTTTATGGAGAGGATGAAAAGGCTTGGCTGGTATGTGGCGTTGGCCAAGACAATGCTTGTGCGTCTTGAGCAGAATGTGTCAAGTTGTCACTTGTTCTGCTGGAGAGGGAGCCCAACCGCAAAGACTGCAATTAGGGTTTGTTTGGGGTTTGGTTTTTTTTTTTTTTTTTTTTTAAAATTGTGCTCTAGCACATGTTTCAACATTGACATTGAAACAATACACGCTTCTGGGACAGATTAGTGCTCAGGGCCAGAGCTGGAATGAATTGTGGTTTGGGAAGCAGATGGGGCACCTGTATGAAAAGCGAGGACTGTAATAAAGCAGTGCCTCTTCTCAGCTGCCCTCGAAGGTCGTGCGAGKCAGGGCACTGGGGGGATGCTCCACAGCTGAGCAGGTTCCACACAAACAAACTGAGCAAAAGTTTAGGGCACACAGATAAAACCGAAGGTCCTTCAAAGCAGTAGAGTATCAGAGAACAGTGTTCTCTTAAGTACTTCTGGGCTATTTCTATTTGCATCACCTTTCTTATTAGCCAAACAAGCCCCCAACACAAGGTTTGAGCTACCCACGAGCACAAGCCGATGCCTCCTCAAATAAAAGGATAAGAAAACTYGACAGTTGCTATGAAACATTATTCACCAAGAAGTTGGATCTCTTCTCTTGGGATCCCTTTACAAAAACTGGAAATGTCTCTTGTCGTTCCTGAGGACTGAATGCCTGCTCACATTCTGCATGTAAATATACGTTAAAAAAAATCTCCATAGCTGTCAGTGAGCAATTGGAGCATCGTCGTGAGGCAGTCAGCTGTACTGCGATGTCATGGGCTGAGAATGTTCTTTTAATTGTAACTGACACACATAATTATACAACTGATCTGTGTGAACATGAGGTTGCCAAGGAACTTAACATTTCGCTTCTCCCCAGACTGGCGTCTGCAGAGATACCATCGCGCTGAATGAAATATATTAAGACTTAATTGCTTCATACAATGGGTCTCCAGAGAGAGCCAGATAAGTTTACTTGGAGAAAACTGGCATTGTTTGAAGATACCCTCAACTCATTTTTCTCTTTCCTGGAGGAAGGAAGACTAAGACATAAGACTTTATTTAAAGCTATTAAATGCAGCAGAATGAAGTAGTCCACTGGAAATAGCAGGAGCACCTGAAGGGACAGGAACAGAGGCAGGCGGATAACGATAATCGATGCAGAAGACCATACACAGTTTCCCAGCTCCCACTGACTCCTCTACTTCTGACAATGGCCTTGACTAGAGCTTTTAAAAAATTAGAAATATTGATTGAACCACAGAATAATTTAGTGGGAAGGGACCTAAGGAGGTCCGAATTCTGCTCAGGGCAGAGTCAACTCTCAATTCAGACCAGGTTACAGACCGTAAATGAGTCAAATTATTATTAGACCATCAGATGTCTTAAAGAATCATCCTCACTAATACCTCACCACATCCTACTCATCATGGGTAACTCTCAGACCTGGAAAGTCCACTTGGTATTTGCTGGAGGACCTGATCCTTGGCTGACTTGTGCAGCATCTGGGAGCAACAGAATTCCCCAGGGCATAAAGATACAACCCTCAGCAGGCGCTTCCTTCACGATGCTGAACTTGGAAAGAAGACATCTAACTGAGGTCCTGGGTGCTCCATCTTCTGATAACTGGACTCTAAATCAGCCCAGAATTTGGCCCCGGACCGCCTTTCCTCCATCAGCTATAAGATGATGAAAAGAAAACAACATCCCACAGCTGTGGGCTATAGTCCCTCAGCTTCTAAAGACTTCAGTATATTGCCTCCTGCTTTAAAAAAAAAAAAGGAAGTGTTTGGGTATTTCACAGCTTTTAAAGCCTCCCTGGGCTTTCCTATTTTGGGCAGCATGGTTTATGGCTATTGTATCTGCAGCATGATCTTTTTGCTGTTTATTCTTTAAGGCTTTTTTTTCCGTCCCCCAGAGACAGGTTGTGTAACCATCTCCCTACTCTACTCCCAACATTTACACGGCAATGCTTACACACGATCAGTCCTTCACGGGAGAGCAGTCAGACCACCGGGGTGTCGTCCTTGTCTCATACCACAGTCTCGTTCCCTTTCCCAGGTTTCACCCAACCATCTGCTCTCTTCTCCCGTTTCACCTTCCCTGAGTTCACCAGTCTGTTTGAGCACTTCTGCCACGTGTGCAGAGTTTTGGCTGACCAGATCCACATACCTGATGTAATACCCACCAGGAGGGACATGAAGATTTTGAGCATCTCCACTGCCATATTGGAATCATCTGCCGAATAGCGGAAAATGGCCCAGTTGGAGATTTCGTAGAAATAACAGGCGATGACACACGTTGCTGGGACGGTGTACAGCACTGAAAAGACACCGATTTTGACCATCAGCCTTTCCAGTTTGTCAGTTTTAGTTCCATCTTTCTGGAGATTAGACCTGATTTTAAATAAGGCCACGAGTCCCGCTGCAATGAATAAAGTCCCAATGACCAGGTAGGTAAAAAGCGGAGCGACGACAAAGCCCGTCAGCGCATCTAGGTTCTGGTTCCCAACGTAGCACAGACCGGTGAGCTCATCTGCATCTACTAGTCTCATAATCAAAATGACGATGGTCTTCACCGCGGGGATAGCCCAGGCTGCAATATGGAAATAAGAGCTGTGCATTTCTATAGCTTCATGGCCCCACTTGAGTCCTGCAGCCAGAAACCATGTCAATGTCAGAATAACCCACCAGATGGAGCTAGCCATCCCGAAAAAATACATCAGCAAGAAAATTATAGCACATCCTGTGTTCTTAAGACCTTCTTGGATAAGAACAGGTTCTGCTGCCTCTTCAAAATCACAGGATATCCTTTCCCGGCCCACAGTTAGCCTCACAATATAAGCAATGCTATAAATATTGTAGCACATGCTCAAAAATATGATTGGGCGCTCCGGGTAGGAAAATCTGGATGAATCAATCAGGAAGGTCAGGACTGTGAAGGCAGTTGAGATGAAGCAAAGACTGGCCCACACGGCCATCCAGATATCTGTGAATTCCTTAGCTGACCTGCTGTAGAGACCAGCGTCATAGCCGCACTTCAGGACACAGTTCAAGCTTCTCTTCACCCAGATGTACTGATCCGAGTTCGATCCCATGCTGTGGCACTCTTCCCCAGGCTGCAAGGAGGTCTTGCTATGAAGGGGAACCTCTTCGTCTCCTGGGCCCTCCATGCACATGTGGTTGTGATCATTCTGGGGTGGGAATTTGCTGCAGTTTAGGCTGTCCGGCCAGGCAAATCCGAATTCTTTTAAAACAGGTTCGCATCGTCTTTTGACAGAGAGGCACATGCCACCACAGGGACCTATGGGGATGTTAATCTTCTCTGTGCACATCGGGACATAGACCGAACAAAGGAAGAACTGGAAGAAACAGAAATCACAAGTGCGTTAGGGGAAAATTAAACAGGTCAAGATACAACAAGTTTTCCTTTTTTGCCTTTTTAGCAGTAAAATTTGGTCCTTTGCCTTAAAAAACAGGAAGCAGCATAAAACAAATAAACCAAGAACAATAAAAACAAAGAAGAAAAAAAAAAACAAACTAAAAATGTTGTCTTCTTTCAGCTTAAATGCGGTCCAAAGCCAAAGCCTGAACATTTTACTCCCTAGATTAGCTCCGTGTAAATTTAGCCCATCAGTTTCAATAAAGCAAGTGGGATTTAGCCAGATCTAAAGCTCAAGGGTGCAATTTAAGAAAGCAAAAAAACAAATTGAAGCRGTTTAAACAAATACATATATTTGTTCTAGGCACTGCCTGGATATTACAGCTAACAAACAAACAGAAGAAAAGGCATTTATTGAATTACTTTGGTTCACAATCCTCCTAGAAGAATGTCTTTTTCTTTTACCATAAGGTCACGTACGTATTTGCAACGGTAATAAAATATTGTAGTTTCCTCCGCTTTTGAATAATCGCAATTCTGCGACGCGACAACGTAAGAGGGATTGCGTGCTAGTTCGGGAACTCTGCCCCAAGAAACAAGCTGGTTTTTGTTTGATGAAATCCATGCCCGTGGGGAGGACAAGGATCTTGCCATTCGCCTGGGAAAGAGACTCCTGCGGTGAAGCTCTCGCAGGAGGTCCCGAGCAGCCAGCAGCTCCCCGGAGCCAGCTCCGTTGGCTTCTCATTTAAGAGGGTCGCAGCACCTCGGGTACAACAGAAGCGGAGGGGAACCCGCAGGCAGAGCCCCGGGAGCCCCGGCCTTCCCAGGCGGCAGGGCAGGACCGCGCCGCGCCGCTCCCCGCCGCCCGCCGCCGGGACAACGCGCCGGGGCACCCGCCGCCTTCCCGGGGCTGCGCTGCCCTGCCCCGGGCGCCCTCCGCACCTCCACCCGGCATCAACCATGCTCTCCCCAGCCAGCGAGGAACGGCACTGCGAGGCGGCGGGACTTTCGTTGGTTTTTTTTTTTTTTTTTTTTTTTGTTTTTTTTGGACTGAGCCGAGGGGACGGGGATGACGATGGGGATGGGGGGTGGCAGCCCGTCCGGGCACTGCACAGCTCCCGCCCCGGCCACGCACAAAGGGGACCCCCGGGGCCCCGAACCCACCTGGAGCTGGCTGGAGCAGCCGTACTGGATGAGGGGGGTGAAGGTGGTGAGCTGCAGCTCCGCGTCCGCCTGCAGCTCGTGTCCCACCAGGTTGGGCATCTTGGTGACATTGTAGCCCAGGTTCTGGCACATGGCGATGCGGATGGCGTCGCAGCGCCGCTCCTCCTCGTCGCCGAAACCCCGCGCCCCGCCGAGCAGCCCCGCCAGCAGCACGGCCAGCAGCCG
>JAYKAV010003115.1:31074-49520 GCA_035582835.1 Phoebastria nigripes
ACAGCCTCGCCGAGAAACTGCCCAGGGGAGGGACGGCACCTCCCCGCGCCCTCCCCGCGCCGCCGCCCCCGGGAGCCCGGCCCGCCGCAGCGACCCGCCGCGCCTCGGGGGGGTCCTACCTGCACCCCCCAACTCGGCACCGAGGAGCCCCCCCCTCCCCCGGGGAGCCCGGGCCCGCGCCCCCACCCCCGAGAAGCACCCTTCCTCCTGGTTGCACCCCGCCACCCCTCGCAAGGGCCCCCCCTCTTCTCCTCGCTGGGGACCCCCTGCCTGCGCCCCCCCGTCCTTGTCCCTCAGAAACACCCCGGGGAGCCCTGCCCATGCCCCCTCTCCCCACAACAGGTACCTCCTTCCATCCCTCCCGCGTGCCTGGCGCCAGCCGGAGACATCCCCACCGTCCCCGTGTCCCCGCCATGCCTCCCCAGCATGGGTGCTGGTCCCAGGGGCTCCTCATGGCACCCAAGTCCAGCTCCCCGGGGACAGGGGGGGCTGAAACCCTAGCACACATGTTGGGGCTCATGCTCATTGCACCCCAGCCCTTCCCTCACTTCTGGCCTGTCTTTTCACAGCCAAGGGCGCTCAGCTTCTTCATGGCCGGGTTAAAAATGTCCGGGGTGGCTTTCTAAGCTGCCACCTTTTCTTCCTAATGAGTTAAATTGCGCCGCTGGGTTACATCTGGGTTTTAGCGTTGTTTGTGTTTTCATTGGGGCCAAGACACCTGGAGGGCACTGCTAGGTACCTTCTGGCATTTGTATAAATCTCTGTAAAATAAATAAGTGTGGATGAAGCATTTGTGAATTTGGAGGGGAAAGGGCTGGATGATTAAGCAGACCTTTAACGTGTCAGCGGGAGGAGGGATTAAGAGCAGACAAATGAGGCTCGCGCTTAAATTCGCTCAGTATTATTTACACCTGTAATAAAATCTGGTTGAGCTGGTTGTGCCTTTAGCAAAAATATGTCATCTATTAATGAATTGTTTGTAAAGCACTTTGAAAATATTTGTAAAGCCCCGGTTAAGTGACCTCTTACTGTGTGTGTACGGCCTGTGGCATGTGCATGCGCTCCTGAGCATGTCCGTCGCGAGCAGCTATCCCTCCGTACGCACCTCGGGGCCTTAGCTTCTCCCCGACATCTCCCAGATGCATTGCTGGACTAAGACTAAGACTAAGACTAAGAGACTAAGGCAGTGCTTAACAATGGCTCCTTTCCAGGCATGAGATTGTAAATCACAGCAAACCCCATGCTATGAAGTGCCCTGTGCTCAGTCACTGCGGGTTTCCCCTCTGTGTCTCCATCGCCATCGGGTTTTTTTTCCACACCTGTGAGCTGTACCGTGATGTTGTAGGGACTGATGGGCTTTAAGTGTGCTTTCCTCTAGCAAGAGGGATAGTGTTTTAACTGAGGTTTCACGAGCATAGATATTTACATAGCTCTCATCACYGTTAATACTTTACAGCTCGCTCCAATAAACAGTGCCTCTAACCTCACAAAATCCTTGTGAGGCAGACAAGTAATATTATCTTAACTTTTTAAACACAGAGGCAGACAGTGCTACAGTCCCAAGGTCAGGCAAGGAGTCTACGATGGAGTCAGCAACTCAACCATATCTTGCAAGGCCCATATTTACTCCCAAGCGTTGCCGTCCATAACCAGCAGCGCTCAGCTGCTAATCTGGGCGGATGATAATGCTGTGAACGCACACAGTGTSCTACACATGGCTGCCGAGCTGTTCCCAGCCCCACCGAGTTTACCACCTACATCAGAGGAGTGCGGGGAACGGGTGATGGGCACTCTCCATACAGCCAAAAGCAGGAGGCAGAGAAGTTTTGGGTTTTGTTTTTTTTTTTGTCCAAATTATGTAGGAAAGAAGACTAGAGGGAGGATTGTGGTGACCTTAAAAACTATGAATCTTTAACTATGAATCTTTGTCTTAGTATATGAAAACCCTTTTCATTTGCAATCTCCTGCTGCAGTTAGGCACCGAAGCAGAGTTTGCTGCTGCCAGAGCAGGACCTTTGCCTAATTCCCATGAAAAAAATCACCTACTGCATATTCAGCAGTTACGCAGCAAAACCTTCTGCCGTGGACCTGGTCCTTCGACTCAGTAAAGGGGCAGGGGGACATTTTAAAGCTAGAGTGGACACAAGTATCTTTTTAGAAGAAGAACTCTCCCCCTCAAAAAACCCCTACCGCTATTGCCTTTTCTTTGAGAACACAAAATAAATATTAGAAAGTGCTACACTGCTGTGTTTGCTTTGGAAAGTCTTTTCGATAACAGGAATTAGTTTTCAAAACAACAGCACTGGGAGAGGCGGTGGCAAATCATACGAGAGGTCAGAGTTGGAAAAAATGGTAATTACCCTGCTTTGAACCTTATGCATATATTAACAGTGATCAAATGTCACCATGATAAGCAGGTACATAATAGTTTCTTTAAACAGATCAAAGTAAGAAACCTCCGGGATAGTGGGTTTATGGATTCTTAGATTACTGAGCAGTGAGAGACGGTGGCCTGAATCCGGCCCAGCACAAGCCATGTTCCTTCCTTGATTATTGCCTGACTTACAGCATGTTTTTTTTTTTAATAAGTCTGATTTTGATTTGGAGGTTGCCTTCATTAAAGGGTCAGCAGCCACCCTGATAATTATTATTTATTGTGGCCGCCAATAATTATATTTGGTATCTAGCCTGAGTTATCTTCAGCTTCCAGTCACTGACTTTTGTTCTATCTTTACCAGCCAGGTTGAGAAGTCATTACCGAGATTATCCCTGCAGGTAATGTCAGGCTGTGATTAAGTCACCCTTTGACCTTTTAGTAGTAAGCAAAATAGATTGAACTTCCTGAGTTTCTTACTGTAAGGTGTCTTTTCCAATTCTTTAATCATTCTTTTGATTTTAAAGGAGCAAGATTTGCCCCTGCTGTTTGAATAGCACTTTCAGCCCAAACCATCCTTTACAGTCTTAATGGATATGTCTGAATTAGTAGCCTAAGCCCCCTTGGTCCCTTTAGAGTCAACTAGAATAGGCAGACGCTTGCAGAAGGCAACTCAGATCATAGGAATTACATGAATATAAAATCCTGCTTATAATTTATTATTATCTTGTTATTACTACTTCCCCCTTAAGTTTGTATGTGTACTTTTGCATATTTATTAAAGTTGTGAACATGGTTTTACATTACAAAAATAAATAATGCTTACCAGCATCTCTCAGAGTCTTCCATCGTCTCGCAGGGAATCTGAGAAGGTTCATAACTCTTCTCTGAACATTTTCAATGCATCAATATTTGCCTGAACTGTAGTATTAGAACATGGCTCAGCTTTCCCAGAGGAGTGACACTAATGTCAAATGTGCAGGTAAAATCACCTCCTCATTCCTACACAGGGTCATCCTGCTTAGACCTCCAAGGACACTGTCTACCCCACGGCATCGCACTGAGAGCCAGGACTGATGCCTTGTGGGCAGACCTAAGAAACTTCGGGCACCCTGTTGATTTTTTTAAAAAAGTGGATACCACATTAGGATGTGATTATTTTAACCAAATATAGATGTCAACTTTTGGTCAGATTAACTTCAGTCTAAAAATGCCTCTACCTCTCAATTGACTGTAGAGGGAACCTAGGATGACGAGCCCAGAGGTGAAAACTCACCAAGAGGTGTCTGACGCTGGCTGAGAGCAGTCCCTGCCCTCCCGCTGGTCTCCTGGGACTCAGTGACAGAGGAGACTGATATTGCCATCCCAGAGAGTCCTTTTAAAGTTCTTGGATATAAGTTATCTCAACATGCAGGGTTTTTAAAACGTGTAACTTCTAGAGCTGTTTTGGGACATTGAAATTGTAAGAACGCATTAATTACTATTAGTTATCTCTATCATGCAACTCATCTCATATATATTTTCCAATATACAACAAAAATACCTGTTGGACACTTCTGTCACCTGCTTTGTTTACTGACAATTCCACAACTTCCATCGAGTAACGTACCAGTACCATTTGTGACTTTCTCTTTGTCTCAGTTTACATAAAACACGTTTGTCTTTGACCATCTGTCCATTAATTTTTTGGTTTTGCTTATTTTATCACATTCTTGTAATTCTTTTTGGATTTATATTAATTCAAATCAATGTCTCCTTTCTACTGTTTTGGCATTTATGCTTTTCTTAAATTTTATTAACTTTATACTTTTTAAAATTTGATTAAAGATTTTTTCTTTAATTTTTCCATCTATAAAGTTAGCTGAATTTTTTTAATCAAGACAGATCACTTCCTTTATTCAGTGATGGCTTTTCAGGCATCTAGTAACATATTTACAATTGATTCCTAATTACTATTCACATGCTTAATACGAATTCTCTCCCTTACTTCTGTTCTTTGTGAGGCTGTCCCTTTTAAAGCAGGAAATACGTCTGTTCCCCAGTTTGCATTTATTCTGCTGTATTTATCCATTATAATCAGCATTTCAATTGCCCAGTAACAATCAGAAAAGAAATGATTTGTTTTGTCATGACACTTCAAGTGAACATGGCTCTACTCGACCTCAGGAAAAAACCCAGTGCAGTGGGCTGCATATGTATTTGTGTGTATATATATACACACATATGCAAATACATACACACATATATCTGGTTTTTTAAATATATAAAATATTCATATATAATACCAGTGCACAAGGCAGTGCACAGAGGGGCACTGATTCAATGACGTTGAATCAATCAACATTGATCTCAATAGGGCAGAATGTGTCCCAGACCTTGAAATAAAGTATAGAGTATGTGCAAATTTACCTGCCACGGTGCATTGCAGCACCTTTCCGGGCCTGATCCAGCAGGGTGGGATTTGGCTCCTGATGCTCTCAGGATGCTTTGGTCAGGTTTCTACCTTTGGTGTCTCCACGTGAGCCAGCTCGCTCTGCAAAGGGAGACCCAGACAGTACCAGCAATGCAGTCTAGAGGGCAGGTCTCCTGACATGCTGTTAATCTCTGTTTTCATGCAGACATGACTGTAACTTACTTTAATGTACTTTGGCGCAGCTAAGCCGTGACACATAGATCCCATATCTGGATTCACGTGTGTAATTCCTCGCATGCCAACATGGGTCAATAGTTGCTCCATGACCCCTGAAAGTCAATATTTTGCTCTGCACGGAGACCTCAGAATTTGGTTTTATAGCATTGTAAACAGGAAATTTCAGTGCTACTTAATATGCATCATTTTGAGAAATCCTTTGCATTTAGATAGCATGGAAACATTTGACGATGTGAGAGGATTTTTCAGATTATGTGTGTGGTTAGAAATCCAGAAGGCGCAGATGTATCACACACAACCTTCAGTGGGGCACTGAGAGCAAAGCTGGCCATAGCTTTCCTAAGATGAAAGGTACCCATATAAAGGTCACTTTATCTATGTGTTAGTATTTTTTCACACAGCTATTTCTCTTTCTATGCTTAAGAATAACTTTAATTCTTTTTTTTTTTAAACAGTTTTCCCAAAGCCCCTTTCCTCAAATAATTCAGAGATTGATACATCTCTCCAGCCAGATTAGCAGAACAGACAAGAAGCTGCGAGGCAAAGTCACTGGCAGGATCCGGTGAGACAAAAACATTTGTACAATGATTTTTTTTCAGAGTGTAGCTACATTTATAAAATGTTGTACTAAAATACAAACCCATCCAAAACAACCAGCCCTCCTCCCTTGCCTGATTTTACCCAACTTCTCAGGAAAGCTCTCCTGCAGAGATCCAGCATGCCCAATTTCAAGAAAATCTGTTTCTTTTGGGAAAATTAGCAGACTGTGGTTTGAAAATCAGACCCACAGTGGAGGCAAAATTCAGCCTGAATTTTGGAGTCAGTGCTACTGCCTCCCAAAATGACTTTCGGTTTGAACTGCTACTCATCTTTGCTTCTATACTGCTCAGAGATTCGCATTTTGGCTTGAAATTTCCCACACTTGACCTTAGTCCAAGGGTTGTTTTTTTTTTTTCTGGAAAATGATGAACAGTTTTCTTCTCAGAAAATCGTTCAGAGGCCTCTTTTTTTTATGCTCAGATAACTCCAAAACAGCTTGGTTTTATAACTTTGGATTTGGCATGCGCAGAGTGCAATCCTGAAGGAGGAATGCACTTTTTGTCTCGTTTGAAGAAATTTCATTTCGCAATAGCAAGTTAGCCTGAAAGTTTTGGAAATAATAGGCCGATCGTTCACAAGGCGTGATTTAACCGTGGTAGAAAATGACAGGCTGAGCTCTCTTTCTCTGAGAGGTCATGAGTCTTGCTTTATAAATACGGCTTAGTTTCCCTTGCAGAGTCATCTTTCCCACTAAATCTTTCTGCGTCCTGTTTTGCTTTAACTCTGTGGCAGCATCGGAGGTTATTTCCCGCATGTTTGCTCTCCATAAGCAACGTTGTACTTGGCTCTCGGTGGCATTTTGCACGACCTGTAAAGCAAATTTCACTGGACATGATTTAAGAAGGACTCTTTCTGCCTCGCATGGCATGCTGAGTTAAATTACTGCTCCTCACTCACCCAGATTGCACCCGATCCTGGTCCTCACATCCAGTTGTCACCTACATCACACAAACCTGCTTATGGACATAGGGGACAGATTCTTTTTGAAAGCATCCTGTAGTGCTTTCTCCTCAAATGTATTACCCAAGCAGTAAATACTAAGCTTTTAAACATTTAAATTAATTAATTTATTACCCAAGAAGTAAATGCCAAGCTTTTAAACATGGAAATTAATTAATTAATTAAATTAAATGAATTAAATTTTTAAACTTTGGAAATTAAGTTAGGCTGAGATATAAATCCCTTAAACTAGGAGCTGAGAAGGTGGATTTGCCGATACGCTTCAGCTGCTTTGCACTGCTCCAGCGGTACCACGACGAGTTGGTTTAATCAATCAGTTATTGCAGGCTTAAGGTTGTTCTGTGTCACTGGAGCAGCACAGAGCTGTCAAGCGTGCTGATGAATCTGGCCACAAATCTTAAAATGTACTATTTTTCCCCATTAAAAAGCCCGCGTGAGCTGATATGCTGTGTTTCATTACATAGCAGCAAGTATTGACTTGCAGGGCACGGCTGGAAAAACCCCTTCTTTGTGTTGTGTTAGGCGGGCGGTGGGTCATTCTCCTGGGAAAGAAATTCGACATCTGCYGGGAGGTGAAGTCTGCTGCATTCACACCGCTTTTGTAGTGTCTGTGAATACACAAAGGGGGACTGGATACAACAGTGAAACCTGTCCCCTTGCTGATAGGGACTGTTGGCACGACTCTCACGAGGAGCCGCTTCGTGCGCCAGTGAAGTGGATTTAAGTTATACACACAACTGCCTTCAGGTCCTTATAGAATTGCAGAGAAGTTTAAATAGGCAGCAATACGTGACTCTTCCAGTTCTAGTTGGACTGCCCAGTTCGCAGTGGCACTATTCTTCACTTTGGGGGCCATTTAAAATACAGTCACTGAGTGCTAATTATTTCCAACTTCCAGTCTCCTCTGCAATTCTTCTTTTTTTTTTTTTTTTGATTTATTAACGGTTGTTTTCTCTTTAAATGATCATAGTATGCACTCAGTTTGGGAGCTGGTATAATTATTTCATTTAAGGAGATGAGTTTTTGCTAATATATTTATACATATAGCATGGATGTAATTGCAGAAGATACCTGCTTTATTCTACTCCCCCTTTCAGTATAGTTTATCCCCCTTTCTCACACAGAGTGAGCTGCTCTTCCATAAACCATTCGTATATGACATTCATAGTTTTCCTTTTTCTTTACCTATTCCTATATAGTTAAAGCAGTGCTACCTTCATATGAAGATAAGCACATAAACTTCTGTCATGGTTTAACCCCAGCCGGCAACTAAGCCCCACCCAGCCGCTCGCTCACTCCCCGCAGTGGGATGGGGGAGAGAATCGGAAGGGTAAAAGTGAGAAGACTCATGGGCTGAGATAAAGACAGTTTAATAGGGAAAGCAAAAGCCATGCATGCAAGCAAAGCAAACCAAGGAATTCATTCACTCCTTCCCATGGGCAGGCAGGTGTTCAGCCATCTCCAGGAAAGCAGGGCTCCATCACGCGTAACGGTGACTTGGGAAGACAAACGCCATCGCTCCGAACGTCCCCCCCTTCCTTCTTCTTCCCCCAGCTTTATATGCTGAGCATGACGTCATATGGTATGGAATAYCCCTTTGGTCAGTTGGGRTCAGCTGTCCCAGCTGTGTCCCCTCCCAGCTTCTTGTGCCCCCCCAGCCTCCTCGCTGGTGSGGTGGKGTGAGRAGCAGAAAAGGCCTGGACTCTGTGTARGCCCTGCTCAGCAGTAACGAAAACATCCCTGTGTTATCAACACTGTTTCCAGCACAAATCCAAAACATAGCCCCATCCTAGCTACCGTGAAGAAAATTAACTCTATCCCAGCCACAACCAGCACAACTTCATTCCAGACAGTGAGAAGGACTGGTTTGGCAAGTCTTCAGCAAACAGGTTTCTTAATTTCTATCCAAATTGGCAAATTAATCATATGGATTAACGTTACACAGACGAAAGGATTTTCAAAATTAGTCTGAGCATAAATAATGTCATTCACTCTTGTCCGGAAGGCTTTGCTGCCATTTTACATTTACGTTGTGTTCCTTGCATGCGTACAGGTGATTACATGGAGTGCAACCCACCTTATCCTACGTGCATATATGCTCTTCCTCTGACTCCCTGGCAGGGTAGGTCCAGGAGCTCATTGTCAGAAAACTAACAAAATAAAATAAATAGTCCTGTGATGACAAGGAGGGGTGGTGTGACCGTGAAATAAAACAGATCAGCTTAGATTAGCTTCAACTGTCAAGGAACCACACCCTGATTCTTTTCTACCATGCTGATCACGATGGTATTTTAGCACTGTACCAAGATTTTGTTATCAATGGAACAAATGCAGAATTTTATTTTTATTATTGCTGGATCAAGCATTTGAGTATGTACTGATCTTTTATTCTTGAGCAGTGTAATTTATATTTGGAGACTGACAATTCATCTAGATCCCCATAGACATATAGATGAACTTAGAAAATAATGAGAGTTTATGTGAATTCCATTTTTCTCAGGCACTTTTATTCCTCAGAGAGACTTCCATGGGGCCAAATTGCCATGAAAACTAGATTACCATGATATTTCAGTTCCTTATGGTAAAAGTTCATGTCATTCATTACTGTTGACACTATACACACGTCCTTGGGGAACTATGAAAAATATAAAAAGAAAACTCCTAAAAATGTGCATAAAAAAACATAAGAAAGCTGCCATTTAACCCAAATATTCCCTGAGCAAAACTAAAGCCAATTATTTCCCAAAGATGAAAATTTCAGCTGGGCATAGTGCTGTATTGAGAGGTAAGGTTATTACTCAGCTTATGACATAAAATCACTCCAGATATGGAGGAATCAGTTGGAAAGAAGACCAGCATACAAAGTCCTTTGCTCTGAATGCAGGGTGCAATGCAGCGAAGAGTCAGGCTCCCAATTTAGACAAAAGCCACTGTATCTGCTCTTCCAGTGCAGCCAATTCCTGAGGCTAAGATCTAGATTGATCCCACTTTATTTTAATCTTGCAGGCAACGCTCTCAAGGATGCACTCTGCCACCACACCAAGACCACTGCAATGGAGGACAACTGCTGAAAAGGCCAGTGATGCTCTCCATGCTGCCCCAAACCTTGCCTCTCCTTCCTACACATCTGATGTAGGGGTTGTACAGCCCAGGGTGAGTTTTTTGATAGGTTTTGCCATTGCTAGGTTAGTCTGCCATCAAATCCCGTGTACTCAAGGCAGACAGAGAAGGTACTTGAGAGTCCAGTTCAGCTGTAATGTGGCAGCACTAGAGATGCTCCACTCTCCCTTGACTACCAAAGGAGCTTAGGATGTCTACTCATTCCTTAGCTGCTCCAGGTATTTGGGTAAAGTTAAGAGGAATTAACATAGGCTCAAGGGTAAAAAGAAAGTGGGGACTAAGGGAGAATTTACGCAAGAACCCTTGGGCAACAATCATAACCATAGGATAAA
This sequence comes from Phoebastria nigripes, assembly GCA_035582835.1. Classification (NCBI taxonomy): domain Eukaryota; kingdom Metazoa; phylum Chordata; class Aves; order Procellariiformes; family Diomedeidae; genus Phoebastria; species Phoebastria nigripes. Next base: position 41,111 of record JAYKAV010003115.1, read on the forward strand.
AAAATTCTTGGTTTCAGCCTGACTAGAGGATCATTTTAACATCTTTATTGTAAGACTCGCACATAAAGTATAATGCCATGCCACTCCAGGCTCTGAATTATGAAAGGATGAACTGGGTCCCAAAAACATGATTTCAATAAGTAAAAAGCCAGCATTTCAAGAGATCATTTGTTAAGTGGACACATGGGAAAAGAGAATTTTCAAAAGTCCTTCTTGAAAGTGGTACTTGCAAGAGATGGCCCTGGGGCTTATTTTTCTTCAGCTAAAACAGAGATGCTGGATGTTAAATGACATTTTGAGACAGAGAGCTTCTGGTGAGCTGTACTGTAAACCTGTGTATCTCTTTTTTTGGATCATCAATAATTATAGCTTCTCCATACGGTGGTAAAAACTGTATACTCTTTCAACTTGGGCTACTTAGTTTACTTAAAATTTCCTCTGAAAATATGCTTTTTTGCACTATTTTTATGAAAAATCTTTCTCCCAAAACAGAGACGGATGCAGTTCAGTGGGGGTGGGAGTGCTGGGAGGAGGTATAATTTCTTGCATACATTGTGATTTCCCATGTAAAGTTTACTAAAGTTCTGGTATGAGGGAACTTATTTGAAATATATCATATGGGTTAATGCTGCTTCGTGGTGCTGAGACATAAATTGCACATCCATGGACATCAGGTCATTAACCATCCTTAGTGCCTTGTTTTTAGGGGCAGTATACTATCTCAACCAGCCTGTACCAGTTTCCCCCGGGGTTTTTGACTGAAGAGATCTGTACACAACATTACCATTACACCTCTCCTCAAAAAAAAAAAAAAAATCATCAAGCAAAATTCTTTTATTTTCTATAAATAGGATGTAGAAGGAAGGTGCTTTCCTGGTGTGGGAGGGGAATGTAAAATGATAGCATGTCTGACCAGTTACCTCATCTCTATGCACATGCATATTCACATGCATACTGAACTCTAGCCAACGCAGTAAGTTTTCTGCTCCCTATCTTCAAAATCTTCCAATGCTAAAAAACACTGTATCAAGAGAAGCTTTCTGACAGTGACATACATAAGGCTGCACAATGACCTCTCCCAGGGAGTGGTGAAAGCCCTATCATTTATGTTATAAACAATAGTAATTCTTAACACATGATGTGCACAGAGCTGGACAAATATTAAATTATCTGCAAAACATGCCTTTGAGATGTTACTGCTACACAGAGGCATGGATGGGGTTTTGGGCTTAGGGCCCAAAGAGCAAATGTATTCCTAATAAAGAATTTACACTCAAGTTCATCTCTTCTAGCTGGGTACTCAGATACCAAGATAACCCCATGGCATTTACTTACAACTACACAAAACACTGGAAAACTACTCCCTGGATGATGATACTGGGAGAGCCAGAGAAATAACCTATTACTTTAAGGAGGGGATTTTTTTAGAGATGCAAAGTTAGGTGTCCAACCTGCACTGAAATCCAACGGGATCTGAGCATCTAACTCCCMCAGGGTTCTCTAAAAATACTGACCTTAAAATGTTAGATTTCTCTCTTGGCCACGCCAGTTAGTGTGAGGGAAGTCTCTGCAGGAGACGTCTGYAAATGAGATCAGAACTCAACCATAAAACGCTGACAAAGTCATCTGGAGCACACAGAACTGTGCTCAGTGATGAGTATACCATTTCATTATTTTTGTGTTTATTACATTTTTTTCCCATGTGTTGGTTTTGGTTTATCGGCAGTTTTTATTTTGATTTGTATTTTATTATAATTTACTTTCATTTGCTAGTTCTCAGTCTATTTACAGAGAACAAAAGAATGCACAATGTAGAACAGTAGAATAATAGTGTTTATTTTCACAAGTTTGGACTGATCAAATAACTCACAAGTCCCAAAGTGGAACCATGCCTGAGGTAGGTTAGGTCATCTCAAGTGTGGGGAAACAAACAGAAATATCCCATTCTTCACTATTGTTTATTATATTTATGCCGCTTGGGAGTTTTAACAATACCACATATATAAAACATTTGTTCTTGCTTTCTGCGCTATTCAGAGTTTTCTCAAGGCTCTTTGGTGCTTTTCTTTTCCTAGGGACACTGCAATGTTGCTATGCTTTAGTGACTTTCTCAACTGATTTAGCAGAAATGTAAGAAATGGCCCCTAGGAATGAGCCAGGGGTGCTGAAAAGGAGGTTTTGTTCTCTGAATGCCTCTATGTTTAAAAATGGTTCTTTTGAGAGTTTTAACTAGTTTGCTTCAACTTCTTTCCTTCATTCTTTCTCATGTACATTCAAAGCTCCGTCCAGCAGAGAGAAACCAAAAGCAGAGTCTGTTGTTGCTATCAGTATCTTTGCAGTCCCATCAAATCCACAACTGGTTTTTATACTGCCTTGATTTTTGACAGGAGGTCCAAACGTGGACGTCTAAAGCCACATCTGCCCACCTAAAGCCAGTATTTCAAAAGCTAATAGTAATCATGGGTGCGTTGTTTCTTTCATTTGCAATTTGAAGCGCTTTCAAGACACCTTGCAGCAAAGGGTGGCTGCTCAGCCACCCTGCTGAAAATAAAGGCAAAGGGGGCAGCTTGCCTCAAAGAGCCTCCTCCAAGCCATTCATCCTGCTCACAGCTTTGGACATCCAGAGTCCTGCTGAAGGATGATGTAGTTTATCAACCCAACATTGCAGGATAACCTAAAATCACTGCCAATCTGCTTGAAAATACAAACCTGCAAAACGCAGTGATTCAGCAGCTGCTACTTAGGCTGCTGAACTCTACTGCTGTGACGTCCAAGTGCTGGCAGCAGGAGTGATCAGAGTCCTGAGGCTATTTCAACATCAGCATTTGAAAATTAAGTCGCTGAAATTTACTGTTCATTATTCCTCTGGAAAAATTCAGGCTTAAATTGAAAGCCTTTTCGAAAGTGCAGAGTTCCTAGAAACTATCATTACTTTTCAAAGGAGCTGTTGGGTGCTCAGTTGCTTTAGAATAACTACATTTCTATCTGTGGTCTTAGCAACTCAACTTTATGGACTGACAGTTTTATTACAGACACTTTAAGTGYGCTAGGAACTTCAAACAGAGAAAAAATGGCTCCTTCTGAGTCTTTTCTTAAGTTCATGAAGCTATTCATGACTTTTTGAAAAAACTCCTGTTTGAAGCATAAATAATGTTGCAGTAACGACCTCAAATAATATGGAAATGGATGAAGAGGAGGGGCAAAAAAAATTTTTTTACTTGAGGATTTCATCATTCATTCCTGCCTCCTTTTTCTCTGTGAAAGATCCTTTGCATTCACACTGCTGAAGAACAGCCAACCACCGACCGCCGCTCCCACAGGCAAATGGTAATGACTGGCTTGTATCTACCCTACTTAGGGCCAGACCTCTCTATAGCATATTTATCTCAGATTTCATTCAAAAGGCCCAAAAAAGAGCCAGAGAGTGAATTAGCAATCAGGTGGCACAGACAAGAGAGGTCCAGAGCTCTAGTTCACTCCTTGGACCTCTTTAGGAGCGGAGACCCATCTAATGCTGCCTCAGAGCCCCGTGTGTGCAGCAGCGTGCAAGCCCAGCCTGCTCTCATCCTTCCCACTCATAGTCATGGAAAGGTGAACATCACCTGCACGTTTGAAGGCTGCTGCCCCCACCTGGTACGCAGAAATGAGGGACGTGGAAGCTATCCCACCTGGTACGCAGAAATGAAGGACGTGGAAGCTACGCAGGACAAGTCTTTCCTGACTGCTGAATTTGATAAACATTGAGACAGGAGGATGGCAGAGGAAGGACCTGAGTTCCAGACGCAGCTCTGTGACTGTAGAGCATGTGCAGACATACCTTTTGATAGCACAAAACTCTTCCACCAGAAAAGATTTTATTCCATCTGAGTGGTGTAAAGGTGGGTTGTAGTGGTTTCAGTCAAATGAAGGTAGGGAACTAGCCTTTATTATCCGGGCAAGGGAGTTTCAAGCACAGGAGTATGCTGAGGTACCTGGATATGCAAGATGTGATTTTGCATTCTTCCCAGAACTACAGAAAGCACTTTCCTGCAAAGCAGGAAAGAACCAGAGACGGGATCACAGTTGCTGTTCTGGGCTGCTCTTGGGATGGTGTCCACATGCACTGCCTCTTACTCCTTTTCTAGTGAACCCAGTGGCTTAATTTAGCCTTTAACGACCAATTCTGCCACCTGATTTAGAAAGAAGAAATCACTGTCTCCAGGAACAGCAGCACCATAGGCTAAATACAGCTGAAAGTACAATGCTACTGACGCCAGTAGCATGAATATGGCTCGGTATGTCATCTCTTGGTTTGGCCTGCAGAATCAGCCTGGTGAACATTAAGATTTTGTTTTCTTGATGTAATCCTTGGTACCTCTGTAAGAAAGACTGCAACATTTATGTCTGGAAAAAAATCCAGATTTGTATAAACTGGAGGATATTATTGTGTGTATTAAAATGTTCACAGGGTATTATCCCACAGCCCATCCCATATTTATTTTGGAAATGATTACATTTGGAAAATGGGAAAACTTCCAGTTAATTCCTTTACCTTGAAATATCAGCAAATACAAGGGTATTTTGAGATTATTCCCTGCTAAAAAATGAACAAGTGGCATTCATGACTGTAAGCCAGAAGAGAAACCCTCTTCAAATAATGCAAAATGGGTTAAGTTTGAAGTGTAAGTAGTTTCGGAGACAAGGGTGAAAAGTAGTTCTTAAAGGGTCCTTCTTTCCTTGGAGGAAAGTAAAACCAGCTCAATTAATGCCCATTCTCTCCCATTCAATACAGCCATTTCATGTATTAGTGATATATGTTACAAGCTTGTGGTTTATTTCTACAAAACTAATTATATACTGTACCTACCATTTGTCCTGGATTTTGAGAAGAAATGGAGATTGGAGCAACACCTCCAAGTTCCTATGCAGTTTACTGACAGCAGCAGATGTCTGTGCGTACACATTGCCTCCACCGACCTGAGCAGAAGGATGAATTTAATCCCCAGCTTTTTTAGCAGCAGAGTATTTTTCAGTCTGGATTTCATAAACTTCGTGATGGAGGCATGAGACAATCACACAGATGGCAGGAGAACAAACTGAAGGACAAAAACAATGAGAGTGGAAGAATGGGAAAAGAAGGAAAATAAGTGCAAAAAAACCCTTCTGCTGGAAAGAGCAGTTCTTATCGGACAAGAGAAGCTACTTCCAAAAGTGAAGTTCAGGCACCGAAAACTGCCACGAGTAGCAGGGAAAAGCTGGATCACCTGTCCCAAGGGAGAAAACAAAATACATTGCAAAAAAAAGCACACAAGTTGGAAAGCAGCACGAGGAGAGGGCAAAGCATTACATTTCTTCCAAGTTAAAATGTTTCCAGATTGTTCTGATATTTAAAAATGTTTAGAAGGAAGATCTCCCAGATCCCAATGCATTTGGAAGGCAAAGCCTCCTGCAATGTGAAGTTCCCCGTTCGGCTTCTTTCCTCGGTTTCTTTTTTTTCCTGTCTGATTTTGTTCCAATTAGTTAAATGCTGCACCTTGGATTCCCAGCTAGCCCACCTTGTAACACCAATACCTGCTTGCTGCAAAGGCAGGCGGAATTCTTCACACCTCCAGCTACTCTCATGGGCTGAGATATATAATTTACTGGCAGACACCAGATTTGTCAGATGCTAAAGGTATTAGCAGAGAATGTTCTTAGACTGCGAGACCCAGTGAAACCTGGAAAGGCAGGCATTAGTGTCCTTCATTCAGCAATTGCCACCCAAGCCATCTGATTCCCTAATATAATCAGTTATCATCAGTACAGGTAAACTGGAGGATTGCAGTGCTGTCCACCAGTTAAGATCTCTTGCTAAAGACTGAGTCTGGCCCTAGACTTGTGCTGAAAGCTGTGTTTTGTTAACCCAGCTGCAAATGTGTACGTGGGCAACTGGAGCAGAGAGTCTAAATGCAGTGAGATGCTGCCACATCGCTCCCTTCTGTGGCACAAGGCACGGAGACTGGGATACCGTAGCTGTCCTAGTTTAATGAGGCTCACATGTGTTATTTGACATTTTTGGCAGCCTAAATTTTTATTCAGACACATTGGTATATCTGATACTGCTACATTAATGAAGACCAGGGAGTAAGCTGAGCACTCTCAACTCCCCCACCATTCACGCTGCTTAGCAATTAGCTCACTCCCTGGCTTTGTTTTTGGGACTACTCTGAGTAACTCTCTCCAAGGCACCTGGATATTACAAGGCAAGTCCTGAACAGCATGTGCCACATCACCTGGCCTAACGCCACGGGATTCATCACTGGCATTTGTTTAAGCAACATTATAGACACAGCCTGCTGTTCCCATTATACAGCCTTGTTCATGGGACAAGGAGAGCTCCCCAAAACCCCAAGTACTTACAGGGGCAAAAGTAAAGGTCCTCAATGCTTTTTTAATTCATCTGACTCCTCCTTTTTCCAAAACTATTTTGTCCCAGTTCCAATCAAGGGTAAGTTTCTTCCAGGACAGAGTAGCCTGGGCTGGCATCCAACACCCATTGGGCTATCAGTGATATTCCCATGCTGTTTACCCCAGGGCTTCTTCCCAGAATAGAGTATTGCAACCCCATGGAAAAGGGCCTGGAGCAAGGTCAGGGCTGTGCTGCCTTCTTTATTAGTGCATCATTAAAATCTTCCTCAGCTGGCCCAACAGGAGAGATGCAAAAAAAGCCTCCAGTTCTGAGCAGGCAGCTATTTAGTCAGATCAGGGTTGCTGCACAAATGAACAGGGTATCTTGTTGGGTCCTTCTTTACCAGTTTCCCTTAACTTGAGCAGGACAAGTCCAACAAAATCAGGACTGTTTGCAGAAACATGTCTAAGAAGTGAAATTATTAGCTTGTGCAATTATTAATATTGTTAWGTGCCATAGTTCCCTGCCCACAACTACAAGGCAGCAAGCAAGCCTTATGCCCAGAGTAGTAGCAAAGCCAAAACATGCATGCAAGAGAGCCAGAATCCGTATCTTAGGCAATAATTGCCTTTTCTGCCCACAAGCAGTTCTTTAACAGAGTAATACAAAAACAGCAAGCAAGGCACTGGGTCCAAGCCAAAGTCCAGACAACGTTGCAGCAAGTTATCTTGCCAATGCTGCTTCCCTACGAGGGTCAGCACACAGCAATATTCATGCCCTTAGTCACCCACGCAACCACAGCTGCAGGGGAGCTGTACCTCAGCAGTAAAGCTGAATTTAAAGTTATCTCTAGGGTCTTCTACTAGATTTTAAATACCGACTGTCATAGACAGAGTTCTACCTAACAGAGGGTTGGTCAGTCAAGCACGCTTGACTGAAATAGCATAATTGAACTATTTAGGCCAAAAATCTACTGCAGATTTGCTGGGAGCCTGCAAATAGTCTTGCAGTGGCTCTGAGTTCTATGAACCACCCAACTTACCCACCTATGGGCTGCTAAATTTGAAATGCAAGTATGCTCTTGCACCCATAGCAGGCTTCTTGGAAGGAACGGTAAAGGTTTTTGCAAAACTAATGACAAATGTGCTCTATCTTGTTGGGGGTGGTACAGACTGGTCTCAAGTCTGATCAACGAGGGGAACTCTGCAGGCTGTGCAGGAGGAGAACTTGAGGCAGGCTGTAAGGGGGAGGAATTTTCTTGCTGTGAATCTGTTCCAAGTCTGTATTTGACTGCAGGTTAGTTTGCTGATCTTCCTCTTTGCCTCGGGATGTATCTCCCATTAGGTCTTGAAATAACCTCTCCTGACTTGACCACTGCACAAAAGGTACAGAGTGTACTTGCTGTCAGGACTGAGTGTTCGCAAACTGTTACTTAACAGACACCTAACGGAAAATCCCCCGGGCCTGACACACCCAGCCCATTTAGTCCCAAAATAATCAAAATTTCAAGCTGGAACCAGATGCCAGTTTTGCAACTGAACTATAACCGTGCTATCAGTCACTGCTTTCGCCGTTTTGTAAAACTCCATCACACCACCCTCCCCCCTTCTTTCCACACCAGAGAGAATCAACAACCTCTTCTAAGCTTCTCCTCACAACGCACTCGCTCTCACTCCCTCGATGACTTTAGTTGCCTTTCTCCCGCTCAGCTACGCGGGGAGATGCGGAGCCCACACTGCACGCGGTGCTCGAGGCGTGGGCGCACCGAGGCTCCAGCACCGGCACAACGCCGCGGCTCGTCAAGCCTCCCTGCTGATGGGCAGGCTCGCCCGGCTTTCCCGCCTGCTGCTGCAGCGCTGGCAGCTGCAACCCGCCAGCAACCCGCCAGCTCCGCGCCCGGCAGCCGTTCGGGGTCCCGGGGGGTGTTCCGGCCGGCTCCCCCCTGCGTGCGGCCCCCCACCGGGCAGCGGTACCGGCCCGGGCCAGCGCTGCCCGGGCTCCGCGGCGGGAGGAGGGCCGCGGGCGGGGCGGGCTCCCGGGGGG
>JAYKAV010003115.1:50346-88469 GCA_035582835.1 Phoebastria nigripes
GGGGGGGAGGGGCATGAGGCATATCGAGGGAGGGAGGGAGGCTGGCCTGGGGTTTGGGGAGAGGGGTATGTTGGGAGAGGAAGGGCAAGAGAGATGTTAAGGGGCAGCCTGACTCTGGGGTGAGGGGAGGGAGAAGAGCAGGAAGGATGTTTTGGGGGGAGTCTGATGCTGAGAGAGAGAGAGATGGTGTGGTGGGGACTTGGATTGAGGGCAGGAGGGCATAAGGGTTGTATGGGGGGAAAGCCTGATGCTTGAGGAGGGAGGGGCAGAAGAGGGGCAGTGTGTTGAATCTGGCCCTAGGAGGGGAGGAGAAGGGCATGGGGGGTGGTGGGGTCTGGTGGCATAACAGATGCTGTGAGAGGGGTGAAGCAGGTGGGGTAGGAGGGCATGGGTGCAGTCTGAGCATCGTATTTTCATCATTTTCCAGTACCTATGATACCTGAATAAAAAGACTTAGTATTTGCCTGAGAGGCTAGCAGTGTATCTTTGGCAGTAGCAAGAACACATGTGTATTACTGTTGGTGACACCTTGGTAATCAGTGCCTTAGGATCAAGGAGGTTCCATTGTATAATGAAGCAAGGCTAAAAAATACATTAAGGCTAAAGGACTCTTAAGTATTCAGAGAGTATCCTACAGGTGAGGTATCTTAGGTTGAGCGTGCAGTTAGACTTGGTTATATCACCTCAGATGCAGCTGGCTTGCTTCCAGCAAATTAGGGTGTAGGTAGAGGAGTCAGGATCTGTTTGCATCCATCTGTGTAAACATATCCTGAAAGCTGATCTAGGCTGGAATCGCTGCTTCCTTCTGTCCCCACCTCTGTGTTTCTCCTGTAGTGGTGCTTGGAGGATTGAGTGGTGAGCTGGCCTCCAAGCTAAGTCTTAAAGAAAGAAAAACAAGTCATTGAGTCTGTACTTTCAATTCTGTACCAGTGCTGGTACAACAAAATTACCAAGATATGTTACAAAGAGAAGGGAAGGAGTGGGACTGCAGCAGTCCTGGCATAATTTGTTTAGGCTCCCATTGAAGTGTTCCTGGAGTGAAAATTATGACAACATCCAATTACGTGATAAAAAAAGTTAATAACTAGTAGAGTGTGGACCTAAGGAGTTGTCATGTCTGACAGTGAACATTTTCACTCTGAACTGACACAAACAGAAGTGGCAGCTGTTTGTGTGAGCATACAGTGAGCTGGATCAGGAAACTAACAGAGAGAAGAACATTCCCTCTCTTCCTCGTCCTCCCCTCCTCAGTAATTTTTTCTTTGTATCTGTTTTCTGATCCAGTTTGCTGTGTGGGAGCATGAATACTTGTACCAGCAGAGAATGGGCTTGAAATGAGCCATGAGAGGTGTAGTGGTGATCTGTCAGGTCTGGCTAAAAATAAAGCAGCTTAAACAACTCTGTAATTAAATCAAAGTTCTCCAGCAGCCAAGCCTGGTAAAGAGATTCCTGCTCATAGCTATGTTACGGTTCACTCAGTTGTGCAGTCACGGGTTAGTGGGAAAGCTCCCCCTTTTTATTTCTTTAAAAAGAAAACCAAACCCAAAAATCCAAAATGTTTTCCTCGTCTGTTTTACATTGTGGCCCTGCGAACAGTTACGTCTTGTCACAAATCCAAGGTGGGGTGGGAACCTTCTCAACCAATGTCATGCTGTACTGCAAAACATCTGCATCAGTTTTTACACTGCCTTCTTTACAGTTTTTAATTTTCTTAGGTTTTTGTTGACAGTGTTTAACTTGACTTATCAGAGTAATCTAAAGTTGAGCTGCTCTAAAATCTTGCTGCTACCTAAAGAGGGAGGAAGCACTTGCCTGCCTTTGCTCCCAGATACATAACTATACTCCTTTCCTTGTGTGGTCTTGGACCTTATCTCTCCTTGAGCAGATTCGATTCATTCACTAGCGCAGAAGAGGTTACAACCCTGCTTTTAGCTGGGGTAATTTTCAGCTGCATTAATGAATTGAATTGATTTATTAAGCGGGGTTTGATGAGCACCAGAGCCAGCGTAAGGTGAAGAGTGAAAGGGTGTGGTGGGGACTGCAGAGGAGGAAGCAGAAGCCTTTCACATTAAGTAGGTTGGCAGTGGAAGAACACTCCTGAATTAAGAGAGTCGTCACTAACGTCATTCTTTGATGGACTTAAAGCTGTGCTTGAAAACCTTGTATTTGTAAATGAAATATCACAGTTGGACAGTACAAACGTTCAGTCCTTTTCTGTATTCTGAGATTCACATAAGGGGATGAACTTAAGTTATTTTATCTTTATAGTTGTATCAGTGTATGTTCAGAATGTTTCGGGTACTACTTAGTCCCAGTCCTTTGTACAGCTCAGCAACAAAAAATTGCGCTTCATTTTTCTATGTCAAGCCTGTAAAATGGCTTCTGCTTGTTTGTTCCTCCTGTTGCCACAAGCTAATAACTAAGGAAAGTAGATGAAAGAGTTTCGTCTCACAAAAGCTTGTGTGGAAATGAATGAGAGTGAATAGATAAGCATAAATTTCCAGGCGTCATTCTGGGAGAGAACGTGGTTAGGGACAGTTATAATCCAGAGTCCAAACTYGTAACATCTACACCCCACATCTCTTAAATGTTCTGCTGCTCTTCAGTCAATGGGAGACTGATGCAGCCAAAGTAAGTGGTGCTAGTATTTGATGAGTAAAATACTGGTTTTCAGTAAATGGCTGCAAAGAGTCTTTGCTTTTAAGTAGTGCTGTACTGTTTGTTTTTTTTTTTTTTTTTAAAATAACTGTGCTTGAGTATTTTTTTTAGTTGGAAAAAATATACTCTCACTGTCTTTATTTTTGCTCCAGTACAAATTGATTGCTTTAGCAAAAGTAGGTTTTATATCTGAATTGAATTGTCCCTCCCCATACGAAGTGGCTGACAGGAATGCCTATTTCATAATTAAGACTGCTTGTATTTCACAAACCAAATGTCCCAATGTGCAAGTCTTCTGAGATCCACTTTTACAGGGGGAAAAAAAAAAAAAGAAAAAAGTTAAAAATTGCTTAACACCTATACCCCCAGAAGAAACCCCAAACAATCTCCCATAAACCTTATAATTACACTTTTTAAAAACTGCCTGCCTTGGTATCTTAAGAAAATTTTACTGAAAAAGTCCTTCATCAGAGTTTGTTGTACTTTGTTCTATCTATACTTCTGTTTTAGATTACTCAAGGCTAAAGAAAATGTGAAGGTGTAATCTTGTGTTTTCAAAGTTGAAGAATTCAGACTTCTAGAAATTCACAGAGGTGGGGAGAAGAGAATGATTTCATAAGGAAAAAGCTGGGGAAAGGGAAATGAGAAGCTGGAATATTGGATTTGAATTGTCTCAGCTTCTGTTTCCTGGGATTTCTGTTGATTTCACATGGGAGATCTGCCATTCATCACATGCGTTAGAGCAAAGTCCTCTGTTTCCTGAGGGTTTGTAGGTTTTAGGCACTTGTTTGATGATGGTGCACGTTTTGCAGTAGATGAATATGCTCAATCATTAGTATGAAGTCTTTGTAGTGTATCAGAGGTAATYGGATCTGGTGGTAACATTTCCTCTTAATAAGGTAAAAATCATCTGTTTGCTACTTTGCAGTTAAGCTAATTCTTCTAACTTTTTGCCTGTGGGATGACAGAGTCATTCGTGTCATTCACCTTTTCTTTCTCCTAGTCTGATCATCTGTTTTCTTCACTTAATTTAAGCCAGGCTCCCTCCCTGCCTCTCCGACCTAACTTCTGTCCTGCCCTTCCCCTCTTGAACACAGGCCTTCCCCTCCCCACCAACATCTCTCCTGCCCTTCCTTCCCAGCACTGGCCCCTTCCCACCCTACATCTGCTGCCCTTCCTTCACCTGGCGTGCCTCTGCTGCTAAATGACACAGCCAGGGAACAGCTTGAGCACTGGCCCCTTCGTGGTTCACACTGACTGTTAGTTTACTCCTGGCTCTGACTCCAAACGCCTCTCTCCAAGACAGATCTGCTGGCGTAGAGGAGAGGAGTACCAGGCCTAAAGCAGCGTGGATGCCAACGGGTCTGTTCGACGTGTCCTCTGGAGTGGGGGATGGTTCAGCCAATTACTTAGCAGAACAGGTGTTACCTGAGCCTGCTATTCCAGTACATTTTTTAATGATCCTCAGGCTTGCTATATTTTATTGATTTCTTTCACTTAATTTCTTCTCATACCCTTTTCATACTCATTTTGGTCTCACTTTTGATGCTCTTTTCATACTCTTTTCATACTCATTTTGGTCTCGTTTGTAATATTTTTCATACTCGTGCCATATCTGCTTCCTCCTGTGCTTGTAATAGCCTTCAGGTTCTTAGACGCCAATTGCTTCTTACTCCTTCTGTGTCAAAAGTTTTTTTTCCCACTTACGATTCTAGTGCTGTTGTCTTCCTGGGCCCTCTTTGACCCCTGAGTATCTGTATTCTTTCTCTTAATCTGCATTATTCATTTTGTAAGCTCCCTAGGACAGCATTCTATATAATATTGTTAAAGACACAAATGCTATCAGCAATTGTACAAGTATAAGGTGTTTTTTCTTCCTGTATAAACGTGAGAGGGACATTGCTACTGCTACAGCATGGGCCAGGTAGTCATGCACATGGCAGCTGGCAGGTCTCTTCACAGATAAATCGCCGATTGACTGGAGGTAATAACAAGAACAAACCTAATTATTGCGCTAATGAATTATTTTGAGAACTGTTGGATGGAAGGCAGAATCACCAGCCAAAGATTGAGGTGAGGCAGAATGAAGTGTGCGTGTCACATCACTTTCCTGGCTATATGTACATTTGCTGTAGGATAGGGCCAGAGGTCAGGCCCAAGGATGGATGGTGCACTCCGGCCATGCCGCTGCTGCTTCAGGCTCGCTTCGCGTGTGGCTTCTCTTAGGGAGAGCTGTTTGGACTGGTCCTGAGCAAAGCCGGGGAGCCAGCTAGCACTAAAACAGATCCTGTCTTATCTCCCAGCGTAGACATGGTCATCATGTGTCATCTTTGTGAGGTGTGCGAGAAGGCTGTACTGGCCAGATTGTATTCTAAAATAGTCCAGAATTGCTGGGTATATTAAAATGTGTTTTTTGTTTGTTTGTGCTGCGAACCATTGTGTATTTGGAAGTAGAGTGGGGAGACTAAGAAGGATGTTAGTGTTACTGTTGAAAATGCTTCTGTATGCCAGCTTGAATCTCTGGGGTAGACCATCAGGAAACTCTCTTCTGTCAGGACCCGGTACCTGGGGTTGCTGTGATGGTGGTGTGTGACTGCGTTGTGTTGGGATATCTGATCATCTTAGTACTGTGTAGTATCCGGTATCTCTGTGCTGTGTTACGAATGACATGTAGGTCGGTGTGTTCTTGCCTTTAGGTTCTTCTGGAAGCTGGGTTAAATATGACTAAAATTAGCTTAAATGTTACTAAAGTAAGAACCTGGCTGTGACATCTTCATTCCAGGCTATGATCATTCTGCTYTGTTCAGGTGGCTTTCAGGCCAGACCAGAAAAAGTCTTTCATAAATTGAAAATAAACAGAAATAGTCTTTTGCTGAGATACTGTGAATTTTAAAAGAATCAGTTAATGAATTCAGGTGGACTGAAGAATTTATGCTCAAAGATGCAAGAAGTAACCTGGAGCCTGCATCGCAGTAATGGTGGAAACCAGGGGAAGCACCAGCCTTGACTGACTGAGCAAAGATCTTGGTAAAGACACTACAAATACTGGGAACCAGCAAAAATTGTTAAAGGGACTGTTTATCAGGGAGATGTAAATCTGTTCTCTTAAGTTGGTACAGCTGTATAGTACAGTGCAAGATTTCAGGGTAGGCAGAAAATAATTGAAAATTATACTGAGTTAGACATTTCAAGGGGAATGAAAAACAGCCCTCTACTCATTTAAGTACAAGGGAAACAAGTGGCAAATATAAGACGTCATGGAATGAGAGTGATGCCAGGATTGAAGGTAATTTAGATGTCATTCAAAGAGGACATGAGTACTGTTCATTTCTTTTTTTAGTTGGGTGGATGATACGGAAAAATTTAAAAAAGCCAAACCAAAACAACCTAACCCCCTGATGGTGATCCTCATATAACATCTCACAAGGGACAGAGGAAGTCAGAGAGCAGGAGGCACACGCTTAGCCTCAGCGTATTGCAGGAACTGACTTATGAAATGAAAAAATCTGGAAGCCAGGTTTTGTAATCCGTGAAATCAGGGAGGGACCAGCTAATTGAGGAACAACGAATCTGAATGTTTGAGAGGAGACATGAGAAACGAATTGCTGATTTGAACAACAGTGTCTTTCAAAACCCAAGTGTTACCTGAGGGCATTTTGAGATTAAGTTACTCCAAAGTGCTTAAAAATAATTTTTATAAAGCAGAGGAATAATGTTCTTGTAAAATTCATACAAAATTGCGAACGGTTATAAAAGAACATATAAATAATTGAATATAATTATGAAAGAAATCTGACATCAGTCTGTAGCTCTGCCTGCCGCTTGAGTAATCTGAGGTATTTTCTTAACTGGTTTAAATACTGGGGATTGCTTCGCTTTTAGCATGCACACTTGACTTAAGTTATAAAATTTTCCTTGGCTTTTTAATGACTTGCAGTGTATGTATTATATAAACCATCTACACAGCGTTATTGATCATCTCTAAATTTGCATTTTAAAGGTGCCTAAATGTGCCAGATAGTCACTCTTATAAATGTCATTGAACTCTGCCTTCCTGGAGATTTGGCTAGGTGCCTGAATATTTCTGTAGGTTTTTTTTTTTCTTTTTTTTTGTTGTTTTTGTTCTTCTAAATAAAAGTTTGTTATGATGTGCTTGATTTTAGTTGGATATTGTGAAGGAATGAGAGAGAGGTGTGATAGTGCTTTTTTTCAGTTTCCATCAATCAGTGCTGTATGTGTTGGCTAATTTCACTAAAATTTGATGGAGAGGTAATGTTCTTAAAGACATACGTTTTGTACAAACTTAGGAAATGGTGGTTTGATGGAGGAGGGAGAGAAAAAATGGTGTTTTACACACAGTGGCAGAGTTGGTGCAGGGTCTGTGGTTTTTTAGCCTGCCATGTAACCTGTCAGACTGTGTACATTGCTCAGCCAGTTAGCACGTTCATTAAGTCAAAATACAATGCGTCCTGTAGAATCTGTAGTTCAGGGATGTAGGTGAAGACTGAGGATACTGGAGGTGAAGCTCAGGTTATTGCGATTGGATGATGATTACTAGGTGTTACATGACACATTGTTAAAATAATCAGACCTAACTGGTGCCTCTGATCATGGGAAAGCTTGTTTTTGAGTCTTGTGTTCCTTTTCCAGTGGAACACATTGATAGCCTACCTCAAAGTCTTGCACGAGACTATGTAGCAGTGTTTTAAGGATGGTGTTGGAAATGCATATATTCTTTCCATGGTTAAGACAGAATGAATCAATTCTGATTTCTTCATTCTATAGGGCTTAAAAGTTGTATATGAAGACTAAATTAAAAAAAGAAAGGGCTTCAGTAATATTCTTCCACAAACTGATGGTATCCTGAATTTAGTGGACTGATTTTTCATAATTATGTTTTCACACTGGAGAGTCAAAATGCAGTTGTGTGAATTCTGTAGTCAATGCTAGAAAATATTTTTTTTGTCTATTTCTTTATTTTTACTGAGTAGGCTTTTTTTAATACTTCAGACATAAAGTACAATAGGCCTTAGAGTTCAAATAATTAGCAATGTTTATTCTTAGAGTGACTAGTGTATTATAAAATCATAGAATGGTTTGGGTTGGAAGGGACCTTTAAAGGTCATCTAGTCCAACCCCCCTGCCATGGGCAGGGACATCTTCAACTGGATCAGGTTGCTCAGAGCCCCRTCSAACCTGACCTTGAATGTTTCCAGGGATGGGGCATCTACCACCTCTCTGGGCAACCTGTGCCAGTGTTTCACCACCTTCACTGCAAAAAATGTCTTCCTTATCTCTAGTCTAAATCTACCCTCTTTTAGTTTAAAGCCATTCCCCCTTGTCCTGTCGCAACAGGCCCTGCTAAAAAGTCTGTCCCTGTCTTTCTTATAAGCCCCCTTTAAGTACTGATAGGCTGCAATAAGGTCTCCCCAAAGCCTTCTCTTCTCCAGGCTGAACAACCCCAACTCTCTCAGCCTTTCCTCATAGGAGAGGCGTTCCATCCCCCTGATCATTTTTGTGGCCCTCCTCTGGACCTGCTCCAACAGGTCCATGTCTTTCTTGTGCTGAGGGCTCCAGAGCTGGATGCAGTACTGCAGGTGGGGTCTCCCCAGAGCAGAGTACAGGGGCAGAATCACCTCCCTCGACCTGCTGGCCAGGCTTCTTTTGATGCATTACTTTTTTTTTGATGCTTTTTTTTTTTTTTATGTATTACTTCAAGAGTGTTTGCATTTGATTTGAGGGGTGATCTCCTCCTTCCGACTCCCCTCCRTATTGTACTGTACATAAAGGTCTAAAAAACACGTTTCTTCCTTCTACCCTCATTTCTATTCACATGAAAACAGTCTTAGAGATGTAGTAGCCTGTCTCTCATGGTTTTTCGACATATGCTAAGTATAATTTCATAGCAATTTTTTTTGAATGAATTAAATAGAGTTTTTCATATATATGAACATTTTCTATCTATCTATTTCAAGATGGTAATGGCCAAAGTGTTTCAGTGAGAGTTAAATCAGAGCTTGTTTTAAACTGTAGGGGAAATGGGGTGATTACCATCGGAGAGTAAATCTGTGGTCAGTTTACATTGGGTTGATGAACAGGAGAAGGAGAAATCTTCCAGTCTGGGCTAGGTGCATAAAAGATAGTCAGCTGTTTAGGGAATTGTTATGGTGTTGTATATTCAAGGATTTTGGAGGACAGGTTTGTGGTCATGTCTTTTGCTGTGGTATCTGTCATGTATTGATCCTGCCATTCGTTCCCTTTGATAGTAACGAGGGTGTGGGGTTGCCTTCAAAAGCCTTCTAACACTGCCAGGCCTGCATTAAAGCATAATTGAATTTTGTGTTTCAAGTTTTAAACAGTTGTGTGCAGAAGTGAGGAAAGGAGTTATTTTTCTTAAAAAATGTTAGAGGCTTTCTGTTTTCAGTTTTCCCACAGGTGGTAATGGGACACCGGGCAGTGCTGGATCAGTCTTCAGGTGTGGGAAGGAAGGCTTCTTCCCCCCATGCTTGACTTATCTTACTCAAGAGGCTTAACTGACCACGTTCCTAGTACCAAACTAATCGTGTTTGGGGCCAGAAATATTTTCTCTGGAAGTCAGGCTTAATTCTGCCCTCTTCTGTGTGTGTGTAGGGCACAGATATCACACAAGGACAATTGGGGTATATTTCATCAAATCAATTTCTCACTTGGAGGTGTTACTAAAGAGTAATGTATTTGTCTTGTCTGACTGTAGCATGCAAAAGTTCAGTTGTCTGAGGACTGAAGTGTTGTGATCTATCTAAATTTCATCCAGATGCACATATGCTTGCCCTCATAATTACAATATCCAGTGATACAAAGACTATGTAGTTTAGTAGTCTCTTCTGGGTTTTAGTTGTGAAGTACAACTTGTGCACAGATGAAGCAAATAGAGCAATAAATATGATGATAATTTTCTTAAGCTATCTCCACTTGTGCTACTAATTCTTTAGACTTGTTGCTATGAGATTTTTTACTTCCTTAAAATTTCAGCATATGGTTACATATGTGTTACTCGGCTGTCATTTAAATAACAAAAGTCTACTCTTGTATGTAGGAGAGGCTTGGAATTTTGTCTTGTGGGTTTGCAAATCACTGGAAAAGTAGCAATAGGCATTTAAAATATTAAAATATCATTTAATGCCTGTATTATGGTATTTGAATGCTTGAAAATTTTCTGACTACTTATTTCTTAATATTTTAACATATCTGACTCTTTTTTAGAATTAAATCTGTTATTTTCAGCTTTTTCCTGAAATGTTTTCTCTGTTATCTTTTTTCTAGCTCTGCTTTTTATGTTTTTAATGATGAAATATCATTCCTTTTGCTTCATCCTTTTTTCCCCCATTGATACTTTTCTTTCCTCTAACTGTGATTCATTTGTTTCTTCCTCTGCAGTATATGTGTATTTTCTGCAGACTGTGTTGGACTGAAGGGAGATCAAGAGCTAGAACTTGCAGATACAGATAGAAGGAAATAAGAAAGTTCTAAAAAACTTTGGACATTCTTAGGCCATCTGTCCTGTGATGGTGCATGTTTTGTTTTAAATGCCCTTTTGCTCTTACTTGTTGAGTGTTTGGGCATCTAGAAAAGTATTTCTTATGGGAGACTGGGAAAGACAGGATTTATTAGTTGACTGTATTAGAAGTTGAGAATGTAAAAATGTTAGCAAAGCTGGACACTCTGTCCTATTTTTAGAACTCTGGTGGCTTGAGCTCTGCTGGTTTTGAGAGAGAAGAAAGTGGAGTTAAATTGCAGGAAGAGCTGCAAAGGCTGTTATAGGCAAACAGCTCAGCTGTTGGTATGGACTGTGGATAACGAGTACTGAAGTCTCTGTTTAATGCTTACATAGGTGTCGTGGTTTAACCCCGGCTGGCAACTAAGCCCCACACAGCCACTCGCTCACTCCTCCCGGTGGGGTGGGGGAGAGAATCGGAATGGTAAAAGTGAGAAGACTCATGGGCTGAGATAAAGACAGTTTAATAGGGAAAGCAAAAGCCATGCACGCAAGCAAAGCAAACCAAGGAATTCATTCACTCCTTCCCATCGGCAGGCAGGTGTTCAGCCATCTCCAGGAAAGCAGGGCTCCATCACGTGTAACGGTGACTTGGGAAGACAAAATGCCATAACTTTGAACGTCCCCTCCTTCCTTCTTCTTCCCCCAGCTTTATATGCTGAGCATGAYGCCATATGGTGTGGAATACCCCTTTGGTCAGTTGGGGTCAGCTGTCCCAGCTGTGTCGCCTCCCAGCTTCTTGTGCCCCCCCAGCCTCCTCGCTGGTGAGGTGGTGTGAGGAGCAGAAAAGGCCTGGACTCTGTGTAAGCCCTGCTCAGCACTAATGAAACCATCCCTGTGTTATCAACACTGTTTCCAGCACAAATCCAAAACATAGCCCCATCCTAGCTACCGTGAAGAAAATTAACTCTATCCCAGCCAAAACCAGCACATTCTCCACCCCTTATTCCATACCATTTACGTCATGCTCTGGTCCCACACTATCCAATACATCCTCATTAACCCCCACCCTGCTTCCCATCCTTTGATATAATACACAGATATCATTCCCTTAGTCTATGGACCACCCCTGTGAAATGTCTGTAAAATGTCCATAAATATCCAGAAATGTCCATTGAGTTCATTTAGTCCATGACTTTGGGCTCCATCTGTTATGGTGGTCACTCAGGTCAGGAGAGGTGGTGTGTTGAGTGGAGTTATTGGGCACCAAAGCCAGCTCAGGTCGGGTTGCTGCTGCACTTGCACTGCTTCTTGTAAGACTTGTCCTCCACTGGTTCGGGTGGTTCCTGCTATAGTAATTCCTGTAACATGCAACTCAAACCCCGGGTTACAACAATTTAAAGGTATTTCCATTACAGTCTCCACCCCTGSTSCCTTTGGRCCASRYYATWGGGTTTAACATTGCAATGAACTCCTCCCCTTGCCCCTGCTCCGGCTTGGACTTATCCACAGACTGCAGTCCCTTAGGGDTKTACCTGCTCCAAGTGGAGCCTTATCTATGAGCCACAGTCTCTCCAGGGGTATACCAGCTGCAGCATAGACTTACCCACAGCCACAGTCGCTTTGAGGTGCACCTGTTTCAGTGTGGCCTTCTCCATGGGCCACAATGCCTTCAGAGATATACCTGCTCCAGCATGGCTTTACCCACAGCCACAGTCCCTTCAGAAGTAAACCTGCTCCAACATGGCCTTACCCATGGCTGCAGTCTCTCCAGGGGTGTACCTGCTCTGTCGTAGGCTTATCCATGGCCACACGCTTTGAGGTGCTCCAGCATGACCTCATGCACAGCCACTGATGCTTCGAGGTGTACCTGCTGCAGCATGGACTTATTCTTGGGCCACAATCCATTCAGAGATATACCTGCTGTGGCACAGACATAACCACGGCCACAGGCGCTTCGAGACGTACCTGCTCTGGCATGGGCTTATTCACGGCCACAGATGCTTCAGGGTGTCCTGCTCCTGCGTGGACTCATCCACAGGTCACAGTCCCTTCGACTCGAGTTYGCACTGGAGTTCCAGCCTGTCCAGTACAGCAGCACACACCAGCAGCGATGCCCTGGCCATCTGCCAGCCCAGGTGCATCGCCATTGCTGTTATCAGAATGTTCCCAGGCACAGCAGCGTAACAYGATAAGCAGTGCAGCAGTACAGCAAGCAGAGAAAGCAAAAAGCAGCCACTAACGAGCACTAGACTCTAATATACAGTGAGGCAAGCAAGCCCCATGGCAAGCACAGAAGCTTGCCAATTAATAGCTAAACAGCAATAACAGCTATAAATTCAATCCAGCACATTCCAATCAAACCTGTTGTTATCTCGAACCCTTCAAGCCCCACGTTGGGCGCCAAAAAGAACTGTCATGGTTTAACCCCAGCCGGCAACTAAGCACAACACAGCTGCTGCCTCACTCCCCCCGCAGTGGGATGGGGGAGAGAATCGGAAGGGTAAAAGTGAGAAGACTCGCGGGTTGAGATAAAGACAGTTTAATAGGGAAAGCAAAAGCCGCGCACGCAAGCAAAGCAAACCAAGGAATTGATTCACCCCTTCCCATCGGCAGGCAGGTGTTCAGCCATCTCCAGGAAAGCAGGGCTCCATCACGCGTAACGGTGACTTGGGAAGACAAAATGCCATAACTTTGAACGTCCCCTCCTTCCTTCTTCTTCCCCCAGCTTTATATGCTGAGCATGACGCCATATGGTGTGGAATACCCCTTTGGTCAGTTGGGGTCAGCTATCCCAGCTGTGTCCCCTCCCAACTTCTTGTGCCCCCCCAGCCTTCTTGCTGGTGAGGTGGTGTGAGAAGCAGAAAAGGCCTGGACTCTGTGTAAGCCCTGCTCAGCACTAATGAAACCATCCCTGTGTTATCAACACTGTTTCCAGCACAAATCCAAAACATAGCCCCATCCTAGCTACCGTGAAGAAAATTAACTCTATCCCAGCCAMAACCAGCACAATAGGCCAAATAAGGACTGCATCTGCAGACTGTACTACTGCTTAAATTTTCTTTTTAGTGCGTAAAACTTCATAGTGTAAGAACACTTAAATTGTGGTGAGAGGAAAATATCAGTTTTAGTTTTTGAAATGTGGGTTTTCTTTATTATTTTCCAGGTATCTTGGAATTCTTGCAAATAAACTTACAAGGAGTGGTTATACTCTACCCTGACTCAAATGCTTAATTCTTGATAGGGTTGGAACTTTTCTTGATGAATAAATAAATCTTTAATGTTAGGTAAGTACTTCAAACCTGGATATTCTTTACCTGCAGAGAGCAAATCTGCTTGAGAAAGTGCCATTATCTAATTGTTACTTTAAATGTCAGTGGCAAGCATATTGTTTTACGTGATAAGAGTTTTTATGGTATATTGGATATATGGTGGACATTGGTTACATTAGGTCTTTTATTCCCTTTGTAGTCTCTTCCCTAGAGAGATGTGTGTACAGGGTGACATTTTGATTTTACAGTTTTTTTTTTTTAAATGGATGATATACAGTATATATGTAAATGAGAAGTGAAAGCAATGTGCCTTCTATCTGGAATGGAAAATGGTGCAGTCAGTGATAGCTCTTAGTATCTGTGAAACTTTATTCCATAGTCTTACTGATATTTTTTTTTTTTAAAAAAGGAAAGGTGGTGTTGTACAGGGAAGGGTTGTCTTTGTTAAATGTAAGTTCCATTGAAGGGTGGAGTTGTTAATGACAGTCTTTATCCCAGAGAGTTGTGTAGTTCTTCTAAATATCCTAAGGCCAGGTCATTGGGTGCCTTGAAAATAAGAGATTTTAAGAGTGACTCAGTGTTTTATGGAAAGCCAGGGTAGGAAGTTGCAGCAGATCTGGTGTGTTCCTAAGCTCCTGTTAGTCAAAGGAGTTGCTGGAGCATTCTTCACCCTCAGGTAGGTAAGGCTGCATTGCTGTGGTCTGCCAGGAGAAGTCATGAATAAGTGAAACTTGTGTCTTAATCCACTGACATTCAGTGGAGTCTCCTCTCCCTGGTTCCAGACGTTTTTTGGGCAGTCTTCTTCTCATAAAGGGTAATAGGCAGGAGAAAACCCATGGCTTCAGAAATAAAGTAGAGGGAGAGGCAGCACTGGAAGTGGATTGTGCTTTTCTCTCCTGTGAAATCATGGCATTGCAGTGGTGTGAAGAGTGTGTTGCTTCTGTTCCCTGGATTATGGCTAAACCTCTGGGTTAGGAGGTGAGGTGAGGCAGCATGAGATTGAGGGGAGGCAGCATTGTGTCTGGGTTTTGTACAGCAGCAAACACTTGTGGCATTATCTCACACAGCAGTGCTCTACTTGTATTGCTGACATGCCATGCTGTCTTACTAAAGCTGAAAATCTACAATAATTTGTAAGCACCGAAGAATTTCATTTTGTAAAATTCTTGTCACTCCATCTCAAAAAGAGAACAGTGAAACTAAGAAATTATGGAGAAGGGTAGCAAGAGTAGTGGGAGGTATGGAGCTGGTTTTGGCCATTCCTGGATACACGACAGTCAACTGTTTGGATCAGTGAGCTGAATCAGAATTGCAGTCCTTCATTCTTGTAGTGAATAACACCCCAAACTAACTTTTACAGCTATCAACACTAAGGTCCTGATACAGACCACCCTGAGGTGCCTAAATAAAGGTGTCCTAGGATTCATATGCTCCTTTTATAGCTGGAGAGCTGAGACCATAATGTCAATGAGATGTTCATTTCTGTCTGTCTGACTCTACAGGGAGTCTCAAGTAACTTAGAATCATAGAATCGTTAAGGCTGGAAAAGACCTCTCAGATCATCGAGTCCAACCGTCAACCCAATACCACCATTCCCACTAAACCATGTCCCTAAGCGCCTCATCTACACGTTTTTTAAATACCTCCAGGGATGGTGACTCCACCACTTCCCTGGGCAGCCTGTTCCAATGTTTAACCATGCTTTCAGTAAAGAAATTTTTCCTAATGTCCAATCTAAACCTCCCCTGGCCCAACTTGAGGCCGTTTCCTCTCGTTCTATCGCTTGTTACTTGGGAGAAGAGACCAACACCCACCTCGCTGCAACCTCCTTTCAGGTAGTTGTAGAGAGCGATAAGGTCTTACAGACCTTCTGCTTACAGACCTTCTCACTTACAGACCTCCTTACCTACAGACCTTGTGCTACATCTGTTGGCATCTTCATGGAGATTAATAGTTTGCCAAGGAAGTATCTACTGGATGTCCTGATGCCCTCTCCTTCCATGCTGCTATCTGCTACTGATGTCTGCTGCTAAGCCTTGAGCAGTGCATTTATTGTAAGAATTTGGCCTTCATCACAGTGTCCTCCCAGCTCACTTGAGTGAAGTGGATCCCAGTGGGAACCATGAACTGCTGCAGTCTGACAGATTTCATAATCTTTCTGTCTTGCCAACCTCAACTTTAATAGTACTTTCCTGAAGTGTGTGGAACTGAAAGGGAGAGCAAGGTGGTGTCCAGAAGTATCTCTGGTATTTTTTCCATGTAATCACACCATTGGTGGTGGAGGAGAGGAGGAGAGCCTGCTCCATAGTCTGCTCTTGCCTGTTTTCGGCTGTACACAATATTTAGCTTAGTTCATGTTTATAAAGCACTTTGAAAATGATGAGCATTTTTTTTTTTTTTTGGTGGGCATGCATCAAGCTCCATTGCCCTTAAACGTAGAGCTCATTAAGTTATTGTGAGCATTGTTTCTTTGGACTGGTTTTTGTGTTGTTGTTCTTGGTTCTTTTCTATTTTTCACTTGGGAGTAGAATAGCGAAGAGAAGGGAAAGCAGAAATTTGTATTAGTCTAAAACTTGTTGGAGAAGCTACAGAAATAAATTTTTGACTTTGATTTGACGTTAATTTATAGGATACCAATCTTTTCCTGTTACACTTCTGACACTTTGGTCTGAGGAAGCAAGCTTCACACTTCAGGTGTAAGGTCTGTGTTCTTAAAACAAAAAAATTGTTACTTTGTTCCAAACGTTCATGACCTTCATACAGTAGGCTAGAAATAGCTGAGGAGGTAGCAACTAGTGATCTGGCGTTTAGACTACGTTAAGACTTTCCTTCAACAGAGAGATTATCTGGATTGCATTATTGTCTAATCCATTATGGTTTATGCAGTCTTGACACTTGATTAAGTAATGTGTAAATCTGTTTTCAGAAGTCTGTTCACGAATGTATTTCTCCTTAATCCTTAGTTCAGGCTTCTTTTGGAAACAGATTTTGGCAGAACTTTCCTGTGGTTAGTTTTAGCAGACTCCTCGGCCCATCTCTGAATCTAAAACATCTACTTGCTATTCAGTACGAGTGGACAGTGTTTCAGAAGAACAGCTCTCTCCCCCATGTTTTTAAACTGAGGAACCGAGACTTTGAGAGGTGTTGCCAATACTGATTCAACGGGACGTCTTTCATTGTGCTCATCAGCACCAGCAGTATGAAGCTCGCTCTGTTTGGAACTTCTCTAATTCTAAGCATTGACTGAAAACTCCTGCCAGTTTTGAGACTCCCTGAGAGATCGGTACAGATAAAGATGATAATGCTATTAAGAAGAAAAAAAACAGTGTGCCCAAAGTATAATTTCGTGGAGTCATAGGAGCACGCAGGTTGGAGGGACCTTGGGAGGCCATGTAGTCCCAGCCTCCTGCTCAGAGCAGGGCCAGTTGCATGAGCTTGCTTGGGGCCTTTTCCAGTTGAGTTTTGAGGCTCTCCAGTGATGGAGAGTCCACAATCGCTTTGGGCAACCTGCTCCAATATTCAGCTACCCTCAAGTGAAAATTTTTCTTCCTTGGGTCTAATCTGACTTTCTCATATTTGAACTTGTCTGTTGCCTCTTGTCTTACCCCTGTGCACCTCTGAGAAGAGCCTGGTTCTCTACACCTTCCCATTAAATAGTTGCAGAATTTCTGTGGACAAAAGACTTTGAGGACCTTCAGTGTTTGAGTCCTTAAGTAACTGTTCTTTATAAAACATGGGACATACATTAAACTGACCAAAAAGAACATTTATTTTTTAGACGCAGCCTGCTTTCTGCTTTAGGCAGTTCTTTAGAGATAACATACCATTTCTATAAAATTTGTCAGGAATATGTTGTTCTTCCAGCAGATGCTGAAAATTTTTTGGAGGACTGGCAGTTGGTTAATTGGAGTTGAAAACCTTTAGAAATACGTCATCACTTCATAGGCACTGTGTATTTGGATTACTTTAGTGATATTCTGACCTTAATTATGTGATAGTCCAATTGTCTCGAAGACAAAACTCAGTGCAAATTTATCACATCTTAAAAGTTCTGATACCTCGCAGACAACGTTTCTGACTATTATGGCCATTGGTAACAAGGTAATAAAATTCCTCCTATACTTCCCATTTAGGATTGCTTGATGTATTTCCTGGTATAAATATTGTAACAGCTGGAACAAGTTCAAAGGAAATCTTTGTGGTATTGTTCATAAAACCAGCAAATTTAAGAGGCTTTGATTTACTACTTAAATGGGCATGTCTCCTTTTCCTTTTTTATTTTTCTTTACAACGTGCAAAAAAGAGCCTGACTGAATTAAAGTTTGTCCCCCTCCTTTTTTTTTTTTTTTTTTTTTCCCCTCCTCCCTCAGATTGCAGCTATTCTCAGGAAACGAAAACTTGACTATTATTTGCACAAACTGCTACCTGAGATCTTGCAATCAAGTTCCTTTCTGACAGCAAATGGGACCTTGTATGTTGCTTGCTTTTGCATTCTAAGGTTGGTATACTGTCCTAAAAATGAAATATAATAGGAAAGCTATTTTTATGCAACTTTTCAATTTATATAATAATTTGTCTTTTCTTATAATAGGCTTGTTTGTAATGGGTAGGAGTAAGAAAAGCAACAGCTGTGCCATCATCTTGATTTCTGGTCTTACCACTTGAATATGAACCTTTCTTTTTTTTTTTTTTTTCTTCTTTTTGTAATCTTTTAAATCAGTAAAAAAGTCAATGTATTCACTTTGCTTCCTTTTCTCCATTTCACTGATTCAAAATACATTGTTGGAGGAAATTCAAATATATTCTAGAGGGGAACTGAGAAGGCCTAATCTTTCTCTCCTAGAAATAATTGATGTAATTTGATGTTGGTTTCTGTTTTCCTGATTCAAGGGCTGTGATGACTTTTAATTATCCTAAACTTTATCCAGCTATCCAAGTTTGTACTTCCCTTATTTGTGGTCATAAATGAAGGAAATCCCAGCACAGCTTCTGGGGTTCTGTAAGATACAGACTTGCTCTGAAAAATGAGTATAAATGCCAATTCTGTATTATGAGCTGTTTCTAGTGTATATTTCAAGTAACTATCAGGATAGTTAAAAATTAAACTTTCCTGTTTATGAACATGACAATGTCCTAGATCTAAATGTGTTTATTGTAAGAGATGTTATACATAGACATGTAAAGCCTACAGTAGCTATGAATTTTTGAAAGCTATCTGACAGTGCACTCAACAGCCCCTCTAAAAGTTAATCAAACCTATTATGCCCTACTTGTAGATCTGTTTAGAGGCCTCTAAACTTTGCTTCAAAGCTGAGGGAGAAGGCTAAGAAGAGGAGGAGCTGGCTGACGAGCCATGGAACACTTTTTAAGTAAATAATTTGCAAAGTTCGAAGTGAATCTTTAAGTAACAAGCTCTAAAGAATATGAATTTTTCTAGCAATCTCAGTTGTATTAATATTGATTTATCTTTACTCCTCTGAGCTGTACAGTGGTCTTTCTTATCCTGCCATGYACTTGCCTGCAGTGCCTTACTTCAGTGCTGTAGTTAGATGTTACTCTCTAAATTAAGCTGGTGTGGTTTTAAGTTTTATTGTTTTCAGCTGTTCCTTTAACAGGTTACTAGCCATCTAGCAGATCTGTGACTATGCTTGTGCTAGTAAACGAAGCAGGTAAGAGATTAGTGTCTGACTCTGAATCCAATTGGTATGGCATTGCTTTCACCTACATGGAGCATAGCTGTCTAAAGCTGTTTTGACCTCCAAAACAAACAGCATGGCCAGATGCGGACGGAGTAATGGGAAAGGTACCTAGTCCATGCGCCTTCCAAGCGCCCCTGAAGCATTCTTTGGGTTGACCCAAGCCAAAATCATGCAAAGGACAATTCTAACATTTTAATGTGACAAGGAATGCATGTAAATGCTTACGCTACTGTTCTTATAGCTGTGCAGCAGAGTAACCAACTGACATCTTGAGAGATGTACATGTGTTTTCTGTTGCAAAGAGATGCCCATGAAGAGTTGTCGCCTCCAGCAGAATCTCTGCTGGTAGGGTCTCTGCAGACTACCCACCACCTGCAATTGCAGGACTTGCAAATAAAAAATGTCAGCCTGTTGGGTAGGGTGCCTATTGGAGCTGGTGAACTGAAATCACAAATGGAGGCAAAAGAAGAAAATATTTAGGAAGCCTTATGTATTACACCTGTTGGAGTGTATGAAAGTCCAATTATAAAGAGTATTTGGTAGCTTTTCTGACAGGAATAAAATTCATGGCCTAAGCAATTAAGTGAATAGGATACGAATAGAATATGCAAGAGCTATTTCAAACGAACAGCTACATTTCAAACAAACAGTGGATAACATGATTATCAGAAAAGTCATATCTTCCAAATTTACTGGTGTTCTTTGAAGGATAAATATATATCTGATGATGATCCGATTGGTGCATTATACATGAATTCCCAAATGATTTTGATGAGATTGCTTGCTAGGACTCTTCAAGAAGAAAGATCCTCTGTCTTCCAGGAATTAGTAAATGACTAGCAAGTAGTTAAAATATGTGAAACCAAACAAGGAATAAATAACCAGTTTTTGTAATAGGAAGAGGTTTCCAGTAAGTTCCTGCTGTTTCCTTTGTTCTGGATATACCTAAAGAATCTGGAAAAAGGGATGAAGAATAGTGTGAGAGATTATATGAGATCATTTAGGATACAGAAATCTAAAACTGACTTTCATCCATTTCAGAAAGATCTGTTGATTAAAATGGCTTATGAAATTTGGTAAAGTGCAAAGTAATGCATCAGGAGGAAAAAAGCAGTCCTATCCTTACACAGGGATGGGCTTTAAACTAGCTACTGTTAATCAGGAAGGTGTTTGAGAGTYATCATGGGCAGGTTCTTTGAACAAGTCAGTTCAGTACTTGAATATGGTCAAGGAGCCGAGTAAGTGATATTTGGAGAGAAAATGAGAACAAGCCAGAAAGCTCTATAAATACATGACATCTTTACAAGTTGAGTACTGTATGCCTTTTTTTNTTTTTTTTAAGAGCTTCTCCTAAGATCATAATGTTGGCAAGTCCTTCACTTGGAATGTACTTAATATCAACATTGTCTTGCAGCTTAAGCCATATAAGCTTCCTTCTCTCATCTGCTGTTGGGTAGGTGTCGGAGGATGGAAATGTGAGACTTCACTCTTTTTTTAACCGATTTGTGTGGATTTTTTCATATTTGGTTTTTTTAATGTTTTGATTGAACTTGTATGATTCCTTGAATTTATTGCTGTGTGATACAGTGTACTTCCTTCAGTAGCCCCTGAGAGCAAAAGTAATTGTRTGTCATTTTCCAGCCCAGAATGCGATTTGGTATCGTATTTTTTTAATCCATCAAAGAAATATCAGTACCCCTATATTGTTCTGCATAACTGTGGCCTGAGTATTTCTGAACTTGATTTGCAACCATTCAAAGAGATTGTCTGAGGCTTTGGAGACCTAGATGCTCTAGATCTGATTCTAGATAGTGAAGAGAGATTGGATGTGATAGATTTGTATAGTAGGACGCATGCTGCAGGTTTTGTATCTTTTTTGGTTGGAAGGTATATTATAGCGGGAGCAGCAGTAACTCAGAAGCAAAATTGTCCAGCAAGCCCCATGCAGCTGACTGATCTTACCCTCCTGGAGTTCTAGACCAAAGCAACAGATTAAAGGCTTTGTAGCTAGACATGTTAACCTCGTATTTACCTGCACAATTCCTGATTTGAGAAGAGTTGCCTGTTTCCTTCTTTTGTGGCACCAAGGAGGAGATGTGTTGGCAGGCATATAGGGTGTCCTGGATGAAGTGACCACTTCATCTGTTCATACCTTTACCAAAGTCCCAATGAATCTTCAGTCACTGTGTGTACTGTAAATACGTCTTAGTCATCCAGTAACAATTAAAAGACCTAAATATGAAATGTAATTGTCAGTGAGAAGTCTGGCTTGTGCTAATATGTCTTTTTGATGCTCTTGTAAGATTTGCTTCCTTTCAGCTAGGGAAAACGACCGAAATTGAAACCACTGCAAATATTTTCAAGGATGTAAAACTTAAGGCAAGAAAGTGTAATTAAAATAATTTCAGGCATTGTTTAATATTCTCACCGTTTCATAGGTGGGCAAAATTTCAAAACCATCTAAATCCAATATCAGCAATGGCTTAGGCTGCGGATAGATGTTCTCATTCTAGAAGGGATTACCGAGCTAACTTGGCNCGCGGCTGCCGGCGGCGCTTGGGTGAGGGCGGGCGGCGCCTCCTCCTCGGAGCTGATGGTGTTTGGCGGCGACGCGCCGGCCCCGGTGCCCACCAGCCGCCGGTGGCAGGGGTGCGGCGGTGGCGGGCGCGGCGCGGCCGCCTCCAGAGCGGTTCCTGCAGAAAGGGATGAAAGGCGGAGCGGAGCGGAATCTCCTTCCCGGCTGCGGAACAGCCGCCCGGGTCTCGCTGGCTCACGCAACGCCTGAGCGTACAGTTGCGGTTTGCAAAAAGCGATGCAGCCGGTCCCGCCGCGCAGCCGGTGCCGCGCACTGCCCGGGGCGTGCGAGCCGAGCCCCGCCGCGGAGGGAAGCGGGGAAGGAGTTTTACGATTGAATTACTCGGCGTACTGTTTTCCGTGGCAGACGGAAATTCATCCGTACACAGCCCGCGTAAACCCTATCATAGCATCCGGCGCTGAAATGGTTACACGTAGCAGTAAGGCTGCACAGGAACCACTCCGATGTCTTAGTAATTCAATTAGTCAGGTTTCCAGAAGGTGGGGTTGGGTATTTTTTTGGCATGGAGGAGGAGAAGCCTGAGACCACACCTCTTATCTCGTGTTGCAAGCAAATCAGGTCGGCGGATAAAAAAAAAAAAAAAAAAAAAAAAAAGGGCAATCTGTAAGCAAACAGCAGGCTGTGCCCTGACTGGCTGCGCCGGCAAATCCCCCCCTTTCCCAAGTAAACTGCATGCAAAAATCCCACATGATCAAGCAGCAGCGCCCGTGCCCCGAGCTGGCTGCCTGCACCTCCTCCTCGCCTTCATCCCTCAGGCACACCGGCGCCAGATCCTGCCTCGGACACACGCGTGTGCATGTATGTATGCGTGTGTACCTCTATATACCGCGTATATATCTCTGCGGCTGCCTATCTCACACACGCATGCACAGAGACAGCCCAGCACGCCAGGCTCCTAGCTTTTCCAGGCTGCTGATGTCGGATTTACACGCAGTGAAGGGACCGGTCATTGCAAAAGGGGGCGTGACTATTTAAAGATTTTTTTTTCCTCCCATAAAGCAATTTTTTTTTTTTTTCAAAACTGACTTTTGCCCCTCCAATCCTCGTCGCTCTTTACGATCCCTCCCTGCCTGCCGCTGCATTCAAGTTTATTTATTTGCCTGCTGGCGTGGTATATTTTTCCTTGCTGCTCTTGCTGCTGCTTCAGAGGGAAAAGGGGAGCAGCTGTTGGGCAGGATCGAGAAGAAGAACTGGGTTTTTTTTTTTTCGATCTCCTTATGTAGTCATCTGAGGGGTGGATTCTTTTTCTCTCACCCCCTCCCCGCTCTTTCAAAGTGTTTTGTCCTTCCGCAGAAGTTGATGTTCCCGGGACTGGACCCTGCTTTATCACAGAGAGGCTCCGGGAGGCTGAAGCAGGAGATTACCGCACCTCGCCGTACCGCTCCGTTCGTCCCCCGAGCAGGAGAGGCCAGCCAAGACCAGCATCATCAGAGGAGTTTGCAGGCTTGATTTTCCCCTTCTCCGAGGTTTTGCTTTTTTCCACGCCCTCTCATAAAACATTTTTTTATTTCCATCTCCTTGGTTTCCACGCCGCAATATTTCTTGGATTGGCCGTTCTTTTTTTTCTGCCCCCCCTCCTTTTTTTTTCTTGAAGTGAATTAGGGAATATGTGCAGAGTGCTCTGTTGGCAGAGCAGTGGGAGTGATGATCTCTGTGGTCACCTGATGTGCGACAGGCCAGCTGGGCGTTGTAATCTCTTCCACTGGAGAGATCCAGAAGACTACATCTGTCTGAGCTTCAGACGGAAGTGCTAGGCTCCAGTGTTGACTCTGTTAAATGAAAGGTGTGATTTTTAGGTTTTCGGTTTTATTAAATGCAAAACCTCATGAAGACATGGTTCTCTTAGTCTAACAACTAGAGTAATTAAGTTTGTCCATGTACAGCTTTATGTTAGCTTTCTTAATTAGATTCAATCTTATGTATCAGCCAGCCTTTGAGTTCTGGATACAGTTGTACATTGAGGAATTAGATGCATAACCTGAAAGAACTCGTATTTCTCATTCCAATTTCTAACCATAGACTGTGTGAAAATAACCATACAAATAATAACAAAAACTTGTTTTCATTTACTTTAGCAGAAGTTTAAATATTTCACTTACTGATTGGACGTTTTAATTTCCACTAGGTTTTATTATGTAAAATATGTTACTGTTGTTTCCAAAATCTTATCAAACTGAACACGCAAGCATTTGTAGAGGGATTCTAAACCACGCCAAAAGAACAAATTCCTGTTTCTTTCCCACAGAAAAGACATTTGTTCTGTTACTTAACAGGTGTGTCTGGTAAGATGTGTTCATACTTATTAAGATGTTTAAAATGGCTTCTCTGAAACTTCATACAGTAATTGCTTTCCAAGAGAGTCCTAATAATGAACTTCAGCTCCTGCAGCATTTGGCATTGTCATCCTGAGAAATTATCCTTTTGCAGCCATGGGAATGAACAGTGTGTGTAATTGCCATTACATCACTTGCTGCTGATACACTGGCTCTCTTTTCACTTACGAACATAAGCTGGCATTGCTCACTGGTAATGTTATTTTTGCAGAAGTATGAAATGAGCCTGATCGTGCCTTTTACAGCAAGAATGAAAGTGGGCTAATCAGATGGTATTGATTAATTATCTTTGTTCTCTCTCCAGTTGTCAACATGAAATTTTATCTAAGAAAAATTTCTTTCCTACCCCGTATGTGTTTGCTATTTTGTTTGTGTATTTTGTTCGCTGTGTTTTTAGAAGGGTAGACTCCATTGTAACAGTCTGTTTTCCTGAGCTGATAGTGCTTATCAGCTGAGCATCTTCGGTGTAATTGAAGTACCTTTATTAGCATGCTACCAAATTTCATGATTGCCTGACTACTGTTGGCTTCTGTGATCAACCTGAATTAGTTTGAAGGTGCAGGTGTCCTGAACAGACCAAGTGCGGTTGGTACCATTGTGTCTGATACGCATTTTGGTTTTCCTCCTTTAACAGTGACCAATTTATAGAAATATTTTCTTAGATGTTGTCATTTGTGTAACTATTTTTTTCAACTCTTAATGTTGGAGGAATTTTGATAGTTGAAATTCTGGGGACTCTTTGAGTGAAACCCAGATCTTGTTGCAAAAAATGAGAGCTTTCCCACCTTAATAGAACCGGATGTCACTGTTGCTTCCAGTTGTAACGTACAGATTGATTCCTTGCCTTACTGTAAATGAGTGGTTTACTGTTTTTAGCATCAGTTGACCATCTGTCTTTGGAATGTGACATATATTACAATAATTTGATTTGATTTCAGGCTCACCTGATTATATCCCTACATTCCACAAGGCACATCTTCCTGAAGATGTATTTGGACAAGTAGCAGAGAGAGGAGCAGCTATAAGTTCTTTTAGAAGATTTATCTATTAAATTAGTATCTGCAACTTTTCAGAAACATCTCTTGAAAGCACTGGTTTCTTTGAAGCAAAGTAATCCTTTATGTGAAATGGATAAATTAATGAAGTATTTCAGGTGTTTAATGTTTATGAAGCACTGTGGTAACCACTCTGAGAACTATCCAACTGTAAAAAATATAATGATTAGTATTTTTTTGTAACTGTTGACTAATGTAAAGGGACAAAATTAATATTAATAAAGCATGCATAATGTTATGATAAAGGTAAAATATGGTGTTGTACATCAGCGTTTTGGTTGCTTTGCATGTAATATGTGTACAAATTGCATTTTCAGGAAGCTACTTGGAAAATTCTACTTTTGGTCTCCTGGCTTTGGTGCTGCTTTACCTGCTTCTTATATGGCTATTCTCATTGAAAGGAAAAGCAGGTACAGTTTGTTTTTACGGATTTTCAGTTTTATATAATAACATTTCTTGTTTTGGTCATTTGATGACTGACATTTGACAATTCAGTGGTTTTGTTTCAGAATGCTGGAAATGTAGTTCATTTGAAATAGTGTCTTTTGCAACCTTAGATTTAAATCTGGGAAGCTACAGTGAAACAACACTTTACAAACATTCAGGTTCTTTTTTTGTGGTTTGTTTTTCTTGTTTAATGTGTAATTGAGTTGCTTAGGATTGCCTAATGAAGCTTGGCTGCTTAGGATTTCCTACTGAAGCTGTGGTTTGTTTTTTTTTTTAAATATAATTTAAATAGTGTTTGCGATTAGTCACAGAGAAGGAGCATGCTGATGAAAGTTGCTGATGACTTGAGTTAATAACATGACATTAGTTAAGATAGAGGAGTAATAGGATGTTGTAAAAAAAAAAACTGACTGGAAGAGCTGAAGTAATCCAAACTAGGTGAAATGTAATGATACAGAAAGCAAAGCCTTTCACTTAAGGAAAGGTGCCGAAGTTCAGCTATCAACGGGAAGTTCGTTATGAAAGCATGAAGAGGGGGGAAGAATGCTGTGAGTGATCCAAGGGTAGCCGAAAGCTGCTGTTTGTAATGTGGCCATGAAAGATGGCAGGTGAAATCCTRGGTTGTAAGGTTTTAAAGTTTTGAAATTTAACTTATATTGGTAGCTTGTATCAATAGTGAAAGTTATAATGCTTAATTACTTTAATATGAAATGAGATGCTTTAGTCATTTAGTTAGGTTTTATTCAAAGTAGAGAAGGTGACAAAAGGGTAATGTAAGGGATTACTCTTTAAAAGATGATGAGGGGGGTTTAGTACTACAGATGATGTGAACACACTTTTGGTTACTATGAGTATCTGAAACTTCCTTAAGCAGTCATTTCAAAATAACTGCAAATACGTATACATCATGTTGTTGACTGACTGTCAGGCTCCTTTCCTAAATTTCAGTCATGAAGTAAACAAAGCCCAAGCTAAGTTTTAGGTAAGATTGTCAAAGTTCTGTCCTTTTAAAAGAATGCATTATCCATTGTTTTTGAAGATTGAGGATGTGTAAGAAGTTCTGGAAAGGTGGGAACACTTCTAAATCACTTTATTAACTAATGGATACATTTTGGTAGAACTTTGTCTAGTTACTTAGACTCCAGCACTGCCATTGGCATCAGTGTTTCATTTTGCGGTGAGAGCAAATGCATTTTCTCCCTTTGATCAGTGACAACACTAGCTTAACTTTTCCTACAGACCTGTTACAGTGTGAGGATTTTGTGTGTCAGACTTCCAGATAACATTAAAGGGGAATAAATCAGGCTGGTTGTCCATCTATGAGTTTCTTGTAGCTTTCAGAGTATTTGTGAGTCAAGAGTTGAAACTGCTTGTGAGCCCAAACCCGTACAAGGTTTTTGTGTAACAGTGGAACAACTTTGAAAAACTTCCAAACCTAAGCTTGTTAAGTGTAGCAAAAAGAGTTAGGCAAACAAATTTTATGTCAAATGGGGATTTCTAAAAGTCTTAGTGGCAATGTATGAAAGCTTTGATGTGTTAACAGGCTCCTATTTAGCATCTGAAATTTGAAAGAAATAAAAGTTGAAATCGAGGTGTATGAAAATGACAGAAGTAGGTTGCTACAGCATGTATGTAATGAATAATGCTGAAATACTTAATTCCTGGAAGGTTAGTCTCCTTTCTGTCAGAATCCAAAATGTGTGACCTAAGATATTTTGCCTAAAAAGTTCACATTATATTGCATCAGATAAAATGTAAAAAGGCAGTGTTGGCATTGCAATATAACACACRCAGCTGAAAATGCAGGGTCATTGTTATTAATGAAAAAAATGTTAAATGGCATCAAAAGGTAGGTGAAGTTTAGGTTTTTTTAAAATATGAAGTGGTTTGGTATGTTATCAGATGCTAACTATGTGTGAAATGCTGCTGCTGACAGATTTAGTGAAATAGGACTTTCTGATTTCACATCTATTTGCTTGTTAGCTTCTGTTACAGGCAAAATCGAATTTTAACAGACTTGCAGTCTCGCCGGAAACTGATGTTTGATATGGAGACACAGTAGCATTTTCAGTTGTATCCTGAGTAGCTTACAACAAATCGTATTGAAAAATCAGGGAGGTGGGAAAAAGTCCTGATTTGAGTTCATAAACATATATCTAGCCCTTTAAATTGCTACTAGCAGCTGGCAGCAACATCAAACTTAATCACTTAATCTCTTCCCAAGTGGATACCCTATTTTAAGTACCTCACTGGCATTTGCTTGCACAGCATCCCTGTCAGTCCTGAATTTGGGAGTAGCAGGCTTGTAAATCAGATTTTCTGCTGAGTGTTGCTGTTCATGTGTGCCAGCCTTGTACATTTTTTAATTCTTACGGAAGAATGGGAGAAAGAGATGGATAGCTTGTCTAGGTGCATTATAATCCTGAGGAGGAGCATCTTTTTCTCATGTGTTACAGAACTAGTTTGATTATAGTTTGTACCTATGTAATATGTAATTGCAGATTTGCATGGCACTGGCAATGAGACGGGGGGGTGACATTGCACAGAAACTTCAAACAGACTCAGGAAATGATCAGCATTATATTATGCCGCTACAGTTCTATAAAGGTATAAATTGCACGTTAGTATGTCCATGTGTATTCTATTCGGTGATTATAAAATACGGTTATACTGTCTATGAAAACAAGTTTATTAGGATCTGTGGAAAGGGCCAAGGAATAAAAACACTTGTAAACTTTTTTGTATGTGTATCTGTAAATGTCCTGTGAGATTAGTGGAAGACAACTAGTCACATTATTATGATTAAGTAATGTTTTGATAAGAATTATTTCTTAGATAATAATTGAATGTAGATACACAAACATGGAGATTATGTGTTTATAATGTGCAGATTCATATTCTATGCCTTTAGTCCCTTACTCCTGTAGGAGTAACTCAGAATTTTTGCCTTTTCCTGGTACTCTCAAGCAGTGTGGGTTGCCTGTTAGGATTAGGAGGAAGCATCTGGCCAATGCAAAATTTATAAATGACAGTCTGACATCTGTTAGCTGCATAGCTGGTATACGTTTGATGCTCTGAGAAGTGCTAAGAGGGCACAGAGTTAGATTTCAGCTGATTTTAACTTTACACTATCTCATACAGTGCAGATCTTTTAAATGGTTTTTAGTGTTAGTCCTGTCATGTTATTTCTTTTTGCTGTATTTATGGCTCTGGCAGAGGTGTTGAAAGATGAGAAATGAAACAAAAAATATTGTAGGTGTTACTGGTATGTTGTGTGTTTTCATATGCAAAGAAAATGTTATTGCAAATAAGGAAAGTACTCCCTTTTCCTGGAGAACTGTACACAATTCATTAGAATGTACATTTTTCTAATTCCTTTTGATTATTTGGCCGTGACTTCCAACATTTTAATTACTCTTTATGTACATATTGTCATAATAACTATGGCTGTATTATAATAAGTAAGCTTCTAACAGGTGCACTTGCACAAGTGTGTTTAAAAGAATATAATTTTCTTTACAGTTTCACCTTTTTTACATCTTCTATTAAAGAAAAATGTGCAATTCTTTTGTCACAGAATTTAGTTTTGTAGTGTTAGACATTAAAAATTGTGTTAGTGTCTCCTCAAAAACAGAGATAACTCAGTTACATTAATTTCATTAAGCTTCCTTAGGAAATCATTATGTGCATTTTCTTAACCTTTGTATGGACTTGTTTTACCAGTGTACTCCTTGTTTACTCCTATAGGTGTTGTTTCAAATTGTTGATAGGAAGCAATTTTATTTGTTTGTAATTTGAATAATTGCTTCATATGAAATGAATATTTTGCTTACATCTTGGTTTCTGTTTGTAATTCAAAGTTAGTCTCCTGTCATTTTTTTCAACATCTATTAAATGTTATCAACAAGAATTAAGCATATAGTAGAGGAGGAGGTATGTGGCTTAGACTGAAAAACATGGTACTACCTTGTTCTAGAAGCACTGAGACTGTTGGAAGGCAAGGACGTAACTGAATATACTTGTTAAAATTGTTGTGAACGAAGCTGTTGAAATGTGATTTGAGGCTTGGCTGAAGCCAGCCTATTACTGGAAATCTGATTAGATTGTTGTACCTTACTGATTTCTAAGACAAAGAAGTCTGATAGCTCAGTGAAGAGCCTGTATTTAAGACCTCTGTGATTACTCTCAAGGAAAAGAATGATGTTCTCTTAAGTGTTTTGTAAATGTGCTGATGTTTCAAAACCATTTAAGTTGTGTTTTGCTAATAGCTAAATGGCAAACTTCAGTTTGTTGGACTCTTGTTCAAAAAATAATGTATTAGTGAGTTTCAAGAACTATAACTAAAGCTTTAAGAAGGGACACAATTACAATTTTAATGAAATTATTTGTCTTACTGCCTGGCTAACTTCTTTCCCCGCCCCCCCCACCCCTTGTAAGTAATTAAGCCAAAGAAAGTTTAACTACAGCCACCTAAAAGTTCTGTGGCAGTTCTGAAGGGACCCTTCTGGGATTGCCCCTTGCTCCCCCCTTAGGCTGCATTAATGTTTACATACTGGCTGTTAACATTATAGCGGCGCCTGTCTCGTCGCTACAGTTAAAACTGTGTCACTGATGGTATTATAAAACTTGAGATTTAGGGCTTTTATAATTTGGTTGTAAAATCTTGCTCTGGGCGACTATTGGCAACATGTTTTTAGTTGAAAACTTTGGGTGTTTTTCATCAAAAAAATTCAGTATTCTGGACTCTCAGAAAAATATTTAAAGCATGTGCATTTAAAAAGTGATATAGTGCAACAGTGCACGCTATAGAGAACATCTATATATACACATATATTTAGTGTTCTTGGAAACAAAAGTATTACTATGTATTGCTTAGAAAAGTGGCAGAAACATTTGTGTAAGAACAATGTAGAATTTTTAGACTGTATGTTTGTTCTGATAAAACATTCAGTTGCTGTTAGGGTTATTTACTTGCCATAAATGCCATTAGTCTAAATACATTATAAAGGAAGAATATGGCAGCATAGTAATGGTAAAAAGTATATGCTGTAAATAAATACAGCTTTTTTGTAAGTTTGTCCATTCACATACAAATTTTTTTGTATATATTACTGTATAGTAGTATAGTATATTTAGACTTGAAGTGACAATTTCCTTTCTCAAAATGTTTTACAGTAATTTAGTTTGACGTTATATTTTAGGGAAACCTATAAATCACCAGTATGGGGGGCGTGGGTGATCAAAACAAGTAAACAAACTCTTTTAACACAGCAAGTGTTTTTGCAAGCTTTAGTCTTACTTGCTACAGGTAAGAAATTGAGAGAGCAAGCTACATTGGGGGATGATTTTTTGCATATTTTTGTGTTGTAGTGAAAAAACCCTCAAGTTTGGATCACTCACGTGAGTATTTTGTGTTGTAATCTGGTAAGGAGAGCTAGCAGGGAAACAAATTATTTTGGAGTTTTACTCCTTTAGACTGATCATTACTGTGAAATAGAGAGCCAGGCTGTAGATGTTAATGGGAACGGGAACGCTTTTTGTTTCTAAACCAAAATATGTTAAAATCCATTGCACTTCAGCAACTGCCTTGGTGAGAGCCATGTTTGAGGGATCTGTGTTTTTATAGTAACAGCATGTAAACATTTGAACGTATTTTGCTGCATGCTTTGAGGGCTGCTACTGCTATAGTTACCAGAGGGAGGGAAAACACTGATCGTTCGAGGTTGCCTGGGAGTGCAGGAGTCGATCTGAAAGATGCTGTGATTGTGGGAACATTGTGAATGGCAGGTAGCTCAGGACTGGCAGCTCTCGGGAGCGTTTTCCATGGAAAGTAGCATCTCTTGCTGATTTTGGGTCTTAGTGGGAGCTCTAAGAGCTGGGAGCTCTTGCCCAGCACAGGGCTAACGTATTTCTAATCAATGATTAACAGTGATTTGTCTTTCTGAGAAATGGGATCACCCGACTTATGTTATGTTTGTCCTGACACACTCAGTCTCTAGTTTGGAAAAAAAAAAACCAATAGCCTGGTATTTTACACTCGAAAGATTGATGACCTCTGTAGGGTATATCCCTGGCAATCATAATTTTGTTGATATTTGCAAAGAGATTTCTATTTTTCACTTTTTGTTATAGCATTACATGTTAATTCTGGAAAAAGTTCCTGAAGCTGATTTAACTGTGTTCAGTTAAATCAATGTTAATGAAGTCAGTTTTTAAGAACCACCTTCCCTAAGCACAGGAGCAGGCAATTCCACTGTGTTGTAAGTCAAGCAAGTGGGGCAGAAGACCAGCTTGGCTGAACAGGGAACTGCTTGTGGAGCTCAAGAGGAAAAAGAAATTGTATGATCTCTGGAAGTGAGGTCAGGCTTTGCAGGAAGATTATAGAGATATGGTTTGCATAAGCAGGGAGAAGACACGAAAGGCCAAAAGCTCAATTAGAGTTGAAACTGGTCAGTTTTGTATCTGACAACAAGAAGGGCTTTTTTAAGTACATTAATAGCAAAAGGAGGTCTAAAGAAAATATTGGACTGATACCTGTTGAAGATGGTCACCTGACTAATAGGGATGAGGAAGAAGTGGAGGCATTCAATGCTTTTTTTGCCTCAGTCTTTAATAATACTGATAGACCTTGGGCTGCCCAGTCCCCTGAGTCAGAAGACCATGAGTGCGGGAACAGTGACTTTCCTTTTGTGGACACTGAAATTGTAAGGGGCCAGCTGTATCAGCTGAATGTTCACAAGTCCATGGGGCCTGATGGGATTCATGCCAGAGTACTGAAGGAGCTAGTGGATGTTATGGCAGGACCCGTCTGGATCATCCACCAAAGGCCTTGGGAGTCTGACCAGAAGCTAGCCAATGTTGTTCCAATCTACAAAAAGGGCATGAAGGAAGACCCAGGAAACTACAGACCTGTTAGTCTAACCTCAGGTCCTGGAAAAATTATGAAGATTATACTGGGTACTATTGAAGGGCATTTAAAGAACAGTGCAATCATCGGGCACAGTCAACATGGGTTCGCAAAGGGAAAGTCCTGTTTAACTAATTTGATATCCTTCTATGATAAGGTCACCCGCCTAGTGGATGAAGGGAAGGCTGTCATTTAAGTTGTGGCTGGATTGTGAAGCAGTCCTGTGTGAAGGAAAAGGATGTCCTCTGTGGGTCATAAAGAGATGTTGTGTTACTAGCAAGATGTAAACTATGTGCTCCATTTGTAAAAGTAGCTGCAGAGTTAAATTTGCTGCGTTTAAATGAACTGTGGAAACCATTTTGTTCTTTATGCAAGAAAGATCCTCTCTCCCATACTGTGCTCTTAATTATTCCTACAATCAGTCTATCCTTCACCCCTGCCCTTTACTCCTTGTGATTCTGTGTACACATGTAAGATGTAGGTATAATCCTTATACTTCTGCATGCCTTTTAAAAAGAAGTGGTTACAGTCAACACTTTGACTTTTCTAACCATCTGAAATGTGCGTTTCTGTTTCATACCAGTCATCTCTTCCCAGTCAGTTGAGTGAATCACCATTATGTGTCTCAGTTACAAAGGCAGTCTAGATAACTGTCTTAAGCTAGATTTCATCCACTTCAGATGGCAAAAGTTTTGGCAAGATGAATCCTATAGTTGTGAACAGAGCAAAAGGATCCTTGGGGATCAGTGATTCCAGTCCCGTGCATTTATAGTCAATCAGCCCAGGTTATAAACTAACCAGGCTTCTGAAAAACTGTAACCATGTCTGCAGAAGTGTTCAGCAACCAAGTTTCAGGAATCTTCAGCCTGCAGCATTCGAGTGTTGGAAAAATTTGGTCCAGCTTGCTTGTGTGGTCCTTGAAGTCTTGCACAAGATGGAAGAGCAGGAGAGCAGCTACAGCTTTATAGTCTACAATCCATTTTCTGGGATAACACATGCAGACAGAGTAAGATGATACTGGAAGATCCCATGTAAAATATATACCTGTGATTCTGGAGATTCTGGAGAATGTGTTGCAGTTATCTGGGTGGGTGTGTACAGACTGGGTTTATTTTCTCTTAGTGTTGTTACAGTCAGGGCTGAGCTGGATCCTGCAGGACTATTTGGTTGCATTTGCTCAATGGTCTCCAGTTCCCTGAGTTTCAGGAGGATTTACCAGCTTAGGCACAGCACCAGCTGTGAGGTTACTTCATGGGTAATAATGTAAAGACATCACAGGCGGCACCCATTAAGCTCTGGACTACCTCTATCAGTTCACGTGGTGCCAGGCTGGATGGACAAAGGGCAGCACTAAGGTCAGGCTACAAGCTCTGATAGATCCCAGGTGACTCTGTGTAGCTAGCTCTTCCTGCGCTGCTCCATGAGTCATTGAGACTTAATTATAGTTAAAGTTTAATTTTTTTTATTGTTCTAAGGACTTTTGGCAAATCTGTTTTTGAAATGTTCACTTTGTAGGCTGGAAACTAAGTAAAAGTGATTTAGTCATCTGAGTATTAGTATAATTTTGTATTCTGTTTTTCATCATTAACGCCCAAAACCCCACAAAAAACCCTAGGAAACTTATAGTCCTGTTGAAAAGCCTACAGGTAAAATGTTAAAATTCAGACTGCTGCTGAACATGGGACTATTCTGCAAGTCTGACTTGGATTCAAATGGCACAAACAGTGGATTAATTACTCTCTTCTGTCTGCTGAGCACTAGCATCCAGGAGACACTCATTTGGATTTCCTTGGCTTAAGCAAACACTTAATACATCTTCTGTGTCTGAATGCTTGTGCGTAACATGCAGCTCCCAGAGGGGGAATAATAAATATTCTGCTAGTGTAGAATAAACTTCAGATGCAGCCTAGGTGAGCTGGCTATAGTGCTGGCTGGTGTGGCAGTGAAAAGCTTGACATTTACCTGGCGAGATAACATTTACCTGGCCTGCCATGCCTCTGGTACAATGGCTGAAAGTCTTTGAGGGAACTTTTCTGTGATATGTTCCTCAGGTCTGCTCGTAGGATATTGTTTTTAGATAGTACAGATGAGAGGAGATTAAATCTTTGTTTCCATATGAGCCACACCTATAAACCCTCTGTAAATGAAGTGATTCTTCTCTGTAGCCTCATTGCTCCCAAGGAATTAACGTTGTTGTTAGCTCCTGCAGCAGAAAAAGTGTGGAGGTAGAAACCTAGAATGGTAATGATTTGCTATATTTAACCATGCAAGGGTTTTCCGTGGTGAAGATTACAGCACTATACTGTGGTTAAACATCTTGCTTCCCCTTCCTGCCCTCTCCCCTCCGCATCCCAGGACAGAAAATGACATGTTTTTATTTCCTTTAGTAAGTGCTATGGATTGCATAGTTTCTTGTAATCAGATGACCTCCACTCCAGATTGAAACTTTTTGATAAAGTAAGCATATGCCATTAAAATCTTCTCCTAAAGATGGTCTGTCTGAAAAGCAGGAATAACAGAGTCCATTGCATTAAAGGCAAGCATAAAACAGGTCTCATGAATTTGGGCCAGTACCTGTCATCACAATCCAGACTGCTCCAACTTTAGTGAAAGACTGAAACAATATGGACTATCTGGTAGTACAGCATGATTTTGTCTGCTTGAAGGAATTTGTATGTGCTCCATCTTGCTTCATCAATGGTAAGTTTTTCCTTTTAAGCTCTTCTTCAGTGTCCGTTATTCATTCCTCACGAGCAACGGACTGAGGAAATAGCAAAGATGTTCTAATATCAACCGTTGGCATTTTGGATCTTTGAGCTTAAAGTTAGAAAATAATAGGTTCAAACTGGACTTGGCAATAGCTTCTTTCTGTCTTTGGTAGGTGAAATGTCACATTAACGTCTGTCTGTAGTATCTGGCACAGTTCATCATTGAATACTGATGTCCTGGCAGAAATTGACTTCTCAGTCAATAGGGATGTGTTGAAATGACTCTCTAGTCAAACTTTTAGTATGGCTTGCCTACCCTTCTAGAGAAGGTTTACATTGGCTTCTGACACTGCTGTTCCTTGGGACCCCTTGTGTTCCAGGCCCTTACGGATGTAGGCACACTCTTAGCAGCGTTAATCCGTCTTCTGCACGACTAATTCATAGTTCCTTACTGGATTTGAAGCCTGTTTTTAATATGACTTAATATGCTGTCATTGGGGTTCTAAAGGGGAAAAAAATGCAAACGGCACTGTACGTTGGCAAGTTTAACTCCATACCCTACGTCTGTTGGAATAGCTGGTCTGCTGTTTCTGAAAATAAGGGCATTTAGAAGTTAGTCACACCATGTGAAAAACTGCAGTAGTCTTCTGTTTGAGTTGGATTGATTTGTCGCATTAGCTTTTTTTGCATATTGCTTCAGGTATTTTGTAAACAGTGTAATCTGATCCCAAATGTAATCATTAAAACATTATGAGTCTAAAGAGAAAATTAGCTCTAAACATGCAAACAAAACAATAGCTACTAGTTTGACAGACTAGAAAAAGAGCATTAGGCTGCTTAAGTCTTTTGAAATAGATGAAAAAACTGATGATTTGAGCAGCTTATCAAAAAACTTGTAATGTGGAATGGACTGTCTCAAACTGGGCACAGAATACGACTTTGGGAGGGAAAGGCAGCTATTTCAAGGGGCTTCTTGGGAAGCCTCTGGAGCCGCTTCTCACTGAGCTGCTGTGGGCTGGGTTTGGGATGTGCAGATAGGGTATGGGTGAATGGTTCTTAACCTGAGAAGGGCTGGAGGGTAGAGGTGGAGAACAGGTCAAATACTGGATGAATTTCCACTGGTGTTGGGACAACCCCAAGCTGTCTGCTAGAGTAGTAGCCTTATATGAGGATTTTTTTTCTCCTTCTTCCTGTCCTTCTCACTCCCAAAATATACTGGATATATATGTCCAAGGCCAGTCAACATTGCCTGTCTCTGCAACTCTGAAATTTCTGTGCCCTGTCTTGCTCTTCTTCCTAATTTTTATTAACAGTTCTGTTCATTATGTCCTCTTTTTGCTATGAAACAGTAGTGATTGCCAGCAAAATATGTAGAAGCAATGACCTGCTGCTGCTGAGGATCCCCAAAG
The DNA here is from genome assembly GCA_035582835.1 of Phoebastria nigripes. NCBI lineage: Eukaryota > Metazoa > Chordata > Aves > Procellariiformes > Diomedeidae > Phoebastria > Phoebastria nigripes. The sequence goes on from JAYKAV010003115.1 coordinate 86,905, forward strand.
CAGTTTTGCTCAAAAACAGAGTATTTGCTTTTGTGCCCTATGCACATACCTTCCAGACAGAGCTGCCAAGCAGCACATGTTGTATCCTGACTGAGAAGGTGCCCAGAAAAGAACTGAGTGTTTTCTTTTTGATTGACTGAGCCGATTAAAAACAATTCTGTGTTACTATCAACAGTCCAAAGAAATTGTTTTTGGGGCCTTATTTAACACTAGATAGACCTTCTATACCAAGAATGTTAATAATTTAAAAAATTGCTGGAAATCCTTCATTTCTTTTCCTGAGGTTTGATTAATTTGTTATTCTTCTGTTATCTACTTGTCAATCCTTTTATGAAACTAATAAGCTTTTTGGAATCTGATTTTTATCTCTTCATGGAATCTTATGAGGTTAAATCACACTTTAATTAAGAGGTTTTTTCCCCTTGGTAGGTCAGCCTTTGTTTTGACTCTGTTAGCTCTGTAGACACCATAGAGAAACTGGGAGAGGAGGAAGAGGGAGGGAATGTTGAAAGAAAATCTGTATAAAATAGAGTATAAAACAGTTAAAAAATTAAACTATAGATGTTATCTTGTGTTGCACTAGCTGAAAACTCAGTAAGAATTATTGGTACTAATTTAACTGGAATGTATTACTGTAGATATATTTTCTCTTTGGCTTCTCTCCCTTTCCAGTTTTCTCATACCCTTCCTTTGGCATGTGTTCAAATCATAGAACATGTTGAGTTTCTTTTCTTTCCTTTTAAGAATAACAAATTCTGAGTATTTGCAAGAAAAAATAACCATTTTACTTAATGTGTAATGTGCTCGAAGAAAGTCGTACTGATTTGCAGTTTTGAGCAATTTCAATTTCCCAACCTGTAAAGTGTCCATTTCCTACTTTAAACAACCCAAAATTTCAAAATAGAAAAGTCCTTAAAAAAACCAATGGCCCGTGGGTCCTTAAACTGTATTTTTGACATGAAGTTATGTGCCTGAACATTATCTTCGTGTGAAAGACTTGCTACTGGTATTTAGTAAGCTCAAAAAGTAATCATTTTCCTTTTTGAAAACTTATTGCTTAGGTCTGTTTTCATAATTTTCAGCATTATTTTGAAAGCTTATCTGTTCCTGCTGATTTTAAGTGAACTTTTGCACCAGAATTTCACTGCTGGCCTCCAGCTGTCAGTAGGAAATTGGTGGGTGTGAGAGATTAACGATACCCTAAACATAATCTGTAGTACTTGTGTTATTACAGGGATGCAATCGCAACTCCAGATCTATAGTTGCTTAGCTTGTGGTGTCAAGCTGCTGTAGAGCAGAAAAAAACCCCTCTTCGTTTTGACATTTTTCTTTTCAGGGGAAACCTGTGATTTGTGTGTTTGATTTAATTCTGTAGGTTATAAAGTGGTGTGTTTTACAGTGTGTGTGGGGGAGGGAAGCTGGGGGGAGGAATTCTTCCTGTTTTTGCAGATCACAAATCCTGCCTGGGGAGCCATTACAAACTATTATGTTAGCTTCTTAGTTTATGTTCAGAAATTAAAGCCAGAGTTAACTATTTCTTTCTTTTTTTTTTTTTTTTTTTTTTT
>JAYKAV010003115.1:88492-129424 GCA_035582835.1 Phoebastria nigripes
TAAGTTATGTGCTCTTTACCTTTTTTTTTTTTTTTAACATTCCGCCCCATATATACCTTTGAATCCACTGATTCCTTTGAAAGTAGTTTTATTTGTGATTTCTTAGACTTGTAGAAAATCTAAAAAAGGATTATCGGTTAAAATAAGGTGATAACTGTCTGAATATGCAGCAGACTCAATGAACAGCAGTATTCGTATAAAATTCAAACTTGAATTTATAGGAAACTTATAAAAAACGTATTTTTTCAGATGTTAAAGCCACGCATTGTTCAGATCTTGTTGTATAGGTCACAAGAAAAGGTAAGTTTGACTTGTTTCATTCTAGTACATATTTATTCTAGGTCAGGCTTGTTGGTTTGACAACACTAAGAATTTCTGGAAAAGCAAATAGTAGGAACATGACGTTTTGGACTGGGGATGAAGTTAGAAAGCTTTATAGCAAAGCTAAAACTATTCTTGTCTTAGCAGTGAGTTGATATTTTTATTTTGTGGGTTTTTGCCCCCCAACTGTTTAAATTTACTATATATGTGGAGAAACATAACCCATCAGTGAGGCTGTTTAATCAGAGAACATGTTCTCTTAATTGCATGGATAAAGATTTTTAACATGTTGCTTTATCCAACTTCAGGCTCCTTCTAGCCATCTCTACTACTAACTGTTGCTGGATTACAAGAGCTGTAGCAGGGTATGGGGCCTGCGTGTACCTCGCCCTGTGGTGTGAATTTAGTGGCTCGCTGTTACAGCTCACACCTAGAGCTATTCTCACTGAAAGAGGTGCCTGTTTAGTCAACTTATGTGAATTTTGTACATAGTGGTATTCATCTTGCTGTAGTTATTTCCTGTTATTTCGGACTTGGTCACTTATTTCCCCTTTAGTTTTGAGCAAGAAAAAAATGTGATCATAAAAAACACAAGACTGGTAAAAAAATGCAATTATAGTAGTTCAATTATGTTTAATTAATTGCAGTGAATGGTTAGATTTCAGGATGTCTACTTGGAAAGCTTTGTGGTTTAACTGAAACAAGGCAATAGAGAAAACAATGCTTTAAACTTCGTATTGCCAAAAAAAGTTCTTGATGAGAAAACCGCAGGGACTGGAGTGCTGCGTAATAGACATATGAGATGGACAGGGCAAGGCAAAACATATGAAAGAAATAAATATCCAAAAGGAGGAATGAATATCGAGAGAGAAAAAGCTTAAAAATGACAGGTGCCTACCTCTCTTCTTTGCTTGTTTAGAGAAAGAGAAGGTTTTCTTTGAGTGCTGCTGTGGTTGCAATAGTTAATTTATGGTAAAATTGCCATGAGCATAAGCATGTTCTAAGGATTCATCCCACCTTCAGGCAAGGTTATTTTTTGTTTGTTTGGTTTTTTGTGTTTGTTTGTTTGGGTTTTTCTTGGGTTTTTTTGTTGTTGTTGTTGCTTTTTTTTAGCTTAGCAACAACTCTATATTTAAGGAAAACCATAAATATATTGAAGGAAAACCATAAATAAGGAGAGAGAACTGGCAGTGAGTTTCGTAGGAAAAAACATCTTGGTTGTATTTTAAAAATTGGTATTTTGTATGATTTGCTATTATATGAAGCAAAAGCTCCTGCTACTTGTGAAAGTAAAGTTATTCTTTGAATTTTATAACGTGTCAAGCTAAGCAAGAAAACATTCTTTAGGAAACTGTTCCACAAACAATATGTTGGCATGCAGATTTGGACAGTTGTCTTGCTTCTATTGGCATGAATAGGATTTTTAACTCGTGTAAGGGGAATTGGACTTTGGCCTCAATCAAATAAGTTTTCCAGAATTTACAGCACTTACATGAAAATATAAATACCTTGCTCACAGGCAGATGCATTCAAAGTTTGAGAGTGGCACTTAGTGGTTTCTTTGACTTTAAAATACTATTGATTAAACAAAGAATAGGAAATCTTTAATCTGTTTTTTATTTCCTGTATTTTCATTTTAAGTCCTTGAAGATGAGTTCTGAAAAATTATGACAGTTTCAGTAAAGAGCCATGAGTATGATTAAAATCATACATTGTGGAAAAACTGAAGGAGCTCAGTTTTTGTTTAAGAAATGTTATGTGGGTGACTTGGTTGAACTCTGTAGTGTTACAGTGGAGGTAAAGATGTAACTGGTTTCAGTGACCGGACAGATTCTTGTCTGAAGTAGGTTACAAATGGTAAAGGTGTAAGTAGCATGAGAATAACTTATCAGTGGTTGTGGTGACTTCATTGGAAATACTTAAAGACAAATTTGATCTTTTTAAAGAAGTGGCTAATTCATTAAAGAAAAGTTTGTGGTTTATATTCGTTAGGAAGCCAGATTGTTTATCACTGTAATCTCTTCTGATTTTATAATCTGTGGGAAAAAATGGGTATGATATTTTGAAGTTGCTTTCCACCTTTTTTTTTCCCGTAGAATGGTAGAATTGTTCAGGTGAGCCTTGGGAAGTCAGCTAGCGTAGGTTTCTGCTCGGAGCAGGACCAGCATTGAGTTCAGACCAGCTTGCTTAGGGATTTGTCCAGGCAGCCTTGCAAACCTCTGAGGACAGAGGTCCGAGAACCCCTCTGGGTCCCTCTTCTGATGCTTGGCTGTCTTGATGGAGAGAATGCTGTTTCCTCAGGTCAAGTCAAAATCTCCCCGGCCATGCTTGTGGTCCTCCCTGCCGGTTGATCAATGCCTGGTTTTGTATTGGGGACCAAAACCCAGTGCAGTAGTCTGTGTGGTATAGTGAGTGCCAAGTAAAGGGGATTAATCATTTCCCTTGACCTCCTACCTACACTTCTGGTAATACAGCCCAGTACACTGCTAGGCTTCCTTGCTATTTTTATCCTATAGCTTTTTGGTTTTTTTAACAGTTATTTTAGACTCTTTCCTCTGGGCAGTGCAATCACAAAAATATGTGGTTCTCTGTTGAGGTTTATAGGCCATAGTTTAAGAGCTGTTGCTGTTAGAATTTGGTCTGAACATTACCAAGTTGTCCAAAAAGCAAATTTTGTCAAGTGAAACTTTTCTTTGAGGAAGGTATAAATGAACAAGAGAATTATCTTCTGGAAGCCTGTGGTCTGTTGTAATTTAAACATTAAAAGCGGAATCCATGAGATTGGAATTGTTCAGCCACAGATGATGTGATCTGTGCTGAATAACTAAACTCTGAGACATTGCCTGCTCAGTTCTCTAACAAGCATACAAGAAAATTCATGTGAAAGTGTGAACTGGGGAAAAAAAAGGAGAAACAAAATGAAAAGTATGCTAAACACTACTGCTCTTTGGTACTTGAATTAAAGGGTAATTAAAAAATGTTATTGCTTTCATGCAATCCTCCTTTTCAGGTAAAAGATACCAGTCTTGTTAAGACTTTTTCAGAACAGTTTTTCTTCGGTTCTTTAATGTAACACAACAGACTGGCAGGATGGACCAGGACGTGCCATCCCATCTCTTGTCCCACAGATGCAGCTCTCTTGGATGCTGACTTACGTCCTTGTCCTAGTTCAGCCTTGGTCTGCTGCTCATGAATTTTGCCCCTAGCTTGTGTTTTTCCTTCCCGAATTAAAGATCGCATAAGTCATTAGAAACAGAGCAGTGTATGGGAGATACTATCAGTTGAAGAGGTGAGAGGGAGGCAGTGGGAAGCCAAAATGAAGATCTTGATGAGAGCGGCCTCTGGAAGAAAATTGCATGAGACAGAGATGATGGAGGAAGAAGGGACACTTAAGGATTTGTGTGCATCTGCTTGGGCTTTCCCGTAGTGACCTTGCTGGACCATCACTGATGTAACTACCTGCTGATGTTGGTGCTCCCGAGATTAACGTTCAAYACTGGTTCATGGACGTTGAGGGTGAAATGGTAGCGTTTTATTAGTATCTTTAAACCTCACCAAAGCAGGTGGTTAGACATGGCTGACTAATTATTTTTATTGTTTAATTATTTCCTGCTCTTGTAATACCATTTCCCAATTATATTCTTCTCTTATTTACCAGCTGCAGTTTTAATACAGTCCTTGGGTTGTACCAGTGACCCTTTTGCTTGGCCTACCTCCATCTTTCTGTCCTGTTTTCCATCAGCTGTCATTGCTACAAAATAGTGCAACATTTTCTGAACTTCCACCCACTTTTTAACAGTCGAGTTCAGGGTTGGGCTAGGCTTGCTGGATCACATTTGCACAGGGCCAGGAAGAGTCCTTCCCCCCTGCCGCGCCCCCCAAGAAATATGGGGCTATTTATTTTTGAAACAGTCACAGAATTAATTTGAAGGAAGAAAACTTTCTGCTTGGAGTTAGCCAGGGCCTTGTACAGCGGCAGATAGAGACGGGCTTGCTGCGGGCAGTTTCAGATGATGTCATCTAGCAACTTTCTGTATTTTCAKCTCCGGAAGTTACTTCCTTGTGCGCATTCGTTGTCTGCACGTTTTCCCTCTTCCCGACCACCTACTTCTCACATCGGTCTCGCTGCAGCTGCACTGCAGCTTCTGATTTCTTTCCTTCCTCTTCTCTAGCCCCTTTTCCTTTCTTTGTCTTTGCGGTTGGTGAGTTGCATTTTACACTTAGCCAGAAGGGACCACAATAGAAGCTAAAACTTTGTTAGATCAAATTCTTAGTTTTTTAGTACTTTAACAAAAAAAAAAAAAAAAAAAAAAAAAAAAAATCAGTGGGAGGATAAAAGACCATGCCTGCATGTCATCCCTGCCTGCGTGACATGGAGACTGAAGGAGAGAATCCAGCAAGTAAATTATGTGCACATAGAATAGTCATGCTGTTTTGTGCACACTATATATAATACACTTGTGAATGCACACACTATACTCTTAAAGCTGCATCTATCACTCAGTAGCTGGTGGTAGCTTCTCACAGGTAAGTGTGTTACTGCAGGACGTTATTGAAGTTCTGATGTTTTCCAGAATACTCAAAGTATATTGAGTTACCAGGTTAGCTGTCATGGGTAAATTTAATTCTGTGTTTCCAAACAGTTGAGTGTTTGGATATTTATCCTAAACTTTTAATACTATTGCAGGGTTAAAAAAAAAAAAAAAAATCCAAGAAACATGAAATCCAGTATTTTTCCCCATGAGAACAAATTAAAATAATATTTACAGTACACATAACTGTATTGGCTGCCAATTTGGTAATCAGGAGGGTCAGGACACCAATATTATTTTATCATCTGAGCTAATTGGCTGAAAGACTAGGTGATTGTTTACAGACCAGCTTGAGAGTTGAATTCATCTATTACGTGAGGTGGATTTTCACCCCTTCCTGGTCAGAAACATCATGCAGTATTTTGATGCTTTATTACAAGTTGTACAGGTCTGTTTGCTTTAGACCCTATTCCCTATGTGTTGTCTTTTTGTTTCTTGTATGCCTCATCCTCACCAAATCTTTAGATTCAGGCCTTTTCTTTCTTAGGTTTCCGTGCTAGAGTCTTGTTTCTAATACCTGGCACAGAGTCGTGCTAGGTGGAGAAGGTATACAAAGAGCAGATTCGTAACTCTGCTTCTTTAAAAAAAAAAAAAAAAACAAAACCCAGACTGATTTTGCTAGTTAAAGTTTTGAACTTAAGCCAAAATTGAATCCTCCTTGTGAATAGAGAGCAACTTGTGGAACTTGGGATGGTGCATCGTTGCTTCCCGCAAATTCAACATGATGTGAAAGCACTAAAAGCTTTTAAGTGGCGTATATCCCTGTACCTTAGATATCTGCTGTGAAAAACCTTGATCTGGTTGCATAACTTGGCAAAGTTTTAAACACCTAAACATAGAGTCAGAAAATACTGAATAAACTTTTTTTTTGGATGGTTGAAGCCTGGGAACTATGCAATAGGAATTTCTCTGTTTCCTGCTACCTGTGATTTTGTTTTGCTTGATTCTTCAACTGATGTGATAGCAAGATATGTTCAGTTAACCTACTGTTCTCTTAAGCACTCTATGAATGCTTGAAAACTTAAAGTCTCATGACAAAATGGAACATAAAAGCCTGGGTTGGACCTTCTGTTACTCATGTAGTAGCAATATAAAAAAAATCCTGAATGATGTGAAGACAAAAGTGAGATCAGGTTATAAACTCAGTTCCACATTGAGAAACTTCAATGGTTAAACATGTGGTGCCTTCTATGTTATTTTCAAGTTTTGTTTGTAACAGCAGTGGGGACAATAAGAAAAATCCCAAATACTACAAGGCTGACAGTAAAATCAAGAAGTTAAGAACAGCATTCCAGTAAGAAATACTGAAGCTGACCAGTTTTTTTTTTTTTTTTTCCAACCTTTGGCCATAGTCTCTAAGCTAATCTTTGCAGAAGAGGAGGAAGGAATGAGGGCAAAGCAAATCCGCAGTGGTAAGGTTTTCCACTTTCTCAAGGCTGATGGTGACTTAGGAATGATACACAGAAAATAACTGTTGTTGTGTGTTTGGTTTTTTTTGTGTTGTTTTTTTTTTTGTTTTATCTGGACCCTACAGTGACATCTAATACAGTCTGTTACTGGAGCAGCTCACATCTGCATAGTCAAGAGTTCAGTTTTGGTCTTGTGCTGCAGTAGCATCAGCAAAAGTGTGAGAGCGTGAGCTCAAGTTTATACTTTTCCTATCTAAATAGCAGTGTGAGCTATGGTCTGAGACATAGGGAYGAATCCAAAAATAGAAAGGAAAAAAAAGAAAAAAAAATTAGATAAAGGTTAGAAGAGAAAATAGTGGCAGCTGTGCCAGGGCGCTGTTGGCATTGTGACTCTCGACTAGAAAAGGCAGGGCATACTGGTTTGAGCCCAGATTTTCGCATCATCGGTCTCAGTAAAAAACACTTTTCATGATAACGTAAGCAGAAGGGCTAAGGCGCCTTGAGTTACATGGCACTGATCACAAAACAGAAGCTTACACACAAACATTTTTCTGTAAATTCGCAATTTAACTTGGGCTTTGGCCGTGGTTTGTATGCTTACGTTACTGGCTCGTATGTAGGCTTTTATTTTGTGTTAAGTGCTGTGTAATGTAAGGTGCCATGCCCCTTCATGAAGGCTTCAGGACTCGTGCAGTAGCAAGTTGCTATATATAACTTGGTTCATGTAATTCCTCACTGCTTTGGATACCRTGCTATCAAGGTGCTATTTTTGGTTTCATACTTATTTTTCTATAGGGTGGTAATGAGTCATCCTCCATCAATAATCTGTTTTTTAAATTCTCTCCTTTAATAAAATATTCTTAATGCTTAAAGTGTTTTTCTTCAGTGTATAAAAAATGTTTAATTCATTCACTAATTTTATCATTTCTGTTTATAGGAGAGGTCTCCTCACAATTTACATGGCCAATCAAGTAAGTAGTCCTTTATTTAAAGAATAAAAATATGTAAGATCCATTGGAAATGTATCTTGTTTAAAATTGATGCTGAGTTTCATTACCTTTTTAATGCTTCCAGGATTTTTCTTTTTCTTCAAGAATTATGTGTTACTAGGTAAATAAAATTATCTTAAGAGCAAATTGTGACTATAGGTCTTTTGGAAGTAGCTGTAAAGCAGAGGCTGAAATGTATTTCATTGTGCTATGCTCAAAATTTCTTGTATCATAGCCCCAGGAAAATGGGTAGTTTTATATATCCCCTCCATAATAGAATAACATCTGGTACTTTTAATGTTCATTGTTTTGCAGATGAGTAATCCAACACCATATACTTTAGTTTTGTAATTAATTGTTTCTCAAACTGATATCAGATATTGCACATGCAAACATTTTTACCACATGGTTGTACAGATTTAAGTTCTTTGTGTCATATTCCTTATAATCTCATTCAAATACGTAACAGTAGTGAATTTATCTAAATGACGCTTTGTGCATTAACTTTTTCTAAATATGTAATACTTCTGTTAGATGGTCATACTCCTTTAGATGTACTCCTTTTTGATTTTATTATGCCAAAAGAATTATCTGAGGTTTTTATAAAGCTTGAGTTGTGTAAAGAGTCAYGGAAACTACAAAAAAAAGAAACCACCTGAGAGTTGTGTTCCAGACTACTGTAACAATTTGCTGGGGCCTCAACAGAGTCGTGCAAGCATAGAACTCTTTGATGATGATGAAAAGATTAATGAGTAAAAGTGATGAGACAAAGGCAATGTATTGCAGTACAGACTAGGGTGATAAAATTGATACCTTCTCTTCCATCCTTGTAAAGTCATTGATGGTGACTCTTGTAATTCTGACGATTTTGGGAGGGGGGCTTTTGGAAGGAGGTGACATCATATGTTTGCTAGCAGGTAAATATCCTGGAAACTCCCTATATGCGTTTGCCAAACCCATTACAGCCTTCTCTCTCAAATTCTGGTGTTTAACAATTTCTTTTAGGCAGAAATTGTTTCTTGGGTTATTCTGTATTCATATATTGCCTGTCATTACAACCAGGCTCATGAGTGGAGCTTACAGACTTCAGAAGAGAAGAAATTGATTCTTGCCATTAATTTTGTTATTGTCAAATACCATTTTAACTTTTATAGCTGCTTGACTTGGATGGCTCATACAGTAGCCTTTAGGATTCCTTTTCTTGTAAAGTTTTTTTCCTAATTTGAAAAGATGAAAAATTCCTGTCTTGAAATTTAATTAATTAGATGTTCAGACCCTCAGTAACATGTGGGAACAAAGCTGGATTCCTACAAGGACATGTTAACCTTGAAAGGTTTGAAGTTTTCCTTGAATTCAAAAGAGCAACTGTGTAAAAACTCCTCGTTCAAGAAACATAGGTTATAAAAATGGTGATAATTAGTTGGGCATGTCATCATTCATTTGGGATGGACTTTTCAAGAGAAGGGTGAAATAGGTGTGCTTAAATAGCAGCACCTCTGAGTATCCCAATTCTGAGAAAGCTATCATCACGTTCATGGCTCTGAAGCTGCGATGCCACACAGTTCATATGATGTTGGATGGTGTTATAAAGGAAAAGTCAACTGACGCAGTTATGTTTTACTGACGCCGTTTGATGCAATGGATATTCTCTTCAGCATAATGGTTTATTTTAGTCACAAGTCTTTGGTGAACTTAAGGTTTGCTTCGTAAACTGCCCTTGATCATGACATACTTACCTTGTTAGCAAGCTGTGTAATCACTGTAAATGTTTCCCTATTTGTGTTGCCTGTCTTTGGTTTAGAACTTTATATGCTTTGATAAGAGTCACTTAGAAATTTACTAAGCCTTTAAAACATTTATTTCTGTCATCTTTAGATTGCAGCATGCCCCATTCTGAAAGCTGGCAAATTTTAATCACTAGTGATGGCAGCTAGATTGTGAAATTACACTGCATTTCTTGCCTTCTGTAACACTAGTGTCAGGACCTATTAAGATATTCATTGAACTAAATGTATTCCTTTGTTTTGTTTCACATTTTGCTAAACTATGTTTTGCAGCCTGAGCAATAATAGTTGAGGCTTTTTGTGTGATTCTTCAGGTGTGCCTTTGCCTGGTTAGACAGACAGGAGGTAATTGTAATTAGGTTTATTGGTTATTATAAGCAATTATCATGACTGTTGCTGCAGTGAATTTTTATAGCCATATTTGGGCTTTTAAATCAGAAGATTTTACTTCTATTATCCTGTTGGCAATGCATGACAATTTGTCCTCAGAGATGAATTTACTTAGTGGAAAGGTGTGTTAAAGTCTTTATGCATGGCTGCTGTTTCTCAGTTCAGTGAGTGAAATGCAGTAGAACATGAAAGCAGTGGGTCTAAGGACTCTCGTTCTAAAGGTGACATTTTTATTGATTTCTAATCTGGAGCTACTAGAAACACATGAGTAAGTGTCCTGGCTAATTTTAAGTAAGTCAGTGATTATAGATTCATGTGAACCTGAACTCCCCAGTTGCATTTCCTTGCTGCTTACATGATAAAATGACAGATTAAAAATAAGCTGTTTAGGTTATATATGCTCTATGGAAAAATAGAATAAAAGTGCTGTCTTAGACTAGCTTTCTGCTAAATTGAAGCTATACAACAATGCACTTCAGGGCTTGGAATTTTTTTTTTTTTTTTTTTTTTTTTTTTTAGATAAGAACTAGAAATAAGTATAGGAGTGAAGGATCTGTAGTTTTAATTTTGATATGCAGAATCTAAAATCAACTTCTGAGCTTCTTACTGGAAGTCAGTCAAAGTTTTTAGAAGTAAATTAATATGCCTGAACCCTGACATTGTTGAACATGTGGGTTTGGAAATTTTTAACTAGTTACAGTCTTAGACCTGACGTTTCTTTAATACCCAGGAGCAGAGTAGCAGTAGTCAGTGCTGTGGACCACACGGAAGCATGGAGCCTTTCAAGTTCTATTTTGGATTGCACGTGTTAAAGTCAAGACATTTCTAGGATTGTAAGAGATGCATTAGTAGTGAACATATAAGATGATTCTTCATGGATAATTTGAGATCAAAAGGAACCCCAAGATTCCAACAAAAGGTGGAAAGTGAAATGTAATCTCTTCAGTTATTTTTATCTGGAAAAGTAGATGATATTAATGACTGCTCATGAGTAAGACGTATAGCTCTTATGTTTTAAAATAGTTATGGCATACTTCATTGTGAACAGCTCAACAGTTGAGTTGCTGCTTTTAAGTTGAAGAAACCGTGTCTTTGGATTAGGAATTCTTTTTGTGTTGCAAACAAYACAAACAAAGGCTGCCTTCAATATGCAAGATAGGAAGAGACTAATCTGGACTAGGGCCAATTTGATATAAAACTTTTGAGAAACAAAAATTTAGGAAAATTGTATGTTGTCATTGAAACGCTACACCAAAGAGGCAGTTATCCTAGCATATGCTGAACTACAAAATGCMCTTTTTTTCCTTTATCAGAAAAAAATGGAAGTTTCTTTGTGTGCTATGTTTGAAATTCAAACTGTGCATCACTATATCAAAGGCTTTCTTCGTTTTGTACTATGACTTCTAATGTATGGTGTTGTACTTACAAAATTGGAAATGTTAATATTAACAAGTTGCTCTTGAGGATCACAGGTAAAACGATGTAAAGCTCAAGCATAAGATAAGGCAGCTGGATGCAAAATGCAGAGTGATGCTGTTGAGGACTGGTTCTTGAGTGTGATGGGAGGAAGAGGTGTAGCAATCTGGCCCAGCCATAGAGAGAGCATTAGGGAGTGGAAAGGTATAAATTTGAAAAATAAGACAGGAAAGATAGGAAGAAAAGGAGGCGGAGAAGTACAATCTAAAGATGAGAAATGAGAATTTGTTGTGGCAAGAGACATGAAGGGACTGGAGCTGGGCTGATGTAATGGGAATTGGTTTGTGGGAGTGTTACAGGTATAACAAGTGGAAGAAAGATGAGAAAACGTAGAGTCTGTTCTGGTTAAAGCAGTGAGCAGATGATAAAGAAAATGATGGGTTTGCGGGGAAAGGAAAGGATGAATTTTGTTGCAATTAATATGAAGAGAAATTTAGCAAGAGCCCAGAGAGACAGAGAGAGAGGGTATTACTGAAGTCCTGGATATGGGAGTTGGAGAAATTGTTGTCAGCCATTGCATCTGGATAAAGTTTACACAGACATATGAAGATTCCATGTTTTATTTCTCGCTATGTTGATGTTAGGTCCTCAGTGCATCTGCCATTTATTGCACATAGCTCCTCATATACCAAGGAAGAGATAATGTTTTAAAGTAAGAAATATACAGCCATGCTTGTCATCAGTAGTATGAAAGCAAAGTATGGGAGGAAGGGTACATCTGTCTTCCCAGATGCAGTGCAATGCGGTGATCATACATTAAAGACCAGTGATAATGAATAGAAATGCTGAGAGGACAGTCAAGAGTGTAAGAAGAGTGCAATAATTTTGTACATCCAAACTGGTGACGTTTTTTGGAAAACCTCTGAGAGCTGCTATGGCCATGTTCACTTTAAGAGCCTGCCAATGAAGCTGAGAGCCTGCTTACCTCGTTGCTGCTCCTTTCAGACCAGTACCAACTCCTTCCCTTCCCTATGTCTGCTATTTCAGAAATACTTTTTAAATTCGTATTTCAAGTCCGATTAAGAAATAGTTAAAGCTACTGAGAAATACTATTCACATTAAACAAATACTGAACCGAACAAGTTGATCAAAGGCATTCCAGTGGGTGATGCTCTGCTTCTGTATATGATAGAGAACAAGTAATACAGCTGAGCACAAAGTTTCTTGCAGTTTTAAAGTAGTCCAAGCAGTTTCACAGTTGAATTGTTTTTCAGTTACATAAATAGACTAAATCTGGGTTAATTTTGGCTGTATCTTTGTTTATTCCAACCAGTCAATGTGAAGGCCGCATGTAAGTTGTGCTCTTAAAGCTTGAAATATTTGGTCTAGGAACATGCAAAAATGCTGAAGTGCAGACTTAAAAAGAAATCCCTCAGGATCTAATGGAGAAATTATCCAGTGCTCTTCAGTCAGCTTTAACTCCAGATATTTGTATATTTTTTTTACAGGATGGAAGTCATAGTGATTCAAAATATCACTAAATCTTCATGCTTTGCAATATTTTAAAAAAATGAAAGCCATTAGCCTAATTTAAGATATATGGCATACGCAGGCAGCAGAGTAGATACCAAGCTTGACAGAGATATGGCACAATATAAAACATGGTTCAAATGTTTGAGGCCAAGGGCCCTCCAATATCACTTTCCATATACACTAAATTGGTTGTTATTGTTCCATGCTTTGTGGGGGTGATACGTAGAGGGATGAAAGAAAGACGAGTGAGACTTGCTATGGCAAGAGAAAAAGCAACAACAGAAATCCACTTTTAAGCTGTGCTTTTGCTGATCCTGTAGTTTTAAGTTTTTGCCAAAGGCAAGCTGGTAATATTGTAGAGGAAGGTACTCGCACTGAGCATTCCTGGGTGATTTTTCTCACCAGCTTATCAAGTGCTTTCTGTACAAAATTGCCAATGTGTCTGAGTTGTTATGGATGTTTCAAGAAATACCTTGTGCCAGTTGCGATTAAATGCGGGAGGGTACTATGAATAATACAGGTTGAAGTTGTTTTTTTTTTTTTTTTTTTTTTTGTTTTTTTGAGTAATTTGCTGTTTGACTATTAAATCATGTTTCTGTCATTTGCATAAGTTGCAACTCTGAGAAATTATCACCTAGTACTGTTATATGCTATAAAACATTGTGTGCCATTTCAGAAATATCCTTTAAAATAAAAAAAAGTTCATGATTATCACTTCTTCATTGATAATTCTGTGAAATAATAGGTATTTAACATGCCCATTTGTTTTGGCAAACCATTATATTTGGTTACACAGTTTATTTAGTGTAACACAAGAAAATGTTTTCTGTTTAAACTTACTAAACTGACATTTTATAAACAAGGCACCGACTGGCTCCTTTTCTTCTCCACTGGGAACAATTCAGTTTTAGTCGAAAGATGGAGGCAGTCCAGAATGAAGAAGGGCGGATGGATTTACTTTTACCCAATAACCATTTTAAAATTTTTAGAAGCGCTGGGTTCTAGTAAAATGGATTTGACCACTCCTCCCTTTTCTTTTTAGATAATTAAAATTTTGTTGTGTGCTTTCATGTGATTCTTAGTATTAACATTATACAAGGACTGCTGGGACGGGGAAGCTTACCTATTCTTTTAGCATATTAGCTGAGATAGGAATACCTGGAACCTTTCTAGTTTTCTAACATTTCAGAAGTAACTCTATAACTGAAAGTGCATCAAGTAAAGGCTTGAGACACTTGTCTCCCAGGACGCTAGCTGTCCTTCTGCCACCATCTCTTCCTTGCTTTGTCACTGTTATCTGCGCCCCTCTTCTGGGGTGACTGTGGCTTTGGTTACAGCAGCAGCTTGCAGGGACCATGTATATTTATTCTCTAATGGTGTCCAGGGTAGATACTCTGTTCATTCTTTGCGTTGTCACCTTTTGAGTCTATAGTGCGTCAGCTGAAGTAAAACCATTGCTTAGTTCCTTCTTGCAGGCTAGCTTTGTTCTTGGAATAGTAAGTCGTCTTATTTTCTCTGTTTTATAAGTTGTTGTTAGAACAGCACAAGTACTTTGATGTTTGGTTTAGATTGGATATTAGGAAAAATTTCTTCACCAAAAGGATTATCAAGCACTGCAACAGTCTGCCCAGGGCAGTGGTTGAGTCACCATCCCCGGGGGTATTTAAAAGATGTGTAGATGTGGCGCTTAGGGACATGGTTTAGTGGACTTGGCAGTGCTAGGTTAACGGTTGGACTTGATGATCTTAAGGGTCTTTTCCAACCTAAATGATTCTATGATATTCTGCTTCTGACCTCCTAGTTAACTTAGAGGTATATATTCCTGTTTGAAAGCTCCTGGGAAAGCTCCCAGGTTTTCGTCATTGAAAACCACGCTGAGCTAGAACTTGGGATCATAAAGTAATTCCTGCCTCGTGGAGGTCAAAGCCCAATGTTGGGACAGTGTTCTGAAGTGATGTACCGATCTCCCTAGGGAAGCATCTGTCATCGCTGCCTGGGTAAGGGAAGAGCAAAAAGGACAGAATTTAGTACTGTCTAGAAAGAAGTCTCAAGTACTCCTTTAYGGCAAAATTTCTGCTGTCACATGGACAAACTGCCTTAGGTGATGACTTGCCGCTGGCTGTAGTTGATAATTTTTGAACTTCTGTCACCAGTTAAGCCTTTAATTTTAGTGCTAACAAGAAACAAGTCTTCTCTGGTATCAATTTAGACATTGATATCAACTCACTAGTGTTTTCCCTGAGGCTACAGTTCTAATATATGCTTCCTCTTTAACACATCTCGAGTCTGAAGCTCAGCTGAGAGTCCTGAATCCCCACTTCTAATATTGGCATTTTTGCTACTATTTTGGCCCACATTGTAACCTGGGATTTTGTGAAGAGTTGTTTGCTTCTGCTTCTATTAGGTCATGCGGTGTTCCTTGATAAGTCCTGCCTTTTGTTGCAGAATGGTATTTTTCTGCTATTTTGTCATCTGGATTTAGGAGGAGAGCCTCTTCTGTAGCTTCTGCTTCTTTACTGCCTGGATCTTAGTGGAAAAATGAGGTAGAAGACAAAGAACTCGCATCTTWTCCATTTCATAGAAGGCATACTCAGGTGGAGCTCACCCGACATTTGTTCTATGGCCTTCACATCATTTACTCTGTCTCATGGTTTAAAGCCAGGCAGAGTCAGCCCCTCGTTCTCAGAATGACACTTGGCGTATGGCTGGTGTCACAGCATGGACAGTTAGGCATCACAAATGCACTTTTTGACACTGACAGAAGACTTGAATGCAATCTGGTTTACCAAACTTAGGAAAAAGAACCAAAATTGATGGATTTTTATCCTTTAGATTTTAAAGAGCAAATCTCAAAGAAGAAAGCTAGTCACACATTAATTTAGACTTGAAGCAGTATGCTTGAGTGAGAARTGTGTGTGTGTGGGTTTATATAATTTCAGTAGGCAATCTTTAATACTCTGTAATTAAATGGTAATGAAATATAGCATTCTCAGGCTCTAATGGCACTTAGATTATTTTGCAAAATAAAACTTCAAAATATGAAGTTGTCTTTCAGAAACATTTCAATGGAAGGAAAACATCATAATGAAACAAGAATGCTTACAGATTCAAAGATCTGCATAACTAGAATATACTCATTACTCATTCTGGTCTCTTTTTCCTTTGGTTTGCACTCTTACAGGTAGAATCAGTAATCGAGAACTAGCTTTTATTAGTTTTAAGCTGTCCTAATGCTTCTTATTTGCTGTAATACCTAGGTATGTATATGCATGCGTTTGCAGAAATAATTAAAAAACTCCAGCTTCGAAATAATTAAAACTAACTAAACCCAGTTTTGAATAAGAATGTGGAGAAGAAAGCTCATTTTCTCTTCTCAGAGGACTTGTAACTGTTCTTAACCTTGTTGTAATTCTGCTTTTGTCTCATTCTCTCAGCATCCCCAGGGTACAGAACAGTTCAGGAAGAGATGCTGTTAATACCGTGTGCCAGTTGTATACTGGAGTGGTAAAGTAAAGGAAGTGTAAATGTAGTAGTAGCAAAAAGCCAAAATGGTTTCTATTAAGATGTTAATAAAGTTAACGTAGACTACTTGAAAAGGAGCAAATTTTTCTGAGTAGTTTGGAGGAATATGGAAGTTATTAAAAAGAAATGGGTGCTTTTTAATGCCTGACAGTAATGTTCAGATCTATTCCAAAGGCACCTAAGCAGAAGAAAAATTTTACCCTTTCACGGAATCATTGAGTTTATTGTGGTGACTGTGCAGGGAAGTGTATTGTATGATCAACATTTCCAAACTCCTTGCTTAGAAATTAAATGCAGATTTTTTCAAATAATCAAAGACTTGGGCATGTTTTATTGTAGTTGATAAATGCTCAAGACACTTTCCAAAAATTTTATTTTGGAATTCAGAATTAGATGCCATAAATGGGTAAGCTATATACTTTACACATATCATGTTCTGTGGGATAGGCAGTTTGGCAACTGAAAGAGGCAATATTGAAATAAATTGCTACTTTTAAATATAAACATTACATAAAACTCATATGAGGAGGGAAATAAGCTGAAGTCTTACTTTCTTTTGAATAGAGCATAATGTAGACTAATTTGATTAACAGAATACTTTACATAATCAAATTATGGCTAATTCATGGCACTCTATGATGATTTTAAAAGGTTGAAACTTAAGGTCATTGTCACTACCCCCACCCTAAATCTTTAAAAGGCAGGTTTTAAAATTAGGAGTCATGTGAACTTAAACATTGCTGATGTCTTCACTTTTAAGTAATACAGTAATAAAGTTAGATCCTGGCAGCTGGCGTTCTTGTGGATTGACATGGCTAATTGGCTTTGGCATCTTAGCCTCAGGAAACCTCATCCATCACTACAGAGCAGGACGTTTGGCAAGAGTCAGAGAAAACATTTAATACTTTGTCTCTTGCTTTCTATGCAAAGCTGCCTTGCATTTTTGAACTTTCTGGTGTTATCTTGTTAGAAGCTCGATGTAATACTTTTATACTCCTTTAACGTGATCTTGAACAGTGAATAACTACTTGTTTGACTTTCTAGAATAAGCAAAAATGTCAATATTGCAAATCAATTTTGAAATTTACCTCTCGGATAAAGCTTATAGCTTATGGAGAATTTCATATCAGAAATATACTAAGTGCTAAAGAAAGCTAGTTGACTTTTATAGTTAACTCTTTGGTAGTTAGTAATTGAGATGAAAGTAATGCTTCAGGTTCTGAAGAGCTCTCAGACACCCATCTCCAGTGCATATAGCATTTCTGATTCTGAGAATTGCTGTGGGCAGTGATTTGATAGATGAAAAAAGATGGGTCAAGAGCAAGTTCAAGACTTCCCAGCAGGTGAAATCCCAGTAGTGTTTCAAGGAAGTTGAAGGTTTTCCTGGTGGAAGGAAAGGGTTTCAGAGGTCTTCTGGGGGAGGCTTGTGAAAGCAAGAGTCTCCTGCTTTTCCAACTTCACAACAATCTCAGCAGTCTTCTTCCCTTCTCTCAGATCTTTACGTTGTCAGGCAGTCACATTTTCCTCCTCAAACCTTCAAGAAACGCAGGTATTATCATCCTCTCTCAGCAGCAGTCCCCGTTACCTGGCAGTTTCTGCAGCCCTCTCGAGCTTCTGAGTTTGTGAGATTTGGGAGGAAGGGGAGATAGGTCTGCTCTGGGAGAAGTTGGGGGAAAATGCAATCTGCGGGCTGAAGAAGTTGAGGTGGGACCTTAAACAAAAGTAATCCTTTCTCTTTATGTGATAATGTAGGTGTAGAAATGGAAACTTGTTCGGAAGGGAGGGATTTTTTCCATTTCCAGCAATATTTGCCACTTGTATCTTCACCTCTGCTTCAGAACAACACTCAGGGTCCAGGTGCTGCTGGCAGGAGGGAAATGCCCCGGCTATTCAGTGGAGTGGGTAGAATGCTGCTGCAGGCTTGTCACTCCTTCCCTTGCCCCAAACCCTGAAGTCCTCCACTGGAGCTTGAAAGTCGGAGTGGATGTCCTATTGTCAGTGGGAGTGGTGCACAACAAGACAGTATTTGAGGCAGTGGGCTATTAATGTATCTACTTTTCTCAAATGGCAAGCTGAGGCRTAAAGAATGAAGGAGAGGTGTTCTTGAGCTGGGTTCTCTGCAAACTCTTGATGTTTTGGGAAACAGTTGTAATGACCTATTGTCAGATACCAGATTTACCAGGAACACACAAAATTTAATCGACTTGCTTTTGTTGGAGCACAAAGGAAATGGGCAAAGGCGTTTGTGCGTAGTCAAAGATAGAGAGGTCGGTGGATCAGCAGAACTGCTAACTGAGTGCATTGGCTAAAATCTGTAAATACCCACTTTAACTATGTCTCTCTAGTGCCTTTTAACAAAACTGGGAAATTTTAATGTATAGAATTTTGGAATCTTTATTTTTTGAGGTTTTGGCAGTCCTACTTAAAATCTTCCAGTTATTGTGTTGATGATAGTTGTTGTCAAGCTGTTTTTTTACGGTTTCTGGGATCAATAAAGYATTATGAGAACTAGTCTTGGAGTACTGATTTCATTTTATAGAAGAAGAAAGCTTCAATTCTGCATTCAAAATATGCAGAATGAAAGCATTTCTAAGGAGAATACAGTTTACAAACTGTAAGTTCATCCTGCTGGTTTGTGATTTGATTTTTAAAAAAAATTTTTTTTTTTTTTAAAACAATGTTAATCTTNTCTGATTAATTATATATTACATTTAATTATTATTTTCTGTGCTCCAAATGTTTCAGTTGAAATTGAATCCTTCATGCTTTTAATTACCTATATCCACTCCTAGTATATTACTGCCAGTTCTAGTCTGATATTGTTCCTGACGTCATTTATAGGATAATGATAATTAAACAGAGCTGCAGTTTCAGCCCAGAAATCATTTTGCTCCTTTAAAAACTCTAAGCTGTCAAAATAAAAGTCAATCGTGTGTTTGCAATGCTTAAATACTAGTTCCACARAAAGTTTTGGAGCAAAAAAAGTTTGGTCTAAAAATTATAAACAGCTTTTTCTGTACACAAGTGAGTTGTTTTGGGAAATATTACAGTTAGCTTCTCCTTTTTCACAGTTTCTGTGATGCAAAACAAAAACTATACCTTTGCACATATGGTCTGAATTAATAATTGTTTTTATATTTTCACTTCTACATTTTGAAGAAGTATTTTCTGTGTTAAAAAGTGTGTCTCACGGCTATGTATAAAAATGATTTCAAAAGTCTTATTGTAAATAGGTAAATATTTTTACTTAACGTTTATAATCAGATATAATGGATGTGCTAGTGTATAGCTATAACCTTGTGTAAACTGGCAAATGTTACCACGTGGCTGTTTAAGTTCTTTACATGATGCTGTTACAGGATACATAGATTTTTAAACAGTGCTGAGACTAAGTTTTTTAATTGTGTAAACAGTCACTGGTTTGGCATTCAGGGGGAGGTGGTTCATTTGAAATCTTGTCTCTCTGATATGCTCCTTATGCCTCTAATAAGGTTAGAAAAGTGGAGGAGGACAACTTCTAGCACAGCTTGTAAATGTCAGTCTGGATGGAAGACAGGTCGGCTTGAAAACAATATTGGTGTTGGAAAAGTGAAAGGAAGAAAAATCCTTTCTCAAAGCTGAGCTCTTACRAGAAAAAATTGTTTTAGAAAATGCAGAATTATGATCGTTTCTGGTAAAGCAGCAGGAAGTAATTTTGAAGTATCAAACTACATCTAGTAGATGTGGGGAAAGTTGAAGACAGAATAAGATTTATTTTAGCTACATCTAAAGCTGACTGGTTTTCCTAAGGCAGTTTTTTATGTTGGTTTGAGCCACGTCCACATGTGAAGCTTTGCAATTAACGTCCTGTCTTTAAGACTATTCTGTCTTTAGAAGACAAACTGACTTTTAGTAGCATTTTTACAGGAAAATCCAGGGATAAGTGTGGGAGTARGATGTTTTCTGAATCTCCTCTATCTTTTCTACCCTTTCCACACTACAGAGCAATGATCAGCAAATCAGACCATTAGTCACTATGGAAATTTCAATAGTGCATCAGTTATCGTATCTTACTACAGTATTCTGTTAAATAGGGTTATTTCAGAGGAGCTGCATCGTTTGAGGTTGGTCTCATATGGTCACTTCCATGCGAATCTTTAATGTTTGTGTAACACAAGTGGTGTGATTCTCTGAGGAGTTTCTTTATGGTGCAGTAGTCTTTCTCTGTCTGCTCAGAAGCAACGGAGTGCTTCAATAGCTGCTGCTCTTCTAACGGCTTGAGGATTGCAGGAGATTTTTGTGGACTTTGTTAAAATAAGTCTGGAAATGGAAATTCCACGTTCAATATTTCTAGGGAGAAAAATTATCTGAAGTGGGAATCGGGAAGAGGGGCTGAATGCTGTCTATTTAAAAAAGTACGTTTCTTGACTGGTTTATGTTGACAGAACATGTTTTGTCAATGAATTGGCACATATGCAATGTTTCTGAACTTTGTTAAGGATATCCACCATAGCTTGGGTTACAAAAAATATGAGCATTGATTTCAGTAAGATGTGTTAGATTGACTTTCCATGAATTTTAAATAACTTCATTAAAAATGTCCTGGATTTGTTTAACCCTCCTCCAAAATCAAACTTAATAAATTGTCACCTTTGAATATTTTTACAATGTTAATGATTATATTCTTTTTCAGTTGCAAATCTCTTCATCTTTAAAGTTTATGCTTTCATTTGTATAAAATCATTTGTGTCAGTAACCTTGGGTAAAGTAACTGGTGGCTTCAGTCTCTTTCATTAAAGCTTGCTGGTACAATTCCTGAGGCAAAATTCTGTTTGCAGCATTTCATTTACATAATTTTATGTGTTATTTTGCTGATTAAAAGGTCTTTAAGTATCAGTCACATTGCAAAAGTTTTCAAAGAACACTTGTATAGTTGGATTGAAAATATACACTCCGTGTATGTGTAAGCTCATGTCCCGTTAGCTGCTTACAAGTACTTTATAAACAGTTGTATTTACTTTGAATATTTGAAAATTTAAAATATTTTAGATGTTTGTGTAGGAATTTTTTCTTTTTCTTTTCAGAAAAACAAACGCCCTTCCCTGTATCCTTATATGCCCCCCACCCCGTGCACATGAATGCACGTACTGTCTTTGTCTCCATTTTTCTCTCTTTCTGTCTTTAGGGATGGTTTTATTAACCAGGAGGATCTTTACAAATTAGGGTCATTCTCCCATATAAAAACATGCAGTTATCTTTGGTGACAACAGCTCTTTTAACATACTGAAATTCTCTGCCGTCCAAGAAATGACTTCTCGAATAACCTTTTGCTTTACTTTTAAACCTTGATGTTCACCATGTCTCTTATTCTTAGCCTAATTAAGACTGCTGGGAACTGAACCAGGTTCCTGAGCACGTTAAGCTGTGCAAACTGGCCCCTTGAGTCCTGAGCCACGACTCTGGCGTACAATATCAACCATTTTGTTTTGAAATGGATACACTGAACTTGAATATGGGCATTGTTTGCTAATGCTTGCAAATCATAGTAAGTTAGTGGCCTTAGGCAAAGCAAGAAGTAATAGGAATTCAGTGATGTAAATAACCTTGCTGGAGAACTTCGCCATGGTCATAAATAACAAAGCTCTYGGACACCTCCCCCCGCCTTCCCAAAAGAAAATCAATATAGGATTTTTACTGAATTGCATGACTGCCTGCTTATACTCCATTTATGAATCTGAATATACCAGAGGTTGAAGGTATTTCTATTTTGATAAATTTTGGAGTAAGGCCTCCCACTGATTTGTTAAGAAAGTCTTACTAATGGGCAAAAATCTGTAATTTTTCTCTCAGAATTCTAGCCTGTGTGTAATGTAGGTTGTATGTTGTGCATGTGGAGACTCAGAGAACGTGTGTCAAACTAGAAAGATTATTTTTGGAAGTTTACTGAATGGAGTTACTGCAATCCGTAGTTTGAGCAGCAATTTGAGACAGAGTCAAACTGATTTGTGTTAACCAGTATCCTCTCATGTGGAAGGGGCTTGGAAGGAAGCCTCAAACACAGGTCCGGGGAGTGGAAAACCTTCAGCCTATGCAGTGAAAGTTTTTGAAAATAGCTATGAACTGAAAACAGAAGGATATTACAAGCAGTATTAGGAAGCTATAGCTACAGGAATTTTGCCACTGGGTTAAGAAGAAAGGCCAGTATAGCAGTCTGTCGGTGAGCGTCGTGACCTTTAGCAAAAGTAGATGGTGAGTTACAGGAGATTTACTGAAATCATTAGATCAAAGGAACTGTTAGGCACTAAAATGAAGAAAATGAGTCAGTCAGTGTTTTGCAATACCCTAAGAAACAAAAACTGTAGTTTATGTTCATTTTTGCATTTTTAACGTAACTTTTTCAGTTTGCGGGTCATCTTGTATGCAAAATCATCAACAGTCTGTACATCTGAGTCCCATACTATGGGCATATCTAAATTCAGCCATAGGACCATGTATCTTTTTTGGGCTGTAGTATAGGCATGGCTGTTTTCACTCCCTTCAACCTGCCAAGTCTACTTGACTGGCCTCAATGCACTGCAATAAATATTTGCAAATGTAATAATTCTGCACTGATCTGTGGTTACTATTGTTTTGTGCTCAGTTGCATAGTATTTCTCTTCCAGCAGTGTTCAAAACACTAAGTTTTGACTTGTAATTTTTAAATACAGAGAATTCATTAATCCCTTACTTCACTGATATTTACCTGTTGATTAGAAAAATAAAAGATTTTTTTTTTTAATCTGTAGAGGAACTGGAATGACTTTCTTCCTGCCTCCAAAATCTTTTAAAACAGGAAGTCTCCCTGATTAGAGATCTTTTTTGTTAATAAAAGCAAGTCTGCAAAGTGTATTTATGTTAAATTTTAATGGGTTAACATCATAATGAATGAGACAGGTGTTTGTTTATATTGCTTGCTTATTAAGGAAAATGGGTGGGAACAAATGGAGCAAGAGTTTGCAGGTAGCTGGAACAGGTGATTTGGAGAAAAATACTTCACAGGTTTGGTAATAGTGCTAATAATGAATTTTGAGGACAAAAAAACCATAGGGAGCTGTTGGAATTTTTTTTTAATAATCACTTAATAACTACTAGATTGATAAAATGAATAGTGAGAGGAAATTTATCTCATTAAAACACAAGAACTTTGACAGCATATATACAATTTTGTTCTGTCTCCTGAACTATTTTTAGACTGGCAATTGAGATTATGTTGACGAATGTTTGGGTAAGCACATATGATGATCCTCGAGGGCCACGTTCAAGTCTTAAATAGCAGCTTTATTGTATAAAACCACCCATGATTCCCAGAAAGATGCAGCTTGGTGCAAATGCAGTCTGAGATTGTGGACACTGCTGGAAGTGGTAAGACTATAAGTAGTGAAGGTGCACCCCTGTTCTGTACAAATTGTCACTGAGCAAAGCTGGCAGTTGCCCCCCTTTTGTCATTGGATTGGTAAGCAATGGAGTAGGTGATAGAGAAGCAAAAATGAGCAGAAAGGGAAGCTTATGAATTTTCTGATGTATTATGTGATGGCTGAGGAAGAAAATGGAAGGTGAGAATAAGGAAAAACGGTGAAGCGTATTGTACTTTGTATGCTTATCTCAAAACTTTGGGTTTTTTATTTAAAAAACGGCATTTAGGAATTTTAAATATGGACAGACTTTCCTTTTATATAGTAATCTGAAAAGCTTAAAGACTTGTAAGATGTGTCTTCGGAAGAAAACTGGAAAAATAGATTGGTCAGAAAAAAGGGAATAATTGTTCACAAAGAGAATACCAAGTTTGGTTGATTGAAGAATTGGTAAAATATTCCTGTTCTGCAGGTAGAAAACGAATACAGAGAAATTGTATACACATCTTTATGCTGAACTTAGAAGCACAGAATCTGATTTTTTTTTTTTTTTCTTTCTTCATGCTGCTGGTTTTCATGGAACCATGTTCACTAGCTCCATTTTTAGTTCTTTGAATTCAGCCACAGAATTTCAGGTTGGCACTGCAAAAATGAGGATCACACAATGATGGCAAAATACTAGGTAATGGGGAAGAGCACTGATTGTCATTGTCATAAATGCTCTGGAAAAGATGAAACTGAGAAGACAAAATTTTACTATTTATAATTTATAATAAACTATATAAATTTTACTATTTATAATGGAGACTTGCAGAAGACACTTGTGATACTGTTCTGTTGACRAAGTGGCAGTAATGCAATGCATGTGGGGAGAAAAAATCCTTTTTTATATACACAATGTTGGAATATGAATTGTTACTCAGAGGGACAGGAAGTTGGAATTATTAGGAAAATGTCAGTTCAATGCTTTGTAACTACTAAACACCCCCCACTGCCCCAACCCCCTCAATTTAATATTAAGGATGATTGGGAAAGGAATAGAGGATAAAACAGAAAAATCATTATCATGCCACTATATAAATCATGGTGTGCTGACAGGTTTACTACTGTCTGCAGTTCTGGTCCTCTTTAAAGTGTAATAGAAGTAGAGAAAGTACCTCGTGGAAAAATAAAGATGCAAAGGTGTTGAAGAACATGTTTAAGTGGAGAAGCTAAACTAAGTAAACTTAGCCTGGGGGAGGATGACTAAGGAAGAATAGGAGACAAGTGTGTAAAATTGTGTTTGTATGGAGAGGGGGAATAGTGATGAACTATTTACTTGTAATACAAGAACGAAGGGATGCCAAAGAAAATTGTTAACTGTTCATAACAAACTGATGCACACACACACAAAGCTACACTGAGGAGCTCAGTGACACAGGACATTGTGGATGCCAAAAGCTTTCTTGTGGGCAACAAGAGAATTCATGGGAAAAATAATTCATTAGGGCAATCAAATGCGAGGATCCTGTGTCTTGTTCTGGCAGCTCTGCCCTGTAGTTTGCTGAAGTGTATAGCAGGGAAGGTATTTTTCAGGTATTTGTCACTGCTGGTTGTTAGAGACAAAGAATTGAGCTAGGTGGGCTGTGGACCTCTTCTGGTATGGCCATTTTTGTGCTCTTGGGTTTATACAGGTATTTCTCCTCCTGCTTTTGAAGCGTGAGTTCAAAGACTTTATACTTCTACATCTGGAGCGGTGAGTCTTGTACCTTGGGCTAGTTCAACTCCAGCAGCAGGAAGGCATTTTGCGGTGTGTGTAAGTTGAGAAAGGATTCCAGCAGTTAGCCAGTTGACCTGCCGGACCCCAAGCAGTCCAGTGGAGAGCTTGCTGAAGCACATTGCTCTGCTTCCCACTGCATCTTGGTGTGTAGCCTGTTACCTGTGTATTTGTTTTTCGTTATCCTAGCTGTCCATGCAGTAATTAATCGAACATATATAAGCAGGATTTTCTGTATGCTTAATTCTTTTTCCCTTCTGTAAAACAACCAGGCATCTTGTGGCAAGAAGTAAGAGAAAACGCAGGGAAGCCACACGGCGTTTGGTACTTTGGAGCGTGTTTGGTGGCTTCTCTGGACACACAGCAGGTGTTTGTTGTTAGCACCGAGTTATGTAGAGATGGTGCATGCCTAGGAGGGATGTAGCTTACCTTACTAAATCCTTTGTTAGTGTATACAGATGTCAACATGGGGATTTGTATCTCTCCAGCTGAGGTTATTTGTCTCTGACAGATTTGGAAGTCTCTGTTCCAGTGGACGGAGATGGGGGAGCTTTTTAGCAATGTGATTGGTAAGACCTTCCTAACACTGATAGTGTAGTTTTGCTTTACCTTATTGTCAGACAAAGCAGATCTCTTCCCCTTCCCTCCTCACTAGTTTAAAAGCACTTGGCCTGGTTAATTGTCATAGAAAAAAGTAGGCAGAAATAATAAATTTTTTTAAAAGAAATACGAAGAAATACTGGACGTTTTTAAAGAACTGTAAATGCCATTAGCAGTTCTGCCTGTAACTCCTTCTGTTTATTCTTGGTTATCTAGTTAGAAACAAATCTTCTGGAGAGGTATTTCTTTTTTCAGGCTGTAGGGAGGGAAAGGACGATGGCTTCGTGACTGCAGAAGGGAGGAGATAGCTTCTTTTTAAAGTGCTTTTGAGTCTCGGCAATTTCCTCAGYGTACTTTTAAGTGGGAAGATAAATATGCTGTATACGGAATCTTTGATGTAAATATCTGAAAGCGTAGAACATTATTTGATCATAATAACATGTATTTCCTAAATAATTATAACAGGAAATGAAATCATTTGGGCAATTACGACTGTTACATCATTCAAAGGGTTAAGTGGTATTTTTTGCTAGAGACTTTTAATTAAAATCAATTACATTAACATTTCCATGAAGTAATAGATATGTCCTTCCATTACGTATCTAATTATTTTGGTAATAGTTTTAAAAATTTCCCTAATTTAAATTGAGAATGGTCAAAATGTTAGGCTTTATAAACTTCACTGTATAAGAAGTTAGAAATAAGGGAGTTCTTTTGATTTTGATGGGTTTGAGCATCTTTTCCATATGGATTCAATTCACATTTTAATCGGAATGTGGAAGTCATTACTCTGACATCTGAAACTGAGGTAGCAATAAAAAAAATTATCACAAACAAGACAGCAGACACAAATTATTTTGTGTTTATTACTGGGTGGCCCTTTTGAAACTTTCCCAAAGTTAATTGGTTCCAGATATTTGAGAATTGAAATTGTATTATGACAAATTTATTTCTGGTCATATTTAACTTGAGTCTCCTCTGTAAGGCTGGCTTAAACAAACAGAAAAGTTGTCAACCCACTCATGTCTGTCTCCAGTTTTTGTTGTAGTAGCTTTAATCCTAGTGATTTGGTTTAATAAAGACCACTGAGAAAACAAACACTGGTAATGACCGCATTGCTCTTGTAAATTATTTATCATATCTCTAAGGTTTTACTGTGGTGTAAGTGCTGCTGTGTTAGCTTAAATTGTTCACAGAGATGTCATGTCGGATTAAATGCCTGTGTAGAGTTTATATATGCCTGTGAGCAACATTTCCTGCTGTATGTGATGGGAATGTGCGTGTGCGAGGCTGTGGACGTGCAGAACTGTCCCTGCTGTCATGGCGAGTGGGTGACCAGAGCAGGCTGAAACACAAAACCTGGAGTTTCATCCTCCACTTCCAACGCAGCGGATAGCTGCCCTACGCAGGACAGTCTGTCTGAGTTGTTTTGTGGTTGTAGGTGTTCAGTGAGATCTTGGATATGGGTTAGCAATGGGGTTATTTGTGTTGCTTACCTTAGGTTTTGTGTGCTGGGGGCCCAGGGGCTTTGTATGAGGGAGGCAGTGAGTCCAGGGCAGGGTGCACAGCACCTCAAGTTCTTCTTCTTATGAATGGGTACGATGTATTTTCTGTAGAAAGTACAGCAGATTTTAAAATATTTGCAAATAAGAGATAAGTATG
Source organism: Phoebastria nigripes (assembly GCA_035582835.1). NCBI lineage: Eukaryota > Metazoa > Chordata > Aves > Procellariiformes > Diomedeidae > Phoebastria > Phoebastria nigripes. The sequence goes on from JAYKAV010003115.1 coordinate 115,837, forward strand.
GCTAAATAGCATTGTCATATATATGTCATATATATCTTCCTGTATTGCATAGTCTACTGCTATTGCTGTATTTATTGAATATTTATTCAATATATTCATTGAATATGCATATGCCACTGTTGTATAAAAATAGCTTTATTTTTCCCTTTTAAAACTAAACTTAGGCACGAAAAAGTTATAAAACCAAAGTTACCATAGTATTTACCTTACCTATCTATCAATATGTGCCTCAAACCTTTTTTGTTCCTGTAAGAAACAAGCCCTTTTTCAAATTTCCTGAGCTTTTATTATGGATGTCAACTTTCACTCTTTAAAGACTTTTAACATCTAGAGTTAGAAATAGCTAAAGCTGTTTCTAACAAGTAAATTAAGTGATGAAAGTCTTGCAATGGTAAAGTCAAAAGTGGAAATGGCAAAGAATTAATTAAGTTTCTCTTAATGAAGGGATCTAATTTGTAGCTCGGTATGCCAAGTCCTTGGAAGACAGTCTTTTTCCTGTCCAAGTTTGTGTATTATCAGCTGTGGCCACTGGTAATAAGATACACACACAAAAAGTACACATTCATATGTGTATATATATAAACTTTAAAACCACACCTGGTGAAAGGGAAGAGAAAGCCTTTGTCCGTCTATATGTTTTCCAGAATTAGGAGTAAGTAAAAATGTTAAAGGAAATGTTAGATTTGTGTAGGCATGGCTTTAATTAATACAAGTCTATGTTCTGTAAGTGTTGTGTTTGTAAAATTTATGAAAGAGCACTAAACTGCATTAGGGTAATTTATGGACCAAATAAATGTCAGTTGCTAAGGTAAACTAGTGTAGGAAACAGTGTAACTAGGATAAAAAAGCGAAGAACTAGAGTAAATTGTAAACATTGTAAGAACAGTGATACAATTGTTTCTTTATATCCACCCAAGCAAGTATAAGTTCGTTTACAATATATTTATTAACAGTCTCAGGCTAATAAAACAACACTTACAGAGCAATTTTGGACACTTTCCAGCTCTCTGTTTTGTGTAGCGACAAGTTAGGCCAGTGCTTTTTTTCTTTAATAAGAAAAAAAAAAGGAATCTGTATTCCTGGCTCCTTTATAAGGTTGTTAAATTTGCCGTTTGGCATTTCAGAGCAGTGTTTTGCATTGTGCTCAATTAGTGCAGATGAAGCAATCGAAGCACCAGTTTCAGAAACGTACCTAATTACTATAAAACACTGCGAGATCCATTCATTCGGCGTTTCTGGCTCCATGGGTGCCAGCCACAGAGACTCCAGCAGCTTCTGAAGCCTAATCCCGATTCATGTCTCCACGTTTCTGTGGCACTTGCATTTTGGAAGCTGTAATGTGGTCTGGCTGTTTACGATCATGTGTTGCTATGCCTCCCATCTGTAGTATATTGTGGAAGTGAAAGCTTGGTGCATAGGAAGAAATTAAGAAAGACCTTCTGTGGTAGGAGTCAGAATAATTAAAAATAAAACATAAAATATCACCTCCTTTTTCTTGGAGGAAAGAAAGGCTGAACAGTCTTTTTCAGGCTCAGTGAAAATGGATCAATTTTGGAATAGGATTTACTTGCAGCTTGTAGTAGCCATTATAATTTGATGGCTGGTTTGATGACTGACCTCTCGCAACTTAATGACAAACCTTTCCCAGTAGCCTTTATTGAAGACTTCTGGTTGATAACTTATTTTTCAAACAGCTACCGGGCCTTTAAACCAAGATTTAACACAGATGAGCATCTGCTGCTTCTTTTGGTAAGATCTGTGTCTGAAACAACAAAAACGCACCTCACTACTGCAGTTGAAGCTGTTTTATCTGGAGGCTTTTGTAAAATGTTAATTCATCCTTCCCTCTTTTTGCTGGGCAAAGATGACTGCTGTCAGACAGTTCTCCCATGTAGATCCTTGTGTTAATGTAAAGCCTGTAACACGGCTACATCTGGGGAGCATCTTACTGTTGACAATTCATGCTAACAATTTTTCTGATGTTTTGATTATGCAACTCCTTTAAATGCCAATGAAACCCATCAGTCTTATTAGCTTCAGCACCATTTGTTCAGCCGTGTTATGAAAGCTTTCTAAAGTGTGAGCCCAGATGAGGCATTATAAGAGTATGATTTATGAGCCCATTTGATGTTTCTTCACTTATCAGGATTAATTTGCTCATTTGATGGGCAACACAGCAAGTTTTAGGCTCAGTTGATTGTCTGCCATGGTCTCTAAATTGTTTTTAGCATTCCTTCTTCTGTAAGTGTGATTTATGTACTTTTTCCCCAAGAGGTATGAGCTATTATTTGGCTGTGCTAACGTACAGGATATTCAAACGAACATGCTTATCCATGCAATCCAGTGCAGTTTATATAACAGACCTACTACATGTATTTGTTACCTTTAAACCTTGCCAGGAATAACTGTACGTTTTGTTCCTGGTCAAAAATCCTCTTGTTATTTTGTACTTGGTTGAAGTGTTTGTTGTGAATCTTAAAATCCGTATAGTTTTTTTAGCTTCCTTACGTGTTTAACGTAAAGAGAATGGGTAAATGTAGGGTGAATAAAGTGGTCTGGTGAAGGGATTCTGTGGTTTGTCTGCCCCTAAGGTGAGGAGCAAGAATTTCAGCTTAAATTTAAATTGAAGTTTAAGCTATCTCCTCATTGCTTTCCCTGCTTTCTCAATATTGTGATACAGCACTATATCATTTGGAGTAGCTTAGGACCATGCTGTGGTTTCTGGATTTGGTAAATCTAGCAGGTGATTTACTGGTGATGCTTCCTGTTATCCTAAGAAATGTGCAAACTCAACTGCAGGCTTAAAAATCTCTTGCTTTGTCTTTGCTCTGTGTGAATGTCATATGGTATGCATTGGGACATGCAAATTTCCTACTTTCATAAATAATACAATGAACAGATTAGACTATTATGACAGAATATACAAACCTACATTTAATATACCACCAGACATTCATCTGCTAATTCTTGTAATAATTAAATTAGTTCTGGTCTTGTGCTACAAAAATGAAATGTGAATGCAAAGTTTTCCAAATAAGTGTTTTTCAAGGCTTTTTAAAATGAGAATTTAATGGTGTTGTCCTTGTGTACAGAAATTGTGTATTGTGTATTGGACAGTGTAACAAAAATTTGGATTAATAGTGTAAATTCATCATGAATAAAACACTAATTCCAGAGAAGCATTTTGTTCTAGATTAAAAAATCTCATACATATCATAGTAACAAAATTAAAGTGACATATTTTGGGCTAGCATTTCTTCTATTTAAGTATGTTGTAAAATTTCTGTTAACTTTAATGTGCAAAAAGCTTTTTTCTTAAACAGGCCTTGGGTGGTTTTTTTTGGTTTTTTGTCATGTTGGTGTGTTTTGCTCTTTGATGGATTTACTGTCTTTTACTGGAGGGTACTGAATCTTTGATATCGTTGTCACTGAAAAATAAGAAGGAAATTTAAGATTAAATGTTACTCTAATGACCACATTTGTAGTTAAATTTAGGTTCTTATTTAAAAGGTGGCACTGGTGCAGACCTGTGCTTAACACAGTTTTTCTGTATTTTAATTAGTTTGTATTTCTTTTAAGTTTTATTGTAGTTTTTAATTTTCTCTAGATTTCTAAAGCTAGCTTCAGGGATAGTTAATTCTTACAGGTTTCATGTTTTTGTTACTAACATGATGCTTCAGCCTTAAGGTTACGTGTCTTTCAGTATAATAAGAATTGAGAATAATGCACTTCTGAATAACAATACTGCATAATAAAGTTCTCCATGTCATTGTGAGAGGAATTAAATTTGGAGTGCAAAATATTACGTTACAGTCGTATGGTTCATTTATATGTGTAAGAAGGTTATTTTTAAAAACAAGCCAAAGAAAAAGATTGTTTTCACTCCAAAGTGAGCATCACTTTTTTTTGTAAATTATATTAAAGTTTAAACTCTACTTACAGAATATCATAGAATCATAGAATAGTCTGAGTTGGAAGGGACCTTAAAGATCATCTAGTCCAACCCCCCTGCCATGGGCAGGGACAATCTTCAGCTAGATCAGGTTGCTCAGAGCCCCGTCCAACCTCACCTTGAATGTTTCCAGGGATGGGGCATCTACCACCTCTCTGGGAAACCTGTGCCAGGGTTTCACCACCCTCAGCGTCAAAAATGTCTTCCTTCTATCTAGTCTGAATCTACCCTCTTTTAGTTTAAAACTATTCCCCCTTGTCCTGTCGCAACAGGCCCTGCTAAAAAGTCTGTCCCCATCTTTCTTATAAGCCCCCTTTAAGTATTGAAAGGCCACAATAAGGTCTCCYYGAASCCTTCTCTTCTCCAGGCTGAACAACCCCAACTCTCTCAGCCTTTCCTCATAGGAGAGGCATTCCATCCCCCTGATCATYTTTGTGGCCCTCCTCTGGACCCGCTCCAACAGGTCCATGTCTTTCTTGTGCTGAGGGCTCCAGAGCTGGACACAGTACTGCAGGTGGGGTCTCATGAGAGCAGAGGGGCAGAATCACCTCCCTCAACCTGCTGGCCASGCTTCTTTTGATGCAGCCCAGGRKACRGTTGGCCTTCTGGGCTGTGAGCGCACATTGYYRGCTCATGTCCAGCTTTTCATCCACSWSTACCCSCAAGTCCTTCTTGGCAGGGCTGCTCTCAATCCCTTCATCGCCCAGCCTGTATTGATACAGGGGGTTGCCCTGACCCAGGTGCAGGACCTGGCACTTGGCCTTGTTGAACCTCATGAGGTTCACACGGGCCCACTTCTCCAGCTTGTCCAGGTCCCTCTGGATGGCATTCYGTCCCTCAGGMGTGTCAACCACACCACTCAGCTTGGTGCCACCTGCAAACTTGCTGAGGRTGCASTCRATCCCACTGTCCATGTCATTGATGAAKATATTAAACAGTACCGGTCCCAGTAYGGACCCCTGYRGGACGCCAGTTGTCACTGGTCTCCATCTGGACATTKAGCYGTTGACCACTACCCTGTGGATGYRACCATCCAAGCAATTCCTCACCCACTGGACAGTCCACCCATCAAATCCATCTCTCTCCAGTTTAGAGAGAAGGATGTTGTGGGGGACCRTGTCAAAGGCCTTACMGAGGTCCAGATAGAYGACATCTGTATCCCTTCCCATGTCCACTGATGTAGTCACTCCRTTGTAGAAGGCCACTGGRYTGRTCAGGCAGGACTTGCCCTTGGTGAAGCCATGCTGGCTGTCTYGAATGACCTCCCTGTCCTCCATGTGCCTTAGCATAGCTTCCAGGAGGATGTGTTCCATGATCTTGCCAGGCACAGAGGTGAGACTGACTGGCCTGTAGTTCCCCTGGTCTTCCTTTTGTCCCTTTTTAGAAACGGGGGTTATGTTTCCCCTTTTCCAGTCAGTGGGAACTTCACCTGACTGCCACGACTTCTCAAATACGATGGATAGTGGCTTAGCAACTTCATCCGCCATGGATCTCATCAGGTCCCATGGACTTGTGCACCTTCAGGTTCCTTAGATGGTCTCGAACCTGGTGTTCTCCTACAGTGGGCGGCTCTTCATTCTCCCAGTCCCTGCCTTTGCCTTCTGCAGCTTGGGTGGTGAGGCTCGAGCACTTGCCAGTGAAGACCGAGGCAAAAAAGTCAGAGTACCTCTGCCTTCTCCGTATCCCAGGTAACCAGGTCTCCCGTTTCCTTCTGGAGAGAGCCCACATTTTCCCTCATCTTCCTTTTATCCGCAATGTACCTATAGAAGCTTTTCTTGTTGCCCTTGATGTCCCTGGCCAGATTTATTTCTATCAGGGCTTTAGCTTTCCTAACCTGATCCCTGGCTGCTCAGACAATTTCTCTGTATTTCTCCCAGGGTACCTGTCCTTGCTTCCACCCTCTGTAGGCTTCATCGTATCCTATGGAGATCAGTTGTTGCACTAATGAGGTGCTTGTTTAACTTCAATCTCTGCAAGTGCATAAAAATAGTCTTTAACTGGGCGGTCACACAATGTCTTTTCCTCGGGAACCTTGCTCTTTCCCAATAAATGATTGAAGATGTCTTCTGGATTAGCAGCTGCTCAGTGTTTTGTTTTAACCATAACCATTGATGCATGTTTGAAAGTTCCTTAAAATACAGGTTATCAGTTCTTCCATGGGCTTTTCTCTGATGCCTATCAGCTGTAGTCTGCAAATACTTCACAGATTGTTAAAATTTATCCTCACCAATCAACACTAAAGTGGCTAATATGGTAACCATTTTAGGCATGAGAAGTAGTTGCCCAGAATTATTTATTCTGATGGTGTTTGAAAAGTATTCGATAACTTAGTGTCGTTCAGTGTTAGAAAGCTGAGACATTTGCCCCTTGCTCTTTCCAAATTTGTTGGCTTAAATTCCAATATGCTAAAAAAATATTAGTTGGTCTGTACATTCTCAAGCTGATGGTTGGCAATAACTAATTCAATATTCTTTATGACTTCGGGAGTAAGTGAAAAGTAGTATTCCTCTTTTGGAGGAGGAATTGCTGTGGTAGTACCATGAGGAGTAGATTTTTAGGACCTCTTGATTTCCCACCCTTGGGAAAGAAGACCACAGTGTGCTTATTTACAGAAAAATCCTTTGTATTTCAGTTGTCTTCCCTGATATCGGATAAGAAGAACAAAAGCTAGAATCCAGCTCTTTTGCGTGAACTTTACTTGTTTTACCAATAATCTCATTGTGGTTCTTCCTGCTTTGCTCGTGATTTGCCTTCCAATTTTTAGCGAAAGTGAAGCATGGGTTTTACAGACCTGGTGTTGATCGCCAGCTTTATTTCCTTCTTTTACCATTGCCTGTAGCAACCATCCAAATTTTGAGGAAGGGCTGATATCCCGTGAGACCACTGATATGTGATAGTAGAAATCAAGTCTCATATTTTTTGCGTTAGAGTAGGCTAAACTTTTTTCCCTATATAAAAACGTGCCCACTTACTGTTAGGATTACAAATCTAGTTGGCAATAATGGCCAGGTCGTTGTACACCAGGCAAGGATTTTTCATAGTGTTGAAGTCAATTCACGACTAACTTTGGTGATTGCAATATTGTTGAGCAGGCCTGACTGAAAGCCTCTTTGGATGTAATGTGTTTCAGGACTTGGAGATTGTAGCCAACTTCATCTCAGGGGGTTTGAGTCTGAGTCTGGATGATGCCTTGATTTTTAAGGGCATTTTAGTAATTTAGCTTGCTAGAGGTACTTTCTTCTGCTTTGACGTTTGGTATTTCTCCTCCAGTCCTGCTGCTGGGCTGGCTACAGTAGTTCATCAGTTGGGAGGGTCAGTCTAGTTAGCTTCCCTTCGTGGAAAATGTTCAAGAGCAGGAAGGAGGAGTACCCAGCTCCTGGCATGACAGAGAGACAGAAGTGAAGAGTTTTAAACTTAGTTACTATACATGGGTGAATTCTGCATTTTTGGAAATTCAGAATTCTTTAGCCACAAAATTAGAGGTGGTGAGTTCTCGTATTTTTGGTTTGAGCAGGTTTGACAGACTTTATTACTTTTTGCTGTTGTATGTTTGCATAACGTTTTCATGATTGTGGGTAGGTGTTACGTCAAAACCTTGATTATTAAAAAGCAGGGCTTCTGGAGTACAATTTCACTGCGGCTTCTGTCAACAGTCTTAGTGTTCAGAATAGACATGGCCCTTCTGATAGTGTATGTAAAGGAGAAGTGTGGCTTCCTTCTGAGATTGGTCTTATGATAAAAGCTTCCTGCCTTTCTTGAAAAGAGAAAACAGTATGCAAGTGTGCTTTGCTATGGGCCCCACACTACTTGGCAGAGAAGGCTATTCTCAGACCCTGGAGGTACTGTTGTCGTGCCAATTTTGAAGAAAGATGCTTGGGAAGAAGAAATCTTGCTCGTTCGGTTTATCTGAAACGGCTTCACTTGCAAACTCTGTTGAGTATTATGCAGCCTGTAAGTGAAGATTTCTATTAGTTACTCTTGGGCAAAATAAGAACAGTTTTCTCAAGAACAGGAAGAGGTTGACCAGCGCTTCTGCCAGCTCTCAAAATATTGTTCTAAGCCCTGAAATTTTTAGCTCTCCTTAAAAGAAAAAGAAGTTAATTTTTTTTTAATAATGCAGAATACTGCAGTATGTTAGTAGTTAGTTACTATTCCCCATATAATCCATACCAAAATTGACTTTCTGAAATTTCTTGCTGATTATTTTGTTTTAAGTGGTTTTAATCAGTTGCAATCAGCATTTGATTTTTTTTTTTAATAGACAACAGCATGTGATAAATAAATTGCACCAATTCATTTTTTGTTAGGTCATCTCCAGAATACACATACGCTTCATCGCAAACAATTTAGCTGTTGTCCAACATCAGGGAAGCTTTTCTAGACAGACGAGGGAGGCATTTTTATAAGCTGCACCAAAAATGAAATAGCGTTAACCTGTGTCTTCTGTTTCTAATTAGTTTGGAAAGATTGTGTGACATACACATGTTTAAACAATAACGTTGGTAAGGGAGTTGAGTGTCTCATCCAAAGTAGATGTAGTCTATAATACTTATTGTTTACAGCATGGTGATGATAAATCACTAGTTTGAAAATGTTTTTTAGATTAGGTTTAACTCATAACTCCGTGGGTAAATTACAATACATGGAAACAAAACAATTGAGACAAAGAAATTTTTGTTCCATTTGCAAATACTGAGAGCTACTACTTAAAATTGCTACCAGTGGGAAACATAAAAGATGAGGTAATCCCCTAAAGAAAAAGGACCATGGTTGTGAAACACATTAAACATAAATCTTGTAAAGCTTGTAGGGAATGCACTGAATTGAACCCACTCAGAGTTCATGGTAACAAGAAATTCTGGTCAATGAAGGCAGATAATAGAATTGTAAATGACTGTATTTAAATTAGTCTGGAATTCCAGAACACATGCTTGGATAATATGAAATAAAGCTGTCTAAATATGCAGCACTCATTAATTTAGTGGTCATAGTGAAACTTAAAAATGTCTATGTTACAAGCCTCAAGGCTACTGGAATAGCTTGCTTGTGTCGTTGAGTGTGTAAATCTCTGCTGTTTTCCAGGGGTTAGAGCGGAGAATAGGGATCAGGGGTCTTTGGATTTTGCTCTCAATTGTCCCAGTAATGTACTGAGGAACTGTGGGTGGACTGTGAAAGCTCACCTCAGTATGCTTTTACTTGTATCACAGAAGAGTTTGACTTCACTTATTTATGATAGCTTGGGAACGAATTCTACAGGAACATCCTGGTGCTCATTGCCACGTTACACAACCTTCCTTCTCATCTATCAGCTTTCTTTCATGGTGATCTTCACCAGTGCTCTTCAGACCAGCCGTGGCAGGCGCTAGAAAATCACAGCAAGGAGCCAGAGTGGGCAGGCAGGCAGAGATGTARTTAAGTAGTTCAACAAGGCCAAGTRCAAGGTCCTGCACCTGGGTCGGGGCAACCCCTGGTATCAATACAGGCTGRGGGATGCAGGGATTGAGAGCAGCCCTGCCRAGAAGGACTTGGGGGTACTGGTGGAGGAAAAGCTGGACATGAGCCAGCAACGTGTGCTCGCAGCCCAGAAGGCCAACCGTATCCTGGGCTGCATCAAAAGAAGCGTGGCCAGCAGGTTGAGGGAGGTGATTCTGCCCCTCTGCTCTGGTGAGACCCCCCCCTGCAGTACTGCGTCCAGCTCTGGAGCCCTCAGCACAAGACAGACATGGACCTGTTGGAGCGGGTCCAGAGGAGGGCCACAAARATGATCAGGGGGATGGAACGCCTCTCCTATGAGGAAAGGCTGAGAGAGTTGGGGTTGTTCAGCCTGGAGAAGAGAAGGCTTCAGGGAGACCTTATTGTGGCCTTTCAATACTTAAAGGGGGCTTATGTGAAAGGTGGGGACAGACTTTTTACCAGGGTCGGTAGTGACAGGACAAAGGGCGATGGTTTTAAACTGGAAGAGAGTAGATTTAGATTGGACATAAGGAAGAAATTCTTTATGATGAGGGTGGTGAGGTGCTGGCACAGGTTGCCCAGAGAGGTGGTAGGTGCCCCCCATCCCTGGAAACATTCAAGGTGAGGTTGGACGGGGCTCTGAGCAACCTGATCTAGTTGAAGATGTCCCTGCCCATGGCAGGGAGGTTGGACTAGATGACCTTTAAAGGCCTTTTCCAACCCAAACCATTCTATGATTCTATATAGTATTGGAGTTCAATATAGCTGTGGGCTCAGGACAGTGTTGCCCTGTTATCCTGACACTTGGTGGCTGCATCAAGCCTGGGCAGACCTGTTGTTTCTGTRCGTTGTTGTTCCAGCGGCCCCTGGCCAGGCAGCAGAAACGTCCCCCATGGAGCAGTTCCAAAGGGGATGGAGGGAGGTGGGAAGTCCTGCTGCTGCAGGGACGGTGCAGGATGGATGGATGGGTGCATGTGCTCCTTCTCACCATTTTGGAGCTGGAAGTCTGAGGAGTTCACTCCCCCCGAGTCCCAGGGGAGCACTGAGTACGTGCAAGTGTGCTTGTATATTCCTGGGCTGGCCAGAGTGGTCTTTCAGCTCTTATCTTTTATTCTATCTGGCAGCATTACTAATCAAAACCATTTTTGACAGTTGTCATGTGCTTTCTGCAGGCTGGCTTGCAGCTGTTTTCTGTCCTTCTGCTGTGTGATTGGAAAGGAGGAAGGTTTTAGCTTGCTTCGGTGGTTTGCTTCTCAGATGCAGAAACCTCTGCTTGGTGCTGGTGGCGAGGCAGATTYGCTTGGACCTCCTTTCTCTGGCATTTCTGTCAAGGCAGAGGAGATTAAATGGCCTGTTTCTCCAGTTTCCCATGCTGGCTGCTGGCCTGGTTTGTGGGCAATTCGGTTCATGAGCATTATACTGCTGGATTGTTTTGTTTTGTTTTGTTTTGTTTTTTGTTCTGGCTTCCTGATATTTAGTTAATTGCAGTGTTGAGCTGTTCAGTCCTTTATGCAGAGAAAACTAGAAAAAGGTGAAGGTCAGTTACAGGCTGGGACCAGGAATCCCAATTAAATACCAAGCATTTCTGGGAGGCGGGTGGAAGGAAGGAAAGGGAGAAGAACAGGTAGAGAAGAAGTCAGGAGAAGAAAAAAAATTATCATAATCTTGGAAAAAGTTACAAATACCGCAACTGCAGACTACTGGGTTCAGATTAAGATAAATAAATACTAATGCTTTTATTTCATTCTCTTGGCAGCGCGCAATGCTTGATTATTTTTATGCTTGGTTCGTTTGTTGAGTGTGTTCTGCAGCTGTAAGTTTTAAAGATCTTTTAAGGAGAGGCTGAGGTTCGTGAGCCGGTCTGCAGCAAGGGGGTGTTCTTGCAGTGGAGACAYAGCGAAGGCTAAATGCAAAGTCCATCAGCACGATGTATATTATCTTTTGGGTGTTACGAAGATCAGGGTAGTTTAGTTAGGTAGTAGGGTAGAGGTAAATTAATTATAAGAGAGTTCATTAACCCTGAGCGCAGATATAGTTCAATGAACAAATGGAATTTGTTAGTGTAATAGAAATTGCACTGAGCTGTTCAAATATTTGTGTGTAAATTTGAACCTATGTTTACATGACAAATCTGCAAATATTCTAAGGAGGGAGCAAGACCTAACTCAAAAAGAGCTGACTGTGCTATTAATCTTGTTACTTTCAATACTGGATTATTTGTGCTATATTAGTGACGAGTTTTACAAAACCCCAAACATCTAGTTAGGGAGTCAACATACATTTATTATTTGAGAAAGGAGAACCGTTTTCCGTTAGTACTTGTTGTATAAGATACATGGCCATGTATGTTCTTCATTTGCTTTCTACCCTCTAATCTTCAAGCTGGTCTTCCCTCCTCCCCCATAAATTAGAGCAGATTTGGCCCTTCTCTTGTGCATCCAGAGCTTCCACAAGATAGTCCCACAAGCTGATAATTGCTGGGGCTTGTGAATATTGCAGCTATGTGTCCTTCCATTCCTTATGTGCATCTTTATTTTCATTTGGGGCAGGCAGTAAAACATGATTGTATAATAGAATTGTATTATCCTTCTAATAAAGGTGCACAAATGTTGTATAAGTAACCAGAGAAAAGAGAGATCAAATATTACAGAATGCAAAGGTGGGTCTTCGGTGCAATATTTTCTCTGGGTGTTCACGTTCTGAAAGCTGAAAATGGAAAACAATCAGAGAAGTTTCAGAAAATGGGTGCAAGACTATCATGAGCTCTGTAAAATATGCTTTATGGTGGGATTTAAATTGTTTAGTCTTTATAGACTTCATGGTTAAGTTGCTTTTATAGAAAGTAAAGGTAAAAAATTATTTGATCTGCTAATGACTGAATGGAAAGAGCTTGTGTCTCACAGATGTTGAGTATATACTGATCTACTCATTGTACAAGTAAGGTTCAAATGGTTCAGTAATGAAGGCAGAGACATTCAGGCTCCTTTAAAAAAGTAAAAGACAGAGGTACATGGAATTCACACCTGTAAGATGGAATGAATGAAATTTTTTATGGTTTTCCAGAAATTAAAAATTTAAATATATGTCTATTTAAAAGCATCAGTTCAACTTCAGTGTTGTATTTTAACATATTTTAAATGTATTTTAAATTCATAAAATATATAGAATGGCAGTAAATTCTATATTGGTATTGTAGTAATTTCATCAAAAGCTGCAACAATAAATAAGCTCATCAGTTAAGTCTGTCATCTGGAGTAAGGTTTAGATGGAGAGGGTTGCCTTACACTTGAAATTTTGTGGACAGAAATTAGGAAAAAAATTTGATTTCAGAATCTTCTTGTACATTTTCCTGTTCATTATTGCTTCTGGATCTCACCAAATTTCTTTTTTATAGCACTCATGCTTGTTTTCAAAAGCTGTGTGATGGTTAGCTAATAAGGGCTGTAATAATAGCTCATTTGCAATATGTGATCAAGTTGAAAAATGTTATTGATGATTTCAGATAGACTGTCAAGAACCTTTTTTTAATGTAATTTGCTTTTCGTGAAGAAACACAAATTTTACAGGCCAGAGCTGTCAGCCAGCTATTGTAGCAAGATCAGCAAACTTAATAGGAGTGAAAAAACCTCTTTTGTGGTATTCCATCCATTTTTATTCTTTTAACAAATTGCACCATTTTAATTTTAATTAAAGCTGTAAATTGCTGTGAATGACTTCCAAAGATCTGTGCCTTTCAGGACATATCTTTAAATAGAATTTTTTTTTTTTTTTTTAAATGCACATTTAGAAGTAGATGCCAAAATTTGTCAGGTGATTAAAAAGCATGCATTTCTAAATTAATTCATTTGCATTAGCAATCCCTTCCACTGCTTGCATTTGGAGTTTTAACTTTGGTAAAACAGTAATTATTTTGATGAAGTATTATAAGACCATTTTATTTTTGTGAGTACCTAGAAAATTCAAAACATCTGGAATCTAAAGTACTGTTTTTGTTGCTGTTTTTCCTACAATTTCCATCAATAATGTACAATTATTTTCCACTTTAGTTCTGGTTCATACAAGTGGTTTCTCTCTTTTTTTTTTTTTTTTTTTTTTTTTTTTTTTTAACCGACTTGCAAGGAGTTTGAACAGAAGCGACTGCTCTCCTGGAGGGGGAACAGTTGGTCATCTTTGTCTGGAGAT
>JAYKAV010003115.1:129438-145132 GCA_035582835.1 Phoebastria nigripes
TTTTTTTTTTTTTTTTTTTTTTTTTTTTTTTTTAACCCACTTGCAAGGAGTTTGAACAGAAGCGACTGCTTTCTTGGAGGGGGAACAGTTGGTCATCTTTGTCTGGAGATGACATTAGAGCTTGCACGGCGTTACAGAGTGGTAAGATACATGAGGCTGCCATTTCACCTCACATATAATGTAACACAGTACACATTCCTTACAATGAAGAACAATTTTAGGATTCAGTAACTATCAGCTTGGCAACACATTTATTTCACACTAAGATCACTGAAACCATCTGTTGATAATTTGCTTTGTTATGGACCTCTGATTTGCATCTCTGAATAGAAGTATCTAAAGTCATTGCCTAAGCCTGTAATGATTCTGATTTAAGGCATATTCACGCTGAATTGAATGCAGATAAATCTTAAATTTTTACAGCTTCATAAAACATCTGATTATAATGAAATATTTAATGCTAACAGAGGCAGAAGCAGTTAAAAATGATCTAAATTCCTAGTCGACGGTTTCTTTGGGAACACGACAGTTTTGCCTTTTTAATCGGTTATCCTGACACAATGATAAATATTTCCACTCAGTTGTATTTCATAGTCACAGTTACACATCCTAACATAAAATACAAGATTATTTTAATATTTTCAGCATTTAAAAATTGACGTAATTTATGCGGTATTTTTTAATTAGGAAGCAATAAATGTAATTGTATGTAAAAACTGGGCATTCAGTGGACAAATGTCTAATATAAATATATGCAAGAATTTTAGAAGATATTTTAAGGATTGAAAAGGGCTGACATTACAACCAGGTAATTAAACTTATTGTAAATGGCATGTAACTGTGGTGTCTCTGCTCAAGGGTACTGTGAATTGTGAACCAAAAGAGTCGTGACAACTGTTCTGTGGGGCAGAAGGGAAGTTTTGACCTGATGCCTAAGAGTATGCCGAACTTTCCCAATAGAAATCTATTGCTGAAGAAGTCCAAGAAATTATTTTATTAGGTAGCCTGTGTTGAAAGATAGATTAATTTGTGGCAGAGCAGTACTCTGCATGTTTTTATCAGATTTAATCCAATTACATAAACAAACTTCCTATTTCAATATACTTAATACTTCTTAAAAAAAAAATATTTAAAGTTGTAACGTTTGTGTTCAATGGATTTAAACTTCATCAATATTGAAACCAGTTGTATGAGAATATTATGCAGCATGAATATTGGCTATTGTAGTAACAACTTTGGTAGATTTGCAATTAAAAACCAAGAATATACCAGGCAAGATGTGTTCAATAAACTGGATTTGTAGTCAAAGTAGATTTGATGTCTTGTAGGGATCCTTTTACTATCAGCAAGATGATATCACATACAGAATTTCAGAAAGTATACGAGGTGTGTGAGCATATTGTTCTTTTTTCATTACTGTTGTGGGATTCTTCATTCATGCAGTTTTTTTTCCCCCATTCTATATGGAGCATTAAGTATGATGGAGTTTGTCTTTAACATTTCAAAAAATAGAGTTTTTTGATAAATTTATATTTTAAATTTCTCCACCCCCATGCTTATTCCTCCATATTCAACCTGTACAGCTTGAATGCCAGCAGGACATTCTGTTTCGGGATTTCAGTGTGGCTTGGCTTGTAACAGCTAGAAACTGCAGAAGAAAGGGTGGCCTTCCACTTGGCTGGCATGAAACATTTCCACCACTTATGGAGAATTTGGGGAATCGGGCTGTGCTTCTTTGGGAAGCACAGGGAATTTACAGGTCATCTGTAAATTGCACTTTTTTGTGGACTTGTCACTGAAAATGTTGTTGTGAAATACTGGAACAGGTTGATCAGAGAGGTTGTGGGACCTCCATTGTTAGAGGTGCTGAAAACGTGCCTGAACAAGCCCTGGGTAACCTGCTCCAAGGGGCCCTGGGTAGGACCAGATGACCCAGGTGGTCTCTGCCAAATGATTCTATTTGTGCCTGCATTTGCAGGGCAGAAAGGAAAAAGATGGAAATTGAAGACAGTGCGGGAGTTTGTCCAAAACAGAAGTGTTACAGATAAATTCAGATTTTAAGACTGGCCAGATTTTCCTAGCCTGATCACTTTTATCATTAGTCTGTGTGATGTTATAGTTTTGTGAAGGTGTTAAAGACATTTCTGAATGGTTTCATCTTGTTCTTCTTCCATGTAAGACATTGCTGTATTAGAATCTCAACACGTTGTTCACACTTAGTTTTCTTTGTAGAAAGGATACAAACTTGAAATGTTTTCTGCTAATGCCCACCTCCTTCACCTTAAACATTACACCAACAGTAAGCTTGGGTCTGATTACTCTTTTGAAAGATGAACTTCTTTAAACATCCTCTTGGATTTTGCATACCTAAAAACCCAATAACGTTTTCTCCAGCCTTGTCATTGTCAGTGCATGAATGGCTATAGGTGGCCTCRTACCCCCACACTGTTTGGGTAGGAAGCTGTGATTGTAGTGCTAATCTTCTTAGTGATACTCGGCACATAAAGAGTGGCGCTCGTAGGAGGACATCTATGGTGCTAGATTCGCTGTTGCTGTGATTTTTCCTTGTTTCTGAATGGTTTTGACATCTGGCATTAACAATGTGAGTACCAGTGTATTAAGAGAGATCTTTTACTAGTAGATGTGAAAAGAAAGTCACACACACCAGTGGTTTTCAAAAGAAACAAAAGCAGCTTAGGTGTATTGACAGAATGCTCAATTCGGTTGAAACATCCTTAAAAATGTTGGTGAAAGAAACCAATTTTGGGAAATACAAAAGGTTGTATGAGGTTCACTTCATCTCTTAAAGGAGAAAGGTTTGAGAAGAAGAATTGCACTTGGGCATTGCCCTGCATTGTAGCGGGTGTAAATGAAGTAGTACATTTTGCAGTCCAATGTTCTGGAGCTCACGCATTCATTTACAGATGGGGGGTCGGAAACATAAGGTAGTTAAAAGCTCTTTTATAAAATTCTTTCCTGAATTTCCAGGCAATTATTTAGAAAAGGGTAAACCCCACTTAATCTGTGTCTAGGAAGGGTGAGGAATTAATCTCAAGAGATGTCTTTAATATGACATTTGTTGAGATACAGCTATCTTAAGGTAGTGTAGCATGAACCCACCAAGTCTTGCAGTCATATAAGCATTAAGCTGCTTGTTTTTTAAATCACTATTTAGAAAGATAATCAGCTACTGCAAACTACTTTTATTTATAAACTTTCTAAACGTTTTTTCAAACAGCCTGGTAATTACTTTTTAACATAGATCCTTAAATGTTAGAATATTTTTTTTATTAGAMCCAGATATTAAAAACATGTTTCATTGCAGTTGAAATTGAAACCGGCTTCACTACTTGCTATGGAAACAAGTCTTTAAAACAAATCTGTTCTTGTGTACACTGATGTGCCAATCCATGTTTTTATGTAACCAGTGAATTTTTTCATACCTTTTTGCAACCAGCTTGTAGAAAGAAATGTGATACAGAACCTATGCTTTTTTTGTATTATAGCCCGAATTAAGAGTCAGTAATCTATGTTTGTGTCAGAAGTATGTGCTAATTGTCCCACTGGATTAAAGAAAGGATGGGACAACTAACACAGAAAGGTATGCAACCTAATGAAAGATTTCCCCAAAATTGTGTTCCCTGTCATTTGCACATGACAATGTTGTGTTTTGTAATGCCACTGTTATTAAGAGTTAAGAGGGGCTCAGATGCTTTTAGGAAAAGAGTTGCATCATACCCTTGTTTTTTGATACTTGTTTGTTAATATAAGTGTATAATATTAAACAGCAATTTTAAAAATTAATTAGTTTCATGCGTTGTAAAATACCATATAGCTATTTTTTCCCTTAGTATCCCACTTTTACCTGACAACCTGTGGAAGACCATTATATGGGGCTAAGCATCTCTGACCTGAATGAAGAGTCTTGTGTATCTGCTGCAGTGTCGCAGGAGGTACCATGCGCTGTTTAGGTGGTTACTTAAGCTGAGACCAAAATCCTCGATCGACCTCTCGCCTTGCAATAAACCTTTGCCTAACCTGTGCGGACTATTCTAAATAACTTACTGAAGTGATTCAATTGTAAAATGGGTGCCAAAGGTAGCTGACACTTTAAAAAATGTTATGAAAGTTGAAAGACATCTTAATGAGCTGGGTTGTCTGTTTTTTAAATAACTAATTTGTGTGTGTGTGTTTGTTGATGCAGGCCACAGAAACATTGTTCCGAATGGCAGTAGCAAGAGGAGCTATTACACCTTTAAGACACGGAGAAGTAAGGCTAAATATATCCTTTCCCGCCCCCCCCCCCCCCCCCCCCCCCATGTGGTATAATGTTTTATTAATGTAATGCTTTATAAATTCTTGGGAGACATATTGTCTTCAGGTAAGTGAAGAGGGCTGGACTATATATAACTTGCATACCTACGTTACAGTTTTTTTTAAAGGAGAACAAGAATTTAAATCCTGCCCAGTGGGAGATTAAGTATTCTTCAAAAAACACTCTATTTTTCTCTTTGGCTGAATGATAATTTAGCCTTATAATAGAAGTGACTCACAAGAAAGTCCTTTTAGCCAGGCAATTTTTGACTGGATTTTCTCTATTAAAAATAGAGATTCTATAGAATCTAAAGAAATTCATATGAGTTTACTTCATCCTTTGTCTGTTCCTTTCAAGAAATCAGTAACTTCAGGTAGTATATGAAGTATTAATACATGAATTATTCTAAAGAGGATAAATATATTTGAATATTATGTTGCTTATACATGCTTCTGTTGATGGTGAATATTTGTTTCCTTCTTTGTGTGGTTTTATATCAGGTAAGCATTGTTCTGAACATTGCTGATTAAATGTCTCCAATATTAGGTGGTGGAATTTATGCTTAGGTTGAATTTCATAAATAAAACAAACAAACAAACAAACAAACAAACAAAAAAACCAAAACACAACAACAACAAAAAAAAACAACAACCAAAAACCAGACCAAAACAAAAAAACCTAACACAAAAAACCCAAAACCAAACCAAACAGCTATAGTCAGTCATGACACTGGAAATGAGAACTGATCTGGGCATTGCCACAGCTGGATGCTACAGTATATAGGGTCTTAAACGTAGAAACCTCAGTGTTTTTTCATGGCAATCTGATTTTGATTAAATTCTTAGGTAACTTTTGTGAAAAGTTCGTATAGTAGACACAGCATTCAATCTGGAATCTAGACCTAGACTTACTCTGGAATCCCAGCTGTGCTGTAAAATGTTCCTTATGCTGATGAAGTTGCCTTAATTTCTCTTTTGAAATAAAGTAATATATCTTTGCATCAGTGTCTGAAGATGTACCTGAGATTTACTGTCCTGCCATTGTCTGTAGTTTTAGCTGTTCTGAATATGGATCCTTTGTACTTTTTACGTACTGCTCTTCATTCTTTTCTACAGAAGGGTGTAATGCAGTTTCCAGAAGTGTTAGTTATGGAATATGTGCAACCCTTCCAAATTCTCTCTGTTCAGTTTTTTTCAGTGAAGGGTGCTTAATTTTCTGTGTTTTAATGATCAGGTTGCCCAGAGAGTTTGTGGAATCTCCATCCTTGTAGTTACTGGTGTGAATTGTGGAAAAATCAAATGATACATTTTTTTAAAGTGTAACTAACTGTATCATGCAATGCAAAATAGTGGGATGATTACACACATCATAATGATTCTATTCTATGATTCTATAGAATCATAGAATCATTAAGGTTGGAAAAGACCTCTAAGATCATCGAGACCAACCCAACACCACCATGCTCACTAAACCCTGTCCCTAAGCGCCTCATCTACACGTCTTTTAAATACTTCCAGGGATGGTGACTCAACCACTTCCCTGGGCGAAGGGATGATCTCTGATCTCTGTTGTGAACGATACTCATCATTTCTGTGTCTGGTACATCTTATGTTGAGCCAGTTCAGCTCACTGATATGGTAGAAAAAGTTCCACTTTTTTCTTCAGATACTCCTCCTGATCTTTTATCAATTAAACCGCCTCAAGGGCTAGGAGAACCAGATGAGAAGCAGCAAGATAAGTGGTGAGAGGATGTAGCCATGATTAGCAAGAAAGGAACTGGGTGAAAGTGCATCTATTTGATGGTGAACTTTATGTTGGCGTACTGTGTCCTGTGACACTATTTATGATGTATTCCTTGGGCTTCAGTGGAAATACGGTTAATGCTAAGCTAGATAATTTATAGATAAAACATGCAAGAATTGCCCAGAGTTGGCTTTTTGTGTAAGAAGGCAGTGGGAGAAATAAAAAGACCTTTCTTCTTTCTTAAATTTTTATCAGGCTATATGCAGGCTATATGCAGGGGGAAAAAATATTGTGACTCAAGGAAGATCTTTCCGTTAAATTCCATTGTGGAATTATAATCTATTTAGTCTGAAAATGAGGAATGACATTAATCAATTGAAATTAATTTTTCCAGAAGAAACGTATAATTATCAAGAGTCATATTAAAATTTTTTTTAGCTCTTCCAAGAAATTGCTAAATGTTTGCACAGTGCGTAAGTAGAAAGGGAGCCAGAAAAAAAGTTGAATATGAACTAAAGTTGACTGTATTCTGTTTGAGAAGTGCAAACTTGGCAGTGAAAATCAAAGCAGAGCAACTTGTTTATTGGAAATTCCAAACTACGGAGGCAGCAGTCCAAATGTGCAAAATTGCTGTTCAGCTTTYGTAGTAGTACTTAACAATGTAGCCCCATTTAACATTTAAGAGGGGTTAAAACTGTTCAATACTAGAAGGCAAAAATCATGTAAAGACTTACTTGTTTTAAATTCACAAATTAAAAAAATGACAATATTCTGTCTGCACTGCTGAACAGATTAATGTGCAAACATTTATTCTATACAGGCAAAAGAGGTTGCATGAAAAACTACCCATTATAATCCAGCTGTCATCACCAGGTGGACTTATAATTTGTAAGATTGAATGTCTCTGGGAAATCCCTTTTCTTCTCCTTCCAGTCTTTCCCCATTCATTGGGACTCATCAAGCCTTTATGCATATAGAATTTTTAATTTTTTCCTTTATTATTCTTGAAGAAATCGAAAAATGAGGAGGTACTGTTATTTTGACTTTTGCATGTGGTTTGTAAAATTAGTTGATAGGTTAGAAAAGCGTGCTGCCAAAAGTAGTTATCGAATTTGAGTACATAGTGCTAAAAATCATTTAACTGTGGGGTATAGATCATAAAGGTTCCTGAAGAATCTTCTCAGCAGTTCCCTTGCTCCTGGTTGGATTGAAGTGTAGTAGCATCCATGGGAGGGAATCAAACCCAGAAACATAATTCATTTTCAGGATTCAATATGTTGTTTTTCATGTTAATTAGTTATTTCTGTCAGTTGCTTTGTTTTGGGGGTGGAGCGTGAAGCAGAGCCTTGTAGTTTATTCCTTTCTGTTAGCACTTCTAGCTTGTTCCCGAAGATCCAAAAATTGTATGAACAGATGTGATCACACCAAATCTATGGCTGCACTTGTGTACAGAAGTCTTAGGGTGCATTTCATTAATGTCGCAAAGTTTAGAGTCGGTGATAGGCATAGCTGAGAGCTGTGCATTCAGGGTACCTGGACCTGACACCACCTAGAGAGCTTCTCCAGCTGTTTCTTCTGCTTCTGGTCCTCATGCAGCAGGCTAAGATCTGCTGCCATCTGTTCCTTATGCCGTCCAGCCTCTTCCAGACAGAGCTGCTGCCTTCGTGGGTGCTGACTGATGTGGCAGCAGTGATGGAGTTGAGGAAACAAGAGCAACTACAGCCTGCCTGCTGAAGAGGGTGAGAAGAGGAGTAGGAGGAGGCTAGTGCTTCAGAGCTGAGTGTTCATGCTTCCCAGTTCTGCATCCCCTGAAGCTTTTGCTGTTGTGTGCTCAACCCCCAGGGGAGAGCCAGGAGGAGGAGTAAGGGTTGGCAGCAGTGGCTATGAGAAGTCACTGGATGCATGGTAGGAGGATGGAATACAYTTGATACAGGCTAAGATTAAGTTCGATGACTGTATACAGAGAGAAAACTTCCCTAATTTTAATTGGAAGTGACCAATTTTATTCACATTGAGCAAGTGATACACCAAAAACAGTGTGTCACATAAGATTTGTACATCATGTAGAGGTACTGAACCGGAAGGAGGGATCTGATTAGGACAGTTAGCTTGCAGGACTGATGTTCTCAATCCCTATAGAGGAGGGAAACAAATGCACACAGCCCATCCAGAGAAGGAGCAGGAGGATAAACGGAGAGGGTGGAACCTTTAATGGAAAAAAATACTATGAAATACGTAGGCTGACATGGGCAACAGATACAATGGTAGAGGCATGATTCGCAGAGCGCTGGAACTGATATCAGCCATGCATGAACTCTGTGGATGTTAACTCATTTCTTTTAACATCTTCATGCATTTGTAAACTGTCCTAATCTCTTTTAATCTGAAAAATGCTGGGGCTTCCTAGTGGAAGAATTCAGGCATATCTTTAGAGTTCATTAAGTCTATCAGGAAAAAAACCCATTGCTGCCTCAGAACTGAAGAGAAGGGCCACACATCGTGAATTGTGCTCTTCTGTCTGAAGTGTTAAGGCATATGGGGAACCTTCAGCATGGTGGAACTTTCAAAATCTTCATGTAGTGTCTTGTGATGGCAAAGACAGAAAAAAAATAATTTTGCAGAAGAGAAAGACTTGCATAGGAGAGTCAGAGCAAAAAAAGAGCTTAGGCTATATGATAGGCTCCATTTTATAATGCCTGCAACAGCTGAGATGTTTTGAAGAGGTTTCAAAGAAAGGAATGGAGTCTTCAGTCTGTAGCATTACAATAAAATGCCTTTAATTTAGGATATTTTGTGGTTTTTTTTCCTTTCCCCCCCCCAGTTATACAAAAGCTTTTGTTCATGAAATGCCATGGGAGACAAAGCATACAAAGGGATTCCAGGCTGTGTCTTTAAGTTTCTGAGAGGTTCAGTTCACAGTAGCGGTTGGATTTAGCTGGGGTGCCTGAAGAGATACCTATCCAAAGCCATCTAAGGCTCTGATGAATATTACGCTATTAAAAACAGGTGGAGGCTGAATGGTGTGTCCTGTCTCTCCTCCTCAGCCTATTTAGTTCATTTCCACGTGAGTTAATGACCAACCTCCAACTGGAGTTTATGTTGATTTGCTGGTGCCGACTCCTGGTTCCTTTGAGAATTACCAGTTACATTGTCCGTATGGAAGAAAGAGTGAAGTTCAACAAATGCCCACCTATATACATATGTCTTCTGTCTTGGAGATACAGCAGCAATGCAGCTTAAAGGGAGTTGTCAAACCAGTGCCCTCATAGATAATGAGGGTGGAGCATTCTTACCTATAAAAATACTGTTGTCAACCAAATTTCCAGTATAAATAGATAAAAATTTCCATTCTGTGTGTTTTCTGTAGGCTAAATAATGTAAAGTGCGAAGCTTTATGAATTTAGCCCAGATACCTGTAAAAAGTAATTTCTGTGGATTTTGTATTCATAGTAAATACCGATGATACACTTGTGATTAAATTTTTAGCTGAGAGTTAAACAAGGGGACTAGTAAGGATCTTTAAAATGCAATTTATTTTATATTTTTACAAGTAAACACATAAAAGTGGAAACGGCAATATGAAATACTTCTTCATAGCATCAATCATAGAATCAGTTAGGTTGGAAAAGACCTTTAAGATCATCGAGTCCAACTGTAARCCTAACACTGCCAAGTCCACCAGTAAACCATGTCCCTAAGCACCACATCTACACATCTTTTAAATACCCCYGGGGATGGTGACTCCACCACTTCCCTGGGCAGCCTGTTCCAATGCTTGATAACCCTTTCGGTGAAGAAATATTTCCTAATATCCAATCTAAACCTCCCCTGGCCCAACTTGAGGCCGTTTCCTCTTGTCCTATCACTTGTTACTTGGGAAAAGAGACCGACCCCCACCTCGCTACAACCTCCTTTCAGGTAGTTGTAGAGCGTGATAAGGTCTCCCCTGAGCCTCCTTTTCTCCAGGCTAAACAGTCCCAGTTCCCTCAGCCGCTCCTAAGAAGACTTGTTCTCCAGACCCTTCACCAGCTTTGTTGCCCTGCTTCATGCAACAGTTCTTCTATTAATTCCACAGACTTTATCCTCTACTTTACTGTTTGCAGTTGTGACAGATGTAAGATGGCATGGTCCAAGTGCACCTGTGTGACTTGGGTTCAAGCTTTAAAACGAGCACTGGAACAACTCTCAAGATAACATTCAGTCTGTTTTGGTCTGAATAGGAAGGAGCTTAGTAACAGCAATGCAATTATTTCCAAACGAGCAATTCTTACATTTTTGTGATACAATGCTTGTTTTGACAATTCTTGTTCAAAAGAGTATTCTTTCTTTAGAAATCAAAACCATGGGCTACTTTGTTATATGAGGGGATGTATATGTACTTTAGAATAATGCTATTAAAGTAAATAATAAATTTTAAAATGTTATAAAAAGGTGAAGAAATTGTGCAAGCATTCAGTTCTTGCATTTGTGGGTTGCACTAAATGATAAATAGTAGATCACAAAGTTCAGTAGTCACTGAAGTTACATTTCTAAAACCATTTTGTCTCTTTAAACTATATGTATGCATGCATATATATATATATATCTGTAGGTTCTTTTTAACTGTGAAAACTTATCCTGTGTTGATTTTAAGAAAGCATTGCAACCTAGGAAAGGAGGGGACAATGTTAAAGTGACATTACTGCTAGCTCAATGTTCCTTGCCCTCTTTTTTCCCTGTCTACCATGTCATAGCAGAGTGCAGTGTAGAGTCTTGGAAACTCAGCTGTGGAAATAAGTCATGTAGAGAAGAACCTTTTTTATTAATAGCAATAACTGTAATAAATTTTTTTTTTTCATGAGAAGGGACTTTCTAATTTTACTTGGCATTGGAGGAATTGGAAAGAGATCTTGGGACACCTCAGTCGTATTCAGTTGTGTGCTGTAAAGGTGACGTGGAACAGAGTGCTCATTTAAGTGATGATCTCTTTTCTATATAAAGGGGTTTATTCTAGAAATTACTGAATTCTACATTTGATTTTTAAATTCTGGGGTTTGTCACAATAATGTTTCTGCTTGTATTTTTGGCCAGCTTCATTTGTAATACATGAAACACAGGAAGACTTCATAAACGGTAACATTTTAGGTTTTGAAGAAGTACCGTGAATCACTTGAGGTTAATTTTCATTGAAATAAAATTGCTGTGGGCACACTGTTTCCTGTGATTTCAGCTTGGGGGCATACCAGGCCTAATCGCTTACAGGCACTTTAGAAACCGAATGGCAATGGGATAGCAGACATCTGATACCCTCGCCCTCGAGCCTTCCTATCACAAAGATGTCTTTATTACCTGGGGTTCAAAAGCTCTGCTCTCACAGACTACCCCAACATCTCTGGTTTCCATGCTTTTGTCTTGAATACTTTGTTACTGTCATGTTGATATGTGAGGAAAGATGTTTTCTCAGATTTACATAAATCTTACAGCAGTAGAGACACTGTAGTTACGGTCCTGAAGGCTCTCTATTTTTTAAGCCTTCTGTCTTTAGCCAAGGACACGTTTAAAAAGCAGCGCTGTTGGTCAAAATGAGCCTTGTTTGTTCTCACTGAAATGATAATGCTTCCTAGCAAACAGTGTTTGACATTACAGAAGAAATCTGGTTTGGTGCAATGAAACTTAAATTTTTGTAAGGCCATGTCATAACATTCATGGGCTTTTTCTGCCTTCAGAGTAGGATTGTCAGTCTCTTGGATCTTATCCTGTGTTTTTTTTCCCTCCTGGTTAACAGTTGCTAGTACACAGAAGAATGTGTATTTTTTTAATTTAATATGTTGCAAAACAGCGTCAATTTAATTTAACCAAACCATATTTTCTGAATATGTGGTGTAAGATCCAAAGTGCCAGTAGGTTTCAGTATTAATTTCTCTTATCATTACCCTCTTATTTTTGAAAGGCATTGGCAAAACTAAAAGGAAGGAGTTGCTTGCAGGTAGGTCTGAGTCCCTTTTCCTCTAAAGGGAGGTCTCTTCTCTCTCTGTCCCCAAGAGAATAATCTGTACTTTGATTTTTAGCTTTTTCAAAAGAAATGTGTTTTAAAAAAAAAAAAAAAAAAAGAAGAAAGTATCCTAGATCAGTGTTCTGAAACATCAATTAAAAAAACCCTTTAAATTATTGGCATATAGTTACAGCTTTCTGTTTAGTGAAATCTTTTTCGGAAGTAGTATTGAGCCTGTCTTCTATAAATTTTTGTAAAGGAGCAGCAAATGGATAAAATGTATCCATAAGAATAGAACTGTCTTATAGTCTACCTACTTAAGGTTTCGGTTTGGGATATATGTCAGAAATATTTAAAAATAGTACTGGTATCTGGAAAATCCTTCTGGCAGGTCACGATGGGTAACAGTTCAAAGGTAATTTAATTGCTGAAGACTGGCATACCTTATCTATATTATCTGGAAGTAAGTCAAAAGTAAATAATTCTTCTGATTAAATGCAGTGAAAACTAAAGCTTGATGGGGGCAGGGGGAGAGAGAGAGAGAGAGAATGCCATTGATCCCTGGGGAGGAAAACCACCAGATTACCTTTTGAGGTGTTCCAGTGTACAGTGTTCGAGTGATGTTTTTGCCATGTATTCAGTTGTGTGAAGCTGTTCTTTGTCTAGCTTGCCCTGGATTATCCATTTTATGTGGTTTATAGGTTTTTAATCAATTTTTAATCACAAAGGGGAAAGTAAATTTCTCTCAAAACCTGAGTTGAATATGAAGAACTTTTCTGCTCTTTTAATATGCAATTTGCCTGAGGATATTTGGTTTCTTACTAAAAGTCATCATGAGCCTTGAAAAAAATATTGACCTACTCCAAATAATTTTGAAGTGGAGTAGTGGGATTCGTAGGTTAGGGAACGTGGAAAATGAATACACTGTAGGAATCGTGTGTGGTGCAAATTTAAGGTAGAAATATATGAAAATAGGATAGTGGCTACATGTTCCAGAATATGCAGAGTAACCACTGAAGAAAGATAACACACAAGTTTGGAAACTTATAGAACTTATGATTTCACTTCTGTTTTGAGACTTATCTAGTTGATTCATGCTTTGTATTTTTCTTTTAAATGTATGGAAAGTATAGTCTGTCTATTTTTCATAGAGTAGAACAATGGGATTTAGTACTTAAGTGTTTGACATATCGTGCTATTCATTATTGTTACTATTACTATAAAGTAATTTTTTTTAATGCAGGCTGATGGTATGTATTTATCTTAGGACAATCATAACTTCCTCTTTGTGAAGTGAAACACAGGGCTAAAAAGTAAATTGAATTATGCTCAGAAGTATTTGCCAGGTATCTTCCACCAATAAGTTTTTGACGAGGAGAAAAGTAAGGAGGGGATTATCTATTTTAAAGACTTCTTTTCTTTGTAATACCTTGCCTGTATATTCCAGATTTTTTATTCTTTTTCATCAGCAAAACAGTGAGTGCATGGCAAATGCAGACAATATAAAATTATGGCAGCAAAACTAAATGTGAGGAAATATATTTACTTCTCAATCTAGTTTTTGGTTTAACATGGCTTTGGGTGGTCAAGAAATGTAGTACTGGGAAGTATATGAGATTGTTTTTTTTAAGATAATTGTTCTTCTTAATTTCTTTCTCATTAAAAAATGCAGTTGGTGATTGTCATTTCAAATACAGACATTTCTTTTCTGTAACCTGACAGCATTTGTTTAATAACTATTCAAATTGTGGTCTTATATGTCATGGCCTTGGAATGAAACTGCCATCTTGCTTTATACTTAAAACCTGCCCCCAAAGACAGGGTCTGGCAACTCCATTGTTCTGCCAAAGCAAAGATAATCCTTAGGGAGAATTTTACTTCTATACATGAGGAAAGGCAGAGTAGGTATTACAGGAGGTYGGTACTTGAATAATGCTTCTTTCTCACTTTGGTGTTGTTGATGCTAATGTTATGTTAACGCATTCATATAGTTGAAGAAATAGGCAACTGTAAAAAGCTGTTTAAACTGATAAAGCTATGAATTTGTTCAGATTCCTGTATGCATTTAAGAATGCTAAATGCATGCTGAAGATGTAATTAAAGCATACACTCAACTGATCTTCAGTTTCCGTGCAAGTTGTTTGACTCAAGTTGTTGGAATAATAGTCTCACCAATGTATGAATGCGTTGTCGTTTTCTTTAACACTTTACAATAGAAATATATGCATGTCAACTAACTCATTGCTTATACTGTATGTAGAGTCACTTTGAAGAAGGGATAGTTTAGCTTTAGTGTAAACGTTATTTACATTCAATGATTTCCAACAAATGAAATTTATATTCCTTTAGGAAAACAATGCAAATGTAAAAATCACGTTAAAGGGATTGTCAGTGTTTCCTGCTTGCACTTTAGAATTATCATTGACTTCAATTATTAAAATAATGTCCTCTCATTTCTATGGCACATGCAGGAGCGGCTTGTGACCATTCTTGAAAGCCGAATTGATGGGACAAATCAGTTTGACAAAAAACAAATACCAAGATAGATTGCAATCACTGAGGAGTTGA
This sequence comes from Phoebastria nigripes, assembly GCA_035582835.1. Classification (NCBI taxonomy): domain Eukaryota; kingdom Metazoa; phylum Chordata; class Aves; order Procellariiformes; family Diomedeidae; genus Phoebastria; species Phoebastria nigripes. The sequence goes on from JAYKAV010003115.1 coordinate 144,036, forward strand.
GATCAATTTTGGACTTTGCATCATAGGCTTTTTCCTCTGGTCAAATGACTGGGGATAAAAGGAAATCACTGTATTTCTTCTTGTCCAGTCATTTTTAATGTTCTCATTCGTTCTGCTGTTCCAATTCAAGTTATTTTATGCTCCTTATCCATAGACTTGTTAAAATATCTTTGATCATGCACAAACAAAAAAATGCACAAACAAAAAAACTGGTCATCTTTAAGAACTTGTAATTGTCCTGTATATAAACAGATTGCATAAACCTAAATGCAATTTGAAATGCATTATTTGGGCTTTCTAAAAAGAGGATGAATGTGCTACAGGCAGCGAGAAAGCTCTTTCTGTTTCCTTTTTGATGTTCAAAGTTTGGTGAAAATCATACAAATAATAGTTTATATTTCCTTATTAATGAGTAATTTTAGATTGTAGCTGGTGAACTGATAAGAAGTGAAAAAAATGAAAGAAAAGGAGAGATATGAACACAATGAATGAAATAAGTCGTAATAACTAGTATTTCTCCTGTAAAATCCTCATAGTCAAGCAGTTGAAGTATGGGCTGGATGAGCAGACAGTGAGGTGGGTTGAAAACCGGCTGAACAGCTGGGCCCAAAAGGTAGTGGTCTGTGGCACAAAGTTGAGTTGGAAGCCAGTAACTAGCAGTGTACCCTGGGGGTCAGTACTGGGTCCGATCCTGTTCAACAGCTTCATTAATGATCTGGATGGTGGGGCAAAGTGTACCCTCTGCAAGTTTGCTGATGACACCAAACTGGGAGGAGTGGCTGATATACCACAGAGTTGTGCTGTCATCCAGAGGGACCTTGACAGGATGGAGAAATGGGTTGACAGGAACCTCATGAAGTTCAAGAAGTGCAGAGTCCTGCACCTGGTGTAGAACAACCCCGGGCACCAACATATGCTGGGGCCATGCAGCTGGAAAGCAGCTTGGCAGAAGAGGCCCTGGGGGTCTTGGTGGACACCAATCATAGAATCATAGAATCATTAAGGTTGGAAAAGACCTCTAAGATCATCGAGTCCAACCGTCAACCCAACACCACCATGCCCACTAAACCATGTCCCTAAGCGCCTCATCTACACGT